>JAENHJ010000395.1:0-601475 GCA_025330945.1 Mucuna pruriens | reverse complement strand
ACACTATCATACTATCACAACATGAAATATAATGTGACTGCCTATCATGATAGACAATGATGCCACAAAATTTTGTTACAACATAGTCTCGCTATGCAATCCTATTACACCATGAATCCAGCATATGACCACCGTTTACGACGAATGAGGTCCACAATTTCTGTACAATATGGTTTTGGTAATGCGATCCTATTACAACACAAAATATGACATACGACTACCAATCAATATGAAAGACACTGCTAGATCTTGCTACAACATAATTTGACACTTGATCCTAATATCACACAAGGTCTGCAATGCAATTGCCTTCATGATGAAAGCTCACCACATGATTTCACAAGTACGACAACCATAACACGGTCAATTTATGACAAAGACACGCCATAAGCTTTATGCATTACGAAATTGACGAGTGACTAAATTAGACGAATAACATCCACACGTTCTCGTTGTAGGCTAGAATCCTAAAACATGACTATTTCACAACAAACAAATGCGCTTAGCAAATTAAACAAAGCATAAGTAGTAAAGCCAAGTTTTGAAGAAGAATAAAGATAAAGCAAAAAACAAGACTTAATTTCAAATGTCGAGAAAATATTGACCAGTATATGATAAACATGAAGCATGAACAATAGGATCATTATTGTTATTAAATATGTATTACTATTAACTTTCTATTTATGTATAGTTTGGCTAAAGTATAGAAACACTTGATAGATTGGATTATATTTTGTACTGACTACTAAACACTTATCAATTAATACTTTGCAGAATAAAGGGCCAGATGCATGGGTTAAATATATTATTCCTTTTTGTTCGATTTTATTGCAGACGCCTGCTGATTTTAATGATCTCATTATATGAGGATTTTATTTTTATACAGGTATTTTATAATTATTGAGGTATTATTTCAAAACATTTTATATACCAAAAAGAAATTATATCTTGCAAAATCTTTATTTTGTAAAAGATTCAAAATTATGTTTTATCATGTGTTACTACTATAATAAATAAAGGCCGTTACATTTTTTTTTTTTTTAGTGGAATTGACTTCTCCAATATTGATCTTAAGTTGGTCGTTTGAAGTTAGTCTCTAACTGAATTGTCATGGGAACAAAAAAGTACTTTGTTGGTTTCATTGAAATCCCTCCATATAAGAATTTGCTTAAAAATGTATCCGTTCTATTTTATTAGGTGCAATTAATTGCTCTTAATAGTAAATAACTTTTACAGTTTAATTTTGATATACTGTGAATATAAAAACTTTTCTATTATTAAATAATTAAAATTATTTTAGATATGACCATTTAATATAATTATAATAAAGTATAACAAATTTCAATTATATATCAATTCGTAATCGGATAATATAATTAAATTTAAGTTTTAATTGAAAAGTTACCCTTCCTAAATAATATATTAAAAGCAATTACTACTACTTTCATACGTTTAATATTGAAACAATATAATATATTAAATAATAAATTATAAAGATAACTTACACATAATACAATATTTGTATGTTTTAAACTCTGTCTGATAATTTACTTATGATAAAGATTACTTATACCTAATAATTACTATTTGTATATATGCGTTATTAATTTTTAATACTATTACATCCTATTTTTCATATATTACTTTTTTTCTTATTCTAAGTGAATTCAAAAGATGTTATTAAGAATAATAATTATACCAATATTAATGTATATTCATTATTGTTATTTTGTCTAAACAAATGATAATTGTATATTGCTTGGTAAAAAAAAGTTAAGATTATTATTTGTGTTGAATTATTATTGTGGATTGAGACTACAACGACCATTGAACATGAACATCAAATTGATTCTTAATATTAAAAATTAAATTAATTAATAAACCTAAATTTATAAATTAAATTAATCCTTAATATTAAAAATATATTTTTTATGATTATAATTAATTATCTTAAAAGTTACATAAAATCATTCATGTCATATAATTAAAGAAAATAAATATCAAATAACTACACTAAATAGTTTACTATATGACCTAATATAATTTCAACTTAATGCATTGACATATTTAAAATTCAAGTTCTCTATCTTGAACATTTCAAGCCTTTATTAGATGAAACTTGTAGAAGAGGAAAGCAATTTTGATCAATGTGATCAAGATTCGAATCAGAAGTTCTTCCACGTCTAAAGTACCAACAAACCCAAGTCAAAGAGATACACCATCAAGCTCAAATAATTTCATTACCTAAACTGCATGTTGAAAGAAAAGAATAAACTATAAAAATAATAAGCAAAATTTCAAAGTAGCTTAATAATAATTATACTAAAATGTCATTATTGTCTAACTAAAATAAAAAATCAATATAAAAAATGTAACATGAAATCAAAGAAACTGAAGAGTTCTTAAATTGAAAGATTTCATATACCACCTTTTTCCACAATAGAGAAAACTCTCTCAACATATTTTCTACAAACACCCACCAAAAACATAGAAAAAAAGAAAACAATACTTCATCTTTCCATTTACAATCTCATCATTAATTAAAAAAGTTAAACTAAATCATGAAAAAAAAAGTTATACCAATGTAACAACTTGTGTACAAAAACTGAAAGATAGGAGAAAATTTTCATTGTCTTATTTTTATAAGCAATCAAAAGAGTCATAAAAATGTTATTCACCATTTGAAATTGGAAAAGATATAAAAATAATTTATCCTCCAAAAAATTAAAGAATATAAAATTTGAAAATAAATAAGGAAAATGGATAAAGAATATAGATGATGAGAGAAGAATGTAAGGAAAAAAGGAACATAAATTTTCAAAAAGAATAATATAATATTTGAAATAGTAATGATTAAGAAAAGTGAAGATAAAGATTGCAAGAGATAAAGATAACATATCGCTTTTGTGTGAAATTTAATTCTATTAGATTTTCAATTGGTTCTCATTGATATGGTGTGATTTTAAAGGAAAGGAAAAAATAGTTGGTGAGGTATCATCGATGAGATAGAATGTTCATAGATGAGTCACTACTAAAGTAACACCATAAGAAGATATAATCAATGTAGTAATAGGCTGAGATTAAGATTGTAAATAACTTAGGTTGTCAAATGCTAAGTCTCGACTAAATTACCAATCAATCACATCCATGGTATTAAGAGAGAACTCATTAACAATAATTTCAAGAAAAGTTCAATCATGTAGAAAAGAGAAGCTAGGATCAAGTTTTCTAATTTGGTCGAGCATGTCAAGTCTATGTAGAGCTAAGCAGCAAACCTATGTTCCTTTCTTAAGATTGCAATCATCCAAGTATCCTTTGTGTCTTCCTATTATCTCGTGAAGAACTTGAAAATATTTTAAAATATATGTAATATACTTATCACATTGGTATAAGTATTGTGAATAGTAATATGCGATATAATTTCATTTGACATAATTGATCTCAATATTTCATGCACTATTGATTCTTTTTGCATATTTGAATCAATTGTGATAATTGAATCTTGGTGGTGAGTCATTAGGAAAGGAATACTACAAATAGAGTAAACATGAACACATAATAGGCTTCCATTATGACATGTGCCTATTGTCTAGAAAGGAAAATTGAACCAGTTTTGAAGTTTCAGCGAGGGGTGCCGATAAGCCTTGACAAATGTTGATTATCATGACATCATCCATTTAATTAAGTCCAAACTCATATTCTAAAGTTATCTCATGTGACCTTTACCTCCTCCTTCCATAAGCCTTACATTTTGTCAATCAAATTTCGAGCACCATCACCATTTGATTGGAAAGATAATATCAGCAGCTTGTAGTCACAATGTTAACAAATGTTCTATTCTAGATAATTTGAAGACAATAGAGATAGATATAAGATTGATCAATGTACTCTTGATCTATGGACTATTATACTTTCTCATTGCTTACCTAAATACATAATTAATAAAATGAAAGGAAAAAAGGTGGAAATTAAACAAAACTATTTTCTTCTTGAATAATAAAGTTACATGTGGTAATAATCATTGCTGAATATAACTTTTGACATAATTATGGTCATCATGCCTATTTTTGAAAATATAGCTATATTTAATTGTAATAAAATGTCTATCCACCAATGGCATCGGGTTGGGTACTAAACACATCATATCTAAGATGGCACTTATGTTGCACATAATTTGCCATGGGTAATCTTACAAGACCTAAACACATTATAGTCTAAGATGCTAAGCTAATTATGATATTGATCCTATATTTTACGGACTATGATCACAAAGTGCATAATAACAAGCTCATATCAAATGAAAAAAGATAAAAAGATGATGATCCAAGCACAGGATCCTAGATCCTTTCAAAGTGCGATAGTCCTTTCTACTAGAGTGATGGACACCTCTAATAAGGAGAACTTTACTTCTGTGCTCTGTGAGGCATCCAATCTTTCCATTGCGCCATCGGGCTTATAGGAAGCTACTTGCTTTCAAGCTACCCATGCCAAGTTCATCCATCACTAATGCCCCTACTTAGGTCACAAGCTAACACTAATTAGCTCGACCTTTGTCAACTTTATCAAGGGTATATAAGTGAGTAAATCATGTCATGATTTATTTGATACAGGAGTCATAAATGCAAGGACCAATGAGAGCTTAGGTTGTTTTCTTATAGTACCTTCTCCTTTAAGGTTATATGGTAGAATCAAAAGATAATGGTAAAAAAAGTGAGCATAATGTTTTTAGATGGTTTAAACAAAGGTGTTAGCACCCTAAACATCCATCCTACAACATCTATCCCAAGACGGTTATCTCTTTTACACTTAAATAATAAACAAGGTGTATAAAAATATTATTAAGCCTTTAATTGTTTTAATTAATTAAAAATTTTATTTTAATTTTTTAAAGATTTTTATTTAAAATATTTTGTCATAATGAAATAGGAAATGCATGCAAAATTGTTACCATTAAGGCTTTTTGAAGTGTTTTGTAATACCTAAATAGTGTGAAGACAACATTGCATGGAGATTTTTAGTCATATGTTTATAATCTTTGTTTTGATGATATTCAACCTTATATGATGATTGGTAATGACAAGTTGTAATTTGAGTTTTGTTTGTATGTTTATTATAGATTATCTTATTAGACCCTATTTTTGAAAACTTAAAATTGGCCAAGAACTTAATGATTAACAACCTTATAGAAACATGAGCTAAAAGTAAATATAGCCAATATTTTGAAATTTTAATATAACAGTGGACGTGTCGGAGTGGTTATCGGGCATGACTAGAAATCATGTGGGCTTTGCTCGCGTAGGTTCGAATCCTGCCGTTCACGATTTTTTTGTTATATTTAGAAATATGTAGTTTATTAATGAAAGCATTTTTAGATTTTTTTTTAACTTTTTACTTTTTTCAATTTATTATTTTCAAATTAAATTTTAATATTTTTGAAAGAAATTATGAATAATTAAAAATATCACTGTATCATAATATAAATTATTTATCGTAAATTCAAAGAGAAATAAAGAATTTGTAGAGTTAAAGAAGTTGAAATTCCTTGTCAATTAATAAAATATGATATCTCTAATGCATTCTTTAAGTTCTCCTGGAAAAATTAAAATTAAATATCAGTGACCAAAGAGACCAGCAGACATGACTTAAGAAGATAATTTAAACAACAGGCATAATAACAACTAAACAAAAGAAAGCAAATTTTGACTTCATCTATTACTTCCTTATCACTTTCCTTATTTGAATAGAGTAGTGAAATTTTCCTTATTTGAAATTTGAATAAATTTTAGTTTAGATTTTATTATTGTCACAAATTTTATCCATTATATTTTTCTCTTAGATAGTTAATAAAATATCAATAATTTTTATGGTAGATGAGATATCTTAGGAATTTCAAATTGGTTGTAAGCTTATTTATAAGCATTATCTTTTATGAATTAATATGCCAATTTCTCATCTTCAATTTTACTCTCATTTTTTATGCAAGTTCCATATTTCTTACAAAATATTTCTTCCAACAAATGATATTAGAGCTATCTTCTTATAGGTTGTGAGGAAAAATTTTATTGAGTGTTAAAGAAATTGAGTTTGAATGCAAACATTACTAAGGTCGAGTGATTTATTTTTCAAACAATAGTGCTACAAAATGTCTACTTCCAGCAATGCTCTGTGTTTGACTCCAATGTTCAACGATGAAAACTATCACATTTGGGTGATCAAAATGAAATTTTTCTTAGGGTCTCAAGGTTTATGGAACGTTGTGATCTATGAAGATAGAGAAAATTCTACCATTGCTCTTACGAAAGTTTATGGGAACAAAAGCGGAAAAAAAGACAAAGCCATCACTTTTCTACATTCAAGACTTGTAGATTACATTTTCACCAAAATCATGGACTTGGAAACTCCTAACTAGGTATAGGATAAAATTCAAGATGAATTTGAGGGATGTAACAGGGACAGATCTATTAGGCTCCTCACATTAAAGGAAAAAGTTAAATTGATGAAGATGAAAGACAAAAAATCTTTCAAAGATTATTCTGGAACAATAATGAACATTGTGAATCAAATACAACTTCTTGGTGAGGAATTTATAAATAAAAGAGTTGTAGAAAAAGTAATGATTTTAGTTCCTGAAAAGTTTGAAGCTAAGATATCTATAATTAAAGAGTCATGTTATTTACAAACTCTCACAATTACAGAGTTAACTAGCAAACTTTATTCACATGAGCAAAGAGTCACAATGAGAAATGAAGAAGTTGTTGAAGGTGCTTTTCGAGAAAAGCACAATAGAAGTTCCTTTTCGAGCAAACTCTATATATTCTTATATTACATAAAGATGAAGTATGGTCTTTCTTGTTGCAATAAAAACAAAATACTTAGGTAAAACTAGTAGCCCTTCTAAAAATAAAAATGGTTTTTCACAATTTTTGTTATCTTTGGTAATTAGAACCATTTCTGGCTTTATCAAACAATCACTTTTGTTTTCCAAAGAATATCTCCAAGTTATCCCTTCTCATAGTGAATTTTGCAAGTCTTTTACAAGTATTCATTTTTATATTTTAAGTTCTCACAACATTCACAATAAATATCCTTATTTCTTGATGAAGATGCACAATTACAAGTAGAACTATTACACATAATTTCTAATATCTCATGCTCCAACATCATATTATCACATTCTTTTTATAGTTTGGCTTGTTGAGATTCAAACAAATTGATTCTACTTTTTTTGTTTATTGTTCGTGATAGCTAGTTTTTTTTATTTTTTTATTTTTTATTTTTATCTTTTTCATGCAATTCTTGATAGTATATTGCTGTCAATCATAGTTAGAATAAATATCAAAATCGTAAATAGTTACATTAGTTTCTTCTTCATAATTAGCCATTAGGGATAAGTTCACTTCTTCATCTTTTTTGATCCATTTGTTGAGGTTGAATTCTTTTCCTCTTGAACAATGTATTTCTTTTTTGGTTTCATTCTGAATTTCTTTCTCCCTTGTTGTTTCTTTAGGTAAACAGGTCATTTATTTTAGTATGTGTTTGTTTACCCCATTCAAAAACAAGCATAAATAGTTAGATTTGACTCATTTTTCTTAAAACATTTTTTTTTAGAGAAGTTTCCACTTTTGTTCTTCTTTACCATGAGACTTATATTCTCATTGTCAAGGTCTTATGTTCTTGAGCTTTCACCTTTTCCACACTTCACTTTAGATGATACAACCTTCAAAGTATCTATATTCTTCCTTTTATATAAATCATTGTCTTGAGAAAGCCTATTTAATTCAAGTTTATGTCCCCAAGCTTTTTGATGAGGTGGTGAGATTCATTATAATGAGATCTTTTATCAATCTTATATCTATCTCCATTTTCTTCAAATTATCTAGCACATGAGTAAACATTGATTTTGGGTAGCCTTGTTTGTTTGACATCAAATTTCCTAAAGCTAATGATAATTTCAAAGAGGATTAGCATTTAATTGTAATTAGAAGTCGTATGCGTGTGTAGAACATAAAACAAAATGCAATTTAAAAACTCTTTGACAAGGTTATCATATTGTCGAGCTGTGTTAGATCAGCTTGTGATTCAAGTGAGAGCATTAGAGTGATGAAACAACTCCGTTGTATTTTTCTATGCTCCTATCCATTATTTATGTTTGTTATCATTAATAAGAGATAATTTCCTTGATTGTAGAATAACTATTGCTATTCTATTGAAACTACTATTAAAGAGGATATAAAGAAGATAAAAGGTTATAATAAAAATAGATGAAGATAAATATTTTTTATTGATGGATAATAGTTAATGGATAGTATAATTTATAATCAAATAGATGTTAAAGACTATCCTATAATTGTCATCATCTTAGTTTAGAGAAAATAAAATAAAATAATATGAAAATAAATTAATACAATAATATCTTAATATTCTAACTTTTTCCTTGAAAATTCTTAAGCGACTTTAATTTTAGAGTATTTTTAGATTTCCCTAGCCCTATCCTACATGTTTGGTTTCTCTCAAAAGTATGTCTGCACACTTTATATTTGATGTGAAACAAAGTTTTCAATTAAAAGCAACATAAGGTTGCTTTGGTAAACTCAGTTTTCAATTTAAAATGCATTCATACTTAAGTTTGCAAACTTTAATTCAAAAATGCAGTTAAGTTGGTGGAAGAAGTATATATGTAAAGGATATGAACAGCTTGTCTCAAACCAAAGCAAATAAGTTGGATGAGACTCAAAGCAACAAACTAAACCTGGTGGCTAATATTTAAAAATGATAATTATAAACAAGAAATTAATACATGAGTAAGACTTAACATATATAAACGATTAGAATTTATTTTCTATTAGTAATATAATTTAAATGATTTTTCTTAAATGATTTTTCTTTTCTAATCAATATTTCATTAATATTTTTATCAAATTAATTATATATATATGGTTAATTTGTATTTATATCATCACATAGGATAGATAACATAACAATATCATTCTTTTATCAGAAACATCAAGAATACACCAATAATTTTTGAATACTCACTCTCAGATAAGAGGTGGTGATGAAAGGGATGATAGTATTATTAATGGTTTCATAAGATATACTTATAATTGACTTTTAATTTTAATGATCTATTATTTTTAATATTGATCTAATGATTATTAGTATCTTTTCACAAAAGGAAGTAATTTCAGAGTCACTCTCTTTATAAAAATAACACACATTTTATATATATATATATATATATATATAAAGTTTATTACTTTTTTTTTGTTAACTATTATATGAAAATTTTTGGGTAAGAAACTTCATTTGAATAATTAAAAAAATATGTAAATGAAATGTGAATAATTATTAAGATAAAGGGGATAAAAAGTGCAATTGAATCTAACAATTTTTTAAGGGACAATTGAACCAACTTCCGATAAGGTTAGTTATGAATATTCCTAGGTTCTGTTTATTTGGAATTATTCTGTGCATATGATTCATACATAGAATAGGAGTGTATGTGTAATTTTTCAAAAGTATTGATGTCATATGAGTAATATATAAAATAAGATAAGTATAATGTTCAAATGAAAAAATAAAGTTTAGATATATTTACTGCTAACTTTAAGAAAAATCAATTTAATTATCCTTTTTAATAATTGAAATGACTTTTCTTAAAATAATTAAAACCCACGTTGAAGTTTTCGAGAAAACTCAATTTTTTGAAACAACATTAGATTTGTCAAATCGATACAAATCATTCAGTGCAAAGTTGGGATGGACTAAATGGTGCATTGTGTTTTCCCTTCCCGGGAAGGAAGTGGAGTCTGCTCTGGAAACGTAGAGTGTGGTTCAACATGACTTTCCTTATTATGTCTTTCCTCTATTCAACATAGTGCACAATGTGTAGTCTTAAAACATTGAGGCATCGCAAATATCATCCAAAGTTTTACATAACAACCTCGTACTATAGAAAAATACTTTTAGGTTGGCACGACTTTACTCCTAGGAACATGATCATGCATGATCAATGTAGGCCTTACACATTCACGCTCTTCTTGAGTAAAGGCATGCTCAATGTAGAAACCCAACCATGAACATGCTCAATTATTTGGATTCGAGCATGGACGTGCTCATAGTAAGTCATGGGTTTCCAAAGTTTCACCAAAAAACATGAGATTTAAGGGAACCTAAGAGCTTTCTACATTGTTTATAAAATTCACACATTTCACACAAAATCAACATATATACTTTCTTCAATGATTACACAAAATCTATATAACTACTCCAGGGAGTTTAATCTCCCTTCAAGAAACCAAAGCATACAATTTGAATCAAGATATACTCAATCTTATACAAATGAATCCAAGAAATGTAGGTTTTCCTTTTGAGACACTTAAACAACTAAACACTATAATTGAGGTTTATGTACATCATAAAAGACAATTTTATGGTTAAGGTGGGTGTTTTGAAGGTAAGTAGATTGTCAAAGTGATTCTATAAGTAATAATAAGAAAAGATAGGTAGGGTATGCTTTATTCAATTTGATTTTGATATTTCCTTGTTACTTCGTAAACTACGAAATAGTTGTTAGTTTGAAAGAAAGAGTTATGGCTGATGTGTTATGATTACATATCAAGTAAGTTGTGTTATTCTTGTATTATTGATAAGCTAAAGAGTAGAGATTTTTAGTTTGTCTCACCTTGAATCTTATTGGCAGCTAAAAGCAAAAACTACCACTATTAAATTAAAGCCCCTTTGCCTTCGCGTCACTTCCTACAATACCGAATGACATAAGTTTCCATTGATTACGAAGCAACATATATTAGCTTCGTTACTTTTTATCTGTATCTACTATATCTACTTGTTCATTCATCTAAAAGCTTAAGACATTATTGATTATTTTATCACTTTATTTCTATCTAAAGTGAGTTATAGAACTTGATGCAAATCTACATACACTTTTTTGTCAGATTTCATCTTAAAATCAATTGGCGATAAGCAAGATAGTCCAACAAGTATATAAGTTGCACCCCAAGAATTGAGGTAGGTAATGTAGGACTTTCCAACACCCTCCCTATGTAGGAGTTTGCTAGAGTAGGGAATGACCTACATATCTACTAGAATAAGCCATTAACTAAGATGGGCTATGGCCTCTAATGCCATGTCAGATTTCAACTTAAAACTAATAAGCGATGATTGACATATCAATACTCAAACATGTGTAATAGGTGACTAAGGGTTGCATATGACAAGAATATATCATCACCTTTTAATTAAATGGAGTATTTATTATCATACAAGTTAGCATACACTTTTAACAAAGCACAAACCCATGATAAGTTTTTCACATCAAAGCTTACTCTCTACTTGAAGTGGGCAAGCCAACAATTTGCAACCATAGCCTAACCCAGCAAAGCTGCAGTGTTGCTCCATCACTATAATGCTCTCACTTGAGTCACAAGTTGGGGTAACACGGCTCGACAATATGACAACCTTGTTAGAGGGTTTATAAACTTCATTTTTTTAATGTTCTACACAATGTAGGACTTGTAAATGCAATTAAATGGCTATCCTCTATTTTTATCTCTTTTTCATAGCCACAAATTAATACTTTTTTCAGCCATAACATGGTTTCTTTTCTTGATCCATAAGTTATTCAATCTTTTCATACAAATACCAAGAATTGTCACAACAATTTTTCAGCAATTGGCTATCATTGCGACATTACATTTTCTCAAACACATGGCATGCATCCTACAACAAGATTACTGAAGTACTATTACAAAAGGAAAACTCAGCCATAAGAATCATACAAAGATTAGAACAAGCACAAGAAAGCAAACCCAATGCCAAAACTCATGAAAAATCTTTAAGAACTTAGCAATTCATCATGGCATTTCATTAAACACCTTGTAAACACTCTTTCAAGAACTCAATACAGCACTTAATGTTGCAATGCAACAAAATTTTATTATTTTCAAAGTTATCTTTTGCACAATTGTAGGAGGCCTTAAATAGGCTTGGGGTCCTTCATAGTGTGAGAAGCCTAGGAGGACTAAGGGTTTTCGGTTACAAGGTTAGATTTTTTATCCATGCAAGGGAGCATTTAAGCTAGTTAACCAAACAAGCTACAACTATGCTAGTTAAGGGTCTTTGGGTGCAGAGGTCACAACCTTCAAGCAAATATTTTACACTAAAGAAGTTCAAACGTTGTTAAGCCCAAAAGAGAAAAGTTGTAGATTTTTGTCTTAGCTTTCTAAAACCACCAAGATTGTCCAATTTGGGGGTCAGTAGCTTCACATATGAAAAAAAAATATGATGAGGTTCTTTTTAGACTCTTGAGTGCTTGGTGTGCTTGATGTTCATGTTCTATATTCTCCTTGCCCCTTGAGGTTCTTCTTTAAGTCTAGTCAAGGTCTCATCAGTTTTCCCTATAAGCAGGATGATTAGGAAATGAAGCACCAAGCATGAAGTCTATTTGATACTCAATTCCTCTGATGGTAGGCAACCTATATGGCATCTCCTTTGGGAAAATGTCCTTGAACTCTTCAAGAAATTTCTTAAAAGTTATAGACATGTTAGCTAAAGGAGAATTCATCACAAAACACATGTTAGTAAGAGAAATAAATTTTCTTTTTTTTTTATTGACAAGCACTTCTTTTAGAGACTTTTTACTAACTAACAAGGTATCACGTTCATTATTGGTAAAAAAAAATATATCGCATTAAAAACGTTTGAAATTATAGTTTCATATCAGTAAAATCCTTTGAAATTTGTCAAATTTCATCTAAATTCTTATTTCTAAACTTTAAAAATCATTCATATCCTGGATCTATTATAAACCCCATAAATATTTGGATTAAAAATAAAAAAAGAAAGTTAAATAGAAAATTTGACAAAAAGCTCAAACTTACTTTATTTAAAAGAAAAGTTTCAATTGACTTAAAAAAATCAACACCAAAGTTACACCTAAATTCAACGGTCTAAAAATGCAACTACAGGTATAAAATATTTTAAATTACTTATTTATTATTATCATTTCAATTCCAATCTAAATACACTTAGATCAGTGAATCGTAAATAAGTCTAATTACATTATTTATGATTTTAAAATTCTATTGATATATTTTTGTTTAAATGTTGAAAACAAAAGAAAAAGAAAATTAAAGGAATATCAATTAGGATTTGTTCTCTGTATATGTATATCTAATATATATTAACATTTAGTGTTTCATTCATCATCAACATTCTTTCCTCTTTTTTCTTTAAAATAAAGACTCATTTTAAACAATAATTTTAAATGAATACAATCACCAATAAAAATAATAAATGAAATTAAATCATTTTAATAAAAAAAAGTTAATTATTTTTCATTTTAATACACATTTCATACTTTTTATTAACATATTTATGATCATACAAGAATTGATTTCGAGGTAAATCAAGCGACACCGTACGAAGTTAAAAAGAATATAACATAAAAAAACAATATTAAAATTAACAATTATTTGAGATTAATTACATGCATTTATACTTTTCACCTATTTATCCATGGTAAAGAATCATCCATAACTTAAAAACTAAGAATGAATCCCATATGGAAAGGAAAAAGGTATTTGATTCTATTTTAGAAAAATATATTTTTAAAATACAATTACAAAAGCTAGTTTTTGAAAGTTATTTATTTTTTAGTTTTTTAAAGAATAAAATAAAAATATCTTTAAGTTATTTTCATGTTTTGCTTCTAATTTTCCTATTGTAGGTATTCTTCTTTAGATTCTCCCATTTTTCCTCCTACTCCTACTTTCTAGAACTTATTTTTTAACATTATTTATTAAAATATTTTTAAAAAATTAAAAAAAATACAATCAAACTCATTTAAGGACTCAAAAACAAAATGAAAATTTTAAGATTTGCCTTTAAAAGTGAACTTAAGTTATGCATTTATATAATTATATAAATTTTTAAATTTACTAATTTTATTTTTAGTTCTTATTTTTGAAATAATTTTGGATTAACCTTCTACTCTAAGGAAAATTCTCTCTTATTAATGATAAGCAACCCTTATGGCCAGTGTTGTTCCACCACTATAGAGCTCTTACTTGGGTCACAAGCTAGCGTAACACAACTTGACATTATGACAACCTTGTTAAAGGGTTTATAAACTACATTTCGTTTGATGTTCTACACAATGCTTGTAAATGCAATTAAATGCTAATCGTATTTGTAACTGTCACTAGCTTTCATAAATTTGATATCAAGCAAGATAGTTTGAAGACAATGCAGATATATATAAGATTAATCAAGGAGGTCTAGACTATTTTTTTTTCTCATGGCTTATTTAAAGACATACTTAATAGAAAAAGAAAAGGACAAAAGGTTTAGATTAAACAACCTCGTTTTTACTTGAACAATAAAGATACAAATGACAAGAAACTTTTTTTTATAAGAAAAATATACAATATATATTAATTAAAGACAAAATAAAATGACACAGCAAAAGATATGCAGGTGAGTGTCTCTCAAACAACAACAAATTGTCTCCACCTGTGTAGCTTCAACGTCCTTGTACGAAAACAATCTCAACCCCTGCTCCAACATCATGACATCTTCCATTTACAAACTCCTTCAAATGTATAGTGAACGAAACTGCACAAGAAAATTAACCCACTGGCCTTTGTCATTCTAGAATATAGGTGAAGATTAACATTTTATACATGTGGTAGTGAGCATTCCTGGAATGTGACTCTTCGACATAATTAGTGTTAGCATGCCTGTATATTCTTGCTTTACTAGAATGTGAAACAAGACCAATGAAAATATAGCCACATTTCATTGAAGCAAAATGTCTATCACAGGGATTTTGAACCCTTTCAATGTTATAAGCACATGTTCTCAAGGAGCCACCTATTAACCATTGCATGGGTGACCCATGCACACAAGCTAATCCCATGCCAAGTGTTATTCCATTACTTTAATGCCCCTTGCCTAGGTTACAAGCTACCACTACCAAGCTCAGGGTTCTGTCAACTTCGTCAGTCAATGGTTTATAAGGACTAAGTTATGTCATGACCTATCCAATCTGAGACTTGTAAATGCAACGACCAATGGGAGCCTTGGTTGTTTTATTATAGGACTTTCTCCTTTTTAATTATGAGGTTGAAACAAAGGATAATTCAATTCCTGTGGGAGCACAAAGCAAGCTAGAACATCATTAATAGGAATAGAAACTGCCATAACAGTTTTGGGATGGGTGAGGTTTGGGTGTTTGCGGATTGGATTACATCAATTTTGAGAAAAAAAATCATTTAATCTAAAGATTAAAATAATAGGTGCTTTAGTTTGAATTATTTTTTAAAGGAAATTCGATTCGATAAAATATAATTTGGATTTGATTTAATAAATTATTATAAAAAATATAAAGAAAATATTCTCATCCAATAAACTAAATATAAAAATTGTAAAGACAAATATTTATATTATAAAAAATAAAAATTATATATAAAATTATATATAAAATTATATTAATATTTAAATCACATGATAGATATTTATATAAAAAGATGGAAATTTTACACAAGGATATCAATATATAAATAATAGGATTTGTCTCTAAAAGGATCATGTACAATTATATATATTTACAATATTCTGTAATATATATATATATATGATAAAAATGTAAAATTTAAATTTAATCTCTAACACTGATATTGATTATTAATATTAAAAATTAAATTAATTAATAATCCATAAATTCATAAATTAAATTAATCCTTAATATTAAAAATATAATTTTTATGATTATAATTAATTATCTTGAAAGTTGCATAGAATCATTCATGTCATATAATTAAACAAGATAAATATCAAATAACTATGATAAATAGTTTAATAATATTTTTAATGAAAATATTAAATATGACCTAATATAATAATTTTCACCCTAATACATTGACATATTTAAAATTCAAGTTCTCTATCTTGATACATTTCAAATCTTTAGTAGATGAAGCTTGTATAGGAGGAAAGTAATTTTAATCAACGTGATCAAGATTCAAATCAAAAGTTCTTCCATGTCCAAAGTACTAACAAACCCAAGTCAAAGAGATACACCATAAACAGCGAGGAATTGCATTGTTCAAATTGCATATTGAAAGAAAAGAATAAATTATAAAAATAGAAAATAAAATTTCAAAGCAGCTTAATAATAATTATACTAAAATGTCATTATTGTCTGACTAAAATAAAAAATAAATATAAAATTATTGATATATGAAATATTTGAATAAAATTTAACATGGTTTTCATTACAACTTTTATATTTTTGTTTATTTTATAAAAAAATTATAATTTTTCCATTTACTAATTTTTTAAATTAATGATACACTACCTCCATTACTTTATATTAATTACAAAAAATTTAATTTTTCGTGGCGGTTTATTTGTGGCAGTTAGTATAAACCGCCACAAAATGGTATGATTTCTGGCGGTTTCTTTAACCGCCACAAAAAACACAAAGATAAAAAAAATCGTATTTAGATATACGTAGAGTAAGCGGTTTTTTTTATTTTTTTATTTAAAAAAATACTTAAAATTAGATGACTTTCCTCGTTTTTTTTCCGTTCTTCACATTTTTGTGCTCTCGCTCTTCTCCGCGCGCTCTTCTCCACTTATCTCTCGTTTTTTTCCGCTTGTCTCTCATTCTTCTCCATCTTCTTCATAGTACTCTCAGCTACTCCTTGCGATTTATCCTCCGATCATTCCGTGTTCTGCATTTATCCTCCAATCACTCCTTGTTCTGCATTTATCCTCCAATCACATTCTCCCTCTCTCTCTCTTCATTTGGTAATCTCTCTTTCTCTCTCTAATCTCCACCTGCGATTATTGTATTGTTTGGTTTCTCTGTATTTGATTCGAATGCTACACTATTAGGGTTTATGATTAAAATGTGAGTGTTTGTTAATATAGATTTGGGAAGTGTAGTGCAGCATATAATGAGATCTTGCTATTTAGTTTTATATTTCCTTTTTTCTTGGAATTTTTTTGGGGGATTTGGTTGTGTTGCTTCAATTTTGCATTGATTTTGTTGGTTTATAGCTTTTATCCGCGTTGTATTGTGATTTCGGTTCTGTCATATTTTGATTTTTGTTTTTGTTTTGTTTCTCCTGTCTTTTGATTTTGGTTCCTTTACCTGCTGGTCTATGGATTCGGACTCGCTATTTTATTTTAACATGTATTGGCATATGCTGTCATTTTTATAATTATGAGCCATTGCTATATCAGGATGATTAATGATTAAAAAACATCTCAAATATTCCAGAGGTTTTGCTTTAGAAGCACTTACCTTAAGCCTATCATAACACTCTTCAAGTTTATCATTGTACAAGATGAAATCAAATATTTGAGAAGAATCTGTTCTAGTAGTCTCTGTTCCAGCAGTCTCTGTTCCAGCAACCTGTTCCTGTGATTACAGAGTTACCTTCTTGATTTTTGACTCACAGACTCAGTTTTAGTTGTCTTTTAAAGAAAGAGCACATTGTATTCAAGCTAAAGATCGTACAACAGGAAGAACAGATATTGCTTCTTGTGTCAAGGTTGCTGAGGTATGGAACTTAATCTTTCACTTACTGTTTATTTGGGGCCACTTGTTGGCATTCCTATGAGAGTACAACTTTCTGGCCTAAGGGTATGCTGGTTTCTCTCTGCTAGAGCTAGGACCCAATTTCTGATTAAGATGAGTGTACATGTAGAGGTCTAATATACCATGGTAACATATCCCATTGTAGTTGTCTCAATAGTATCTAAATAAATAAGATATTAGGTTTTATAGTGTTAAATGCTACAAAGCTATGTTACTGTTGCTGTTATTGAATGAGAACAAGGAATAAGTGGCTCGTTTTTCTGTTGTACATGAAATAAGTAAATAACCACCAATTAGAAAAGTGTGAAATGAAAAAATCAATGTGAAGTTTGAGATGTTTCTAGAGGAAAGAACGAAAGCAGAGGTTGCAATTTGTGTGATGTGTACCTTGAAAGTTAGTTTCCACGTTCTGCAAACTACAATGAATGAAAATCGAAATCTTTCCATTCCACTCCATTTTCACTCTGCTCTCAATTTTCCACCAAGCATATCCTAAGTGTTTGCTTTTGGTGTTTCTAAACTGAATGTTGATTTCCTTCTGCAGCCACTAAATATGTTTTATTTTGTAGCGAAAATACCAGCGGTTAGATAAAAACCGCCAAAAACTGTTTCTGGCGCATGCAGAACCTGCTGTTATTTTAACTCAGAAATACCATTTGTGGCGGTTTTTAACCGCCAAAAATTGTAATTTTAACTCCCACAAATAACATGTTTTTTTTTTTGTAGTGATTATTTGATGAAATTCTCATGTGAGGTACTAATCAATTAAAAATATGAGAATAAAATACTAATAAGTAAAATAATGGACCAAAATTATATAAATTAAAAGTGCAATTAAATCGAATTGTTTAAAAATGAACTTGAAACAAAATAAACTAGGAATTGCATTAACTAACTACCAAAAAAACGAGAATGAAGTTGGAATATAGTGATCTAGAATCAACGTGTAAAATGAATAGTAATAATGATATAAAATAAACATCAAATTAAGAAAGAATTTATATAACGAGACAATAAGTTAAATAAGAGATGCAGTGCATATCTATGGTAATGAAAGCACGTTCATTCTACCCTATTTCTGTTGTAGGATTTTGTATTACTATTGAATTTGCTGTTTGTCGCTTGTCTGTTATCCTATGTACTTGTGCAATATATATTATTGTTGTGATTGGTGAAATCACATGAGAATCATGATAAGTGGTATATAAAAATGCATAATGGGTAGTAAGGGTGTAAGAATCCTACAAATGATAAGTATATGTTTAGTACTATCACAGTACCTACATACACTTCTTTTTCTTTATTTCTAATTTTTTGTGATCATTCTTCTCTTTATATGAAATTCAAATAGCTTTGAACATATTATGTAGGTAGTCATTCTATTATGTATCTCCAATATTTTTCTCTTAATTGAAATTTTTATGATGTAGGACAAGTTTGAAAAAAGAAAAATTCGAATTATCATATCAAAATTCAATAATTGCATCAGGATAAGATGGAGCTAACAGTTAACCATCCACAAATCACATGCCTTCTGATTTTGATATATTGGTAAATGTAGTTGGAAAGAAAAAAAAGAAGGATCTCTACACCTGGATTTGTAGGAATAACATTAATTTTGTGTTCAAGTCAGACATCAAAGTCTTCTAATAGTTGAGGGGTTGTTGATGCTTTGAGGAGTCAAATTCAAACATTAAATGAATCACTTCAAAGACAAGAGCAAGAGAAGTTTGAAATAAGACAAGAGCTAACTAAGACTAGGAAACAAGTGCATACTTTATTGCAACATTTGAAATTTCTAACAATTTTTCTTCTCATCAACCTTCATCTCAACGTAGTAATGAAAATAAAGACAAAGATAATGAAAATGAAGATGAAAATTATGATGAAGATAGTGGTCATACCAAATAGGATGGTGTTTGATATCTCACTTTATTTTTTGAAAGAGGTATGCAGCCTAAATTTATTTTATTTGTATGGTTGGTTGTGATTTCTCTATAATCTGCAAGTGAAATTTGACTAACAATTGGTTCTTGGCTTTCTTTTATTATTATGTAGGACATGGTTCACCGGACATAGTCCACCTAGATCCTTTCTAAGGAGTAGGATTTTGCCTTTGAGGGTTTTTGTTTAAATTGCTGAATCTTTAGATAGAGGTGACAACTAGTTTGGAAATTTAACTTCTTTTAATGAATTTGGAAATATTAGTACTTATGAGCTTGCTTGATTTATTTTAAATTGTTGATGTGGTTTATTGGGAAAATAGAGTATCTCTTACATGTCTATTTTTGTGTGATTTATGGTTGAATATGTGAATGTTCTTTTGAATGTTTGTTGCTACAAAAAGCAAAATTCAATGATGCTTTAGGACTTTCAATGGAATTAGAATCAGAAATATTTCTCTAGAGTTAGGTAATGATTACATGTCAACATGCTTGTAAAATTAACTTTTGTTTGAAACTTCTAGGAAACTATTTTTACATGATATCATGCTTATACAATTGACTTTTGTTGACTCTTTATGTTTTGAGCTCCTTTTCCTTTAGATCTTAACTTTGTTTAGTATAAAAATGATAAATTGTCCTGCCTATTATTGTGGCATAAATTATCATTTTTATATTTTATATTGAGAGTTTAAGGAAGATATCCTTATTATGAGTTTATGAAAAAATGAAGCACTTAAAGACAATGCACTATTTTTTTGGATGCTTTTGTGCCATGAATAACTTCTAGAGAATGTTGTATAATTTGTACCATATCAGAAGAACAAAGGGAAATTTTAATTTATTATATCCTATAATTACTTATGTTTCATGATATGTATGTTAATGTAATTGTTTCTTATATATATAATCTAAAATTTACTATCTATCTTAAATTTACATTACTCTATACCTTTGTTCTTATTGATATTAAATTATCCTATTTCGAAACAATTGAAGCAAATGAGTCAATTATTTTACTACTTGTAGCGATCTTTATCACTATTAAGTTTTTGTATTTCAAAATAATTGAAGCAAATATGATTATTTTACTACTCGATGGTCATGTCCTTCTATTAGTATAAATGCAAGTAACTAAGTACCTAATTTAACTAATTAGTATAGGTATTATTATTTTTCTATTCACTTTTGGATTTCTCAAAATATACACTTTTTTAAATGTTTATTATCTTTCATGCATGCAAGGATTCAATGATAGTTACATAAATAATTTTATTAATATTTTATAAATTTCATAAAATTTTTAAATACTACAAAATAAATTAATAAAATTTAATTTATATGAATATTTATTAAATTAAAAAAATTATTAAAATAAATGGTTATAATTTTAATTAAAAAAAAGGCTACAAATGTTCCTGCAGAATCACAAAGTGCAACAAAATTATTTGGGGTTAACAAAATTATCAAGAAATTAGTGGAAATGCTCTTGTCAAAAATATGCATCTAAATTTTCATGTAGAAATTTTTCCAGGAAATGCTTCTACCAATTTGTTTGTAGAAAATTTCAAAAAAAAATCGTATATACACCTTATATTTTACGAATAATGGTTACAATTATTAGTTAATTTCCTGCGAAATATTTTTGCAAATAAAATTCTTACCAATTTTATAATTCACAAAATCGAGTTATCTACCAAAGAATTTTTTGCAAATTTAAAACCATAGGATATTTTGCAGGAAACATGTTTATTGTAGAATTTTAAGCAAAATCTATAAAAAAATTCACAAAAAATATGTATATTTCTAATAGTTCTTTGAAAATGCTATATCCATTTTCTCATCGATAAATGTCAATAAATAAGAAAACTTCTGCAACTTTATCAAATTTAAGCTTCTGTAACTTTATCAAATTGGCATGAGCTTCTCACTACATTCGAAATAAACAATAATTAAGAACATAGATCAAAATATAAGACATGAATGGTAAGAAGCAAAATTGAGAAGATTATGTTATGGCTACCAAATTATTGATTGCTTTATGTGATAAAATTAAAATTAAAAAAAAAAAAGTTAGTGACTTCAAGGATAAGATGATTTGTGAAAGAAGATAAATTATCGAAGAACACAACTAAGTAAATGATGCTGCATATATTCAGACACCCTCCAATTATTCAATTTGAAATTTTAGTAAAGACCTAACAATAATGGGGTGTTCATGTAATTTCAACCAAACCTTGTATTTTTCATGTGGAGGGGGAAAATTAAAAATTGTAAAAGGAAATTCAGCTAGTATGATCGACTCATGAATCCAAAACATTTACTCATTTTATTTTTTGGCCCACAAAGTTTGGAATAAAATTAACTTGTAACATTAGTTTACTCCAATTGAGATTATGTATTGATTATGTATTACTCATTTTATTTCTGCCTGATGTGGGACAACTTAGTAAGAAGACAGATTAAACTATAACACTAGCTTTTGGAAATTTGATCTCAAACAAATAAGGCTACACAGGCTCAATTTCACTCCGGTGCTGGTGCTTTTGATTGTAGGATATCATTAAATTATTTAATAAATTAGTTTTTCATTAAATTATTTTTTGAAATAAATATATTTAAAATATTTGACTAAATTAATATAATGTTATCATACATTTAAAATTTTCTATTTTAAAATATGTTTTATAAACTAAGTTTCAAATAAGTTATAAAAGTTTAAATTAATAAACATATGAGATTTAAAACAGAAAAAAATGAAACCATTGATACTTGTTATGAAAATCATGAGTTATTTATTGCATTCAAATATTCAATCATGAATTTCATGAAATGTGTTTGGATATGTTATACCAAAAACTCAATGAGAAATGCCAGGATCTAAAAAATAGCAAATAAAGGAACAACTTTAGGTGTCATTCCTTTTCATTGATATTACGATCACATGAAATTAGTCCTCATGGTAGAGTAGTGTCCTAACATCAGATTAGCATTTATGTGTAGTCCTACTTATTAAAAGGTGATGGTCTAAGCACATGGATTCCCATTGGTAGTTAAGTATTTCCCGTCCACTTGAGGGGAATGTGCGATTTTTCAGAAATGCACCCACTGCTCTGATAAGACAGCGAAGCAGGAAAGTCATATCCTGGCTTTGTGAAGCTTGAGACTACACATAGTGCACTCCATTGATTTAAGAGGCATGATAAGAAAAGTCAAAGTCATGCCCAACCACACTCTACTCTGTTTCTATAGCAGACTTGATTCCCCCTTCATGGTAATCAAGGAGAGAAACACATGTTATTACTACATATGTAGTAAACCACCAAGCCCAATATTACTTGTTCCATCACCTTAATGCCCCCACACGGGTCACAAGCCAGCGCTACCTAGCTCAGCGAATTGTCAAGTTCGTCACAACTTTATATACGCTAAATTATTTCATTACCTCTCAAATGTGGGCCTTCAAAATGCAAACACCATGTATCACCATTTCTTTGTTACAAAGGATGATACAAATGATTTGGAAAGGACCAAGTAGGTTGCAACATTGCTACCATTATATCCAAGATCAATATTTAATATGGAATTACATCAAATATGAAATTAATTTAAACTCCTTCATATGCAAGAATTCATCTCCTCGTAGAGTTTGTATGTGCACCTTCTTCACCTTGTCTACACCTTCAAGGAAAGTTTTCAAAATCTCCCAAGTTTCTTAGAGGTGGATACATTATACACCATCTCAAACATAGCTTCATCTAAAGTTTGATAGATGAAAGTAAGTGCTTGTTGATCCTTTTTTTTTTCATCTTCATTAGTTTCCTTTTCATTTTGTGACAAATTAGTGACATCTTCAGGGATGGTATAACCTTTCTCCACAAACTCCCAAGCATCTTGGGAACCTAGCATAACCTTCATGCGAAGACACCAATAGTCATCATTTTCATTAACAAGATGAGAGAATTGAAACAAGTTCAAACCACAACTTTCATTTCTCAACTCACTTAGTGAGTCTCCCATTCTCCATAAATGCTTTTAAATTAATATACTAAATATACATAAAAAAATAACTCTTCAAATACTCAGTAATTACATAAAAACAATATGCCTTAATACATAATAACTAACAACTCTTCATTTTATAACCCTTTCATTTTTCAATTGATATTTCTAGCATAATAACTCACAACTCTAAATTTTATAATTATTTCATTTTTCAATTATTATTTCTAACATGTTTACCTTTAACAATTATAATAATTGAGAACTAAAAATATATATGAATTTGGCCAATGGAAATTTGCTCAAAATTTGAAGCCCATGCAGGAGATTATCATTCTCCTGGATACATAGCTAACTTGGGTTCCAAAAAAATCTGTGAATTTTATATATTTGTCTATGGCCTCGAACAAGCAATTCGACAATGATACTCGAAACTGTCAAGTGCTTTGCTTTTCCTTGGTTTCTCCTAATCATAAACTGATCACTCTCTTTTTACAAATTCTATAGGGTTTCATTTCATATTATATAGTCTAGTTTGGAAACAATATGGATGAAATACCAATAAAACAATCTCTGAATAAGCAATTCGAGATGAAAGATCTTCGTAATTCCAAACGACTTATTTAACTTCATCATGAGACACCAAGGAAGTAAAGATCAATTTATCAGCAACGTTTAATTGTTTAAATGAAATGCCATCCAAAAATGGATCGAAATAACGAGATTCGACATAAGAATTTTGGAAGTACATCAAC
Source organism: Mucuna pruriens (assembly GCA_025330945.1). Taxonomy (NCBI): domain Eukaryota; kingdom Viridiplantae; phylum Streptophyta; class Magnoliopsida; order Fabales; family Fabaceae; genus Mucuna; species Mucuna pruriens. Next base: position 577,146 of record JAENHJ010000395.1, on the reverse strand, counting down.
ACCTTCCTTTACGATTGACCTAGTTTTCAACACCATCTTTCAGCATAACTGGACAATGATAAAAAACAAATCCTATATAATTCTAAAATTTTCCATTTCATCTTCAATTTTGGAAAGTTAGAATCTATCCATCATGCTAATAAATGACCCATTTGATTTATACCAAGAGTACTTCACATAAATAAAGTTAATTTTTTAAGGAAGTGCAGGTATGTGTCATTAAACTTCAAACTCTACGACTTCAGTGAGTTAGTAAAAACAGAGTCTGAGTCTATAAAAGATTACTATTCTAAGATAAAAGGAATAGTTAGTCAAAGTGATACGAATAATTGTATTTTTTTTTTTATATTTTTTTCTCCTATAAGTATTTATAGAAAAATTATTCAACTAGATCCTAAATATCAATAACCACATGTCTTCTAGTTTATGAAGCTCCACTTGTAAGAATGCCACAGCAATAACTTCCAATGCCCCTATTTGAAATGTTATATTTTCTTGTGAATTTTCCTATGAAAAATAATTTGCAGGAACTTTGTGTTAATTTTTTTTGTGGAATATAATCTATAAGAAATTTTTATGAATTTTGCTACAAAAATATATCCGTAGGAACTTCTTGTAAAATTTGCTACTACTTCAACAACCATAGGATTTGTTTTTTGTGAATAAAAAATAGTAGAAATATTCATAAATATTTTTGTTTCTTGTGAATTTATTTGGGAATAAGTATTTGCAGGAAATATTTCATACAAATTAAAAATCAGTAGAAAATAATTCCTATGGATTTTTTCTATAGGAACATTCACAAGAAAGTTCTTCATTAAATTAATAACTATTTCAATTTAATAAAAGTAAATAAAATATATTATAAAAATAAATTTATTAAAATGAATATATTATAAATTCATTATATAATAAAATTAGCTACGTTGCATAGTTATTTTCAAATAAATTAATATATATAATGTTGAATGCATAATTTAAAATACTAATTATAATATTTGTATTTAATTTAAATTTAGTGGATGATTATCATAAAAAATTATATATTATTAATTAATAAGATATTATTATAGGTATGAATTTTAAAGTAATTATTATAAAAATTAATAAACTTATTATGCATGATATTAGATTATAATTCTTTTAAAGAGTTTATGTACTAAACCCTAAACAAAAATACTACATAAACATATAAAACACAAAAATAGTTATTTTTGGAAGAAAAAGGAATATTTTACTAGATAAAAATTATATACTATTAATTTTTTTATTTAGGAGATTAAAAATGTTTTTCTTATATTTTTAAGATATTAAATATATTTGTTTTTTAAATTTTATATTTATAAAAGTAGTGATAGATTTTTGAAGAGAATGTAATATTATTCGTATTATAATATTTATTTATATTATATTATTAAGAAAAATGTTAACAATAATTTTCGTTTAATAGTCATTTTTATTAAAAAAAATATTTTAAAACACTTATATTACACCTAACTTTTCCAACATGCTAGCAATGAACAAATCTAGGTACAATATGAAAAATGTACAACCTAATCAAATAGATACATTGTTTGGATTGGGCTAGCAATTTTAAACAAAAAAAAAAAAAGAGTCAGAATCTCTTGCTCTACTTTCAATAAACCAACGACATATTTTAGGGTTTTTTTGTTTTGTTAATCACTTTGAATCCCTCCCTTTAAATTCCTTGCTCTACTCTCAATGAAATCACTTTGAATCCACCATTTGAATCTCTTGCTCCACTCTCAATGAACCAGCAACACATTTTAGGATTTTTGTGCTTCATCAATCACTCAGTCCCTTGCTCTCAACAAGCTTGTGCTTTGTCAAACCCTTGCGAAGTCACCACACTGCAACATCGCTACACTACCACACCCCACTGTTGTCAACTATTTGGTGAGCTTCTCTTATTAACTTCCTATTTAATCTCATTCTTTCTCATTTCTATTTTCTATTTTTAGTCTTTAAACGTAAGAGCATGTTGTGCTTTGAGCAGGGAAGTCATTTTCTATTTTTAAATGTATAAAAAAGCCAAGATAACTCTTATTTTTGTCATTTTTCTTGGAATAATTGGATGAGTAGTACCACCTATGTTGTTTCTATTGTTACAGCTCTACTTGTTGTTTTGCAAATTTGATATTGGTGGGAAAGCCTCTCACACCCTTGGGTTTACTTGTTAGTCGTGTTTTTTCACTTATTATTGACGTGTTTACTTGTTAGTCGTGTTTTTTCACTTATTATTGACGTGTTATATTATTCTTTAATTGTATGGCTTTAAATGTGTGGAGTTATTTCCATGATTGTCACTGATATTTTCAACTTGTATCTTTTAATTTGAAGTTGTATCTCGTCAAACAAATTAATAATAAAAAAACAATAGAAAAGGAGAGAATCCTGATATCATTCGCACACTCACAATTATGTTCTTGACTGTTCTTGACTGTAAATTTACCGATTAAGATGATTCAAGGAACTGCAAATTATCAAGGAATCAATGGGGTGTTTGGATTTGGTAGTGGAAAGTTTAGCATATCATCCAATCATTAACCCCTACCAAGTTGATATCGTAACAGTTCAGCTTTCCATCACAATCTAGCAGAAAGAATAAATATATTTCAGTAAAACTAGTAAATTATGTCATATAGTTCGATATTGTTAACTAATTATCTGCACACTAACAACTTTTTATTAACTTGGAGCATATATTTCCACTAGTCTTTTTATACTCTATGGAGAACCTATCAATTAATTTTCCTTCTGAAATTAGGATGGGTGGACTAGTTCAATATCATTGGATGTATCCATTTGAAAGGTAATAATCTTTTATATCATTGTATTATGTACCTAACAATTGGTATTTTTGTAGTTAGATTTCTAAATAAACTTAAAAAAAAAACTGTGTAGAATAAGAAAAGTGTAGAAAAGTATGTATGTGAAGCATATTTGTTGCAAGAGACATCCTATTTTAGTTCCCACTATTTTGTTCCCCCTATTGGTGTGTGAGAGGAAGTCCATCAAGACCACATATAACCTACTTTGTCTATCTTTTGGACAAACAACTAGTAAATACAATGAAAGGTGGCTTAGTAAATAGACATGTTAATACATGGTAGGAGTAGAATAAAACTAGTAAATCGTTGATAAATATCAAACATTATATATGTATGTCAATTAATTAATCTGGCAATTGTCGTATCTAATTTAAATAAACATCTTCTGATGTGGTATATATGTACAAAGTTTAAAAGGTATGTATGAAAATCTCAATGATGATATCACTGATCGACAAATAGAAGTTGATTTTCCAAGGTGGTTTCAAGAATATGTCAACATTACTTTAAACTAATTAATAGGACACTACTATTTTATTATGTTATTCATCGGCAATTTTTATTATGTGAATAGGTAAGACAGAATCGCCTACTTAGGTTACCAAATCCAAACTTGTATGACTTGGCAAGTGGTCCTTTGAGACTAACAAAGTCGTATCCAATTTATTTAGTGAATGGATATAAATTTTATACAACAGCTTGGGGTGAATGAAAAACAACATATAATGTAGAGTATGTGTTAGTGGAATTGGACATGAGGAAGCCTCAAATGATTATTATGGTGTCCTTGTAGAGATTCTATAGTTAGAATGGTCAAGTCAAGCACAAAAAAATTTGTTTTATTTTATAGCAATTGGTTTGATTCATCAAATTGTGCGATGAGGATACATAAGCACTATAAGATTGTAGAAGTAAGAAAAGGGAAGAAATATAGAAAATTTAGTTCTTTTATTTTGTCCAAAAGATATAATTCAAGCTTATTATTCGCCTTATCCTAAGCAACAAAAGGATAAGGTTGATTGGTTGGTAGTGATCAAGACAATGCCAAGGAGAGTTGTTGATGATAGAATATGTAGAAGTTGCTTATCAAATACATGAGTTACAAGCAATGCAAAAACTGAGGATGACCCAATTGAACACATATGAGATGATAAGATTGATGGTGAAAAGGTTGATTTACAAGTAAATGATGGAGAAGATGCTTTCATTGATGATAAACTTGAAAAAGAGGATGCTTTCCTTGATGAGGAAGATGATGCTTTCCTTGATGAGGAAGAGGATGATGATTTCACTAGTGATAATGAAGAGGTTGATGATTTCATTAGTGATAACGAAGAGGATGATGATTTCATTAGTACTAATAAAGATGAAGAAGATTAATTTTTTTTTATTATTTATTAACTTTGGATGTTATTATTCTTGAAATACATTTTATGTATTGTTAACAATTATTTCTATATTTTAGAAAATTATGTTCATTCATATGTGTATTATAAATGATAATATATCTTATTTTTTATTTGTTATTATTTTTTTATCTTATATTGATCTAGATGTGATTTCTTACAAGTAGATGTCAAATTCTAAGAGAATATAGCCAACTATGAAGTTGAAAAAAAAGAAGTGTGCACAAGTTCATATACCATTGATAATACCATCATCTAGCTTTCGAAATTATGCTAACCAAGCCACTCAACCCCAATCACTCAATATCAACCCCAACGCCAACCTACTCAATCACAACCTACTCAATCACAACCTACTCATTCTCAATCATAACCTACTTAACCTCAACCTCGACCTCGACCCACTCCATCTTGACATCCACCTCCATCACGACCTCTACCTCCACCTCCACCTCTACCTCTACCTTAAACTACCCAATCTTAACATATCCTTATTCAAGTTCTTCATATGCATGAATACCCAATGGTCAATGAAGTTCAATCTTCTTCATCTAGTCATGTAAGTGAAAATAATAGTGGGCACAAAATCTTGATATTTCTAGAAGCGGACGAGTGAATCATTTTATTTTCTTATCATTTATAAAAGTTAGTATTTGTTTTTTTTTTATTATTCAACTATTTTAGTGGTTGGAACAATTTGTTCAATTATTCGTAGTAACTTGGAGGAGGAAAAACCATCGTGGAATAAATTAGCAATGGATCAAAGAGATTCATTGTTTGATATATTTAAAGTAATTAGATTTCAAACTTTGATTAAGAAGATTTTAGTATTTATATTTTTTTTGAAAATGTGTCTAATATTTTTTTTCTTTTTCAAATAATGAAGCCAAAATTTCCATGGCAACCTTAATATAATGACATGATGTGATGTAAATTTGAGAAAAAAAAGGTGCAACTAAAATGACTCAATTAATGCAATAAGTTCGAAAATATTTAAATAAAAAACAAATTTGTATATGAGATAGTGTATAGGGACAACTAAAGGCACATTGGGAGTTTTCGAGTTTCAAGAAATAGCGAAACAAATAGAAGAAATTGTGGGTCGATAGATGGTGAATCTCTTGACATTGGTGGATCAATTCCTCATTGTTTGCATTGAAAGACAATGGTATTATTAAAATAATTTTATTATTTTTTATATTTTAGATTCCAAAATTAATGACATTAAAACTTCATTTATCAATTACAAAAGGAGGAAAAGGGGATAGAACCATCATTAAGTGAGTTTTATTTTTGCATGCATCGAAAAAAGGACCAAAGTTAGATGGGTTCTCATGAAAAATATGCATATGTTCGTTTTGAAACTAATATGATAAGTATATGACTAGCCTTACCCCAATACTTGCATTCACTTTTTCTTTATTTTTAATTTTTTGGGTGAAGAAGTGAAGATTTTGGACTTGATGGAGAGAAAAGGGTGGAGGGCATTGTTATTATTTTGTTTTGGTACTATTACTCTGTACTCCTCTTCAAAAACTGTTTCGTCCACAAACACATCATAATGGTACTGATATCTATTTCTATTGCTTAATTTTTGTTGGCTTATAATTTATTAAGTTTTAAATGTATGAAAAATAAAATTAACAATAAAAATTTTGTTGGGGCCACATGTGGCCTTCGACTAGAAGGAATTTGGGTTCCTAAGAGATTCTTCTTTCATACAGAATCAAACATCTTATCTGTGTCTATGTTGTTAGTGTTAAGACATAGCATATGTTAACAATAACAAATAGGGCAGGATCGTAAACAACAAATAAACCATTCTACTTTCTTTTTTCATTTTCCTAAAAGAATAATATAATATTTGAAATAGTAGTGATTAAGGAAAGGGAGGATAAAGATTATAAGAGAAAAAAATATGAGATATTGTTTTTGTGTAAAATTTCATTATATTAGATTTTCAGTTGATTCTCATTGATATGATGTGATTTTAAAGGAAAGGAAAAAAACAGTTGGTGAGGTATCATCGATGAGATAGAATGTTCATAGATGAGCCAGTCACTAAAGTATCACCTTAAGAAAATATAATCAATGTAGTAATAGGCTGAGATTAAGATCGTAAATAACTTAGGTTGTGAAAGGCTAAGTATTGACTGAATTACCACGATTCACATCCATGGTATTAAGAGAGAACTCATTAACAATAATTTCAAGAAAAGTTCAATCATGTAGAAAAGAGAAGCTAGGATCAAGTTTTCTAATTCGGTCGAGCATGTCAAGTCTAAGTAGAGCTAAGCAACAAACCTATGTTCCTTTCTCAACATTGCAATCATCCAAGTATCCTTTGTGTCTTTCTATTATCTCATGAAGAACTTGAAAATATTTTAAAATATATGTAATATACTTATCACATTGGTATAAGTATTGTGAATAGTAATATGCAATATAATTTCAATTGGCAAAATTGATCTCAATATTTCATGCACTATTGATTCTTTTTGCGTATATGAATCAATTGTGATAATTGAATCTTGGTGGTGGTGAGTCATTAGGGAAAGGAATACTACAACTTTAGTAAACATGAACACACAATAGGCTTCCATTATGACATGTGCCTATTGTCTAGAAAAGAAAATTGAACCAGTTTTGAAGTTTCAGCAAAGGGTGTCGATAAGCCTTGACAAATATTGATTATCATGACATTATCCATTTACTTAGGTCCAAATTCATATTCTAAAGTTATCTCATGTAACCTTTACCTCCTCCTCCTTCCATAGGCTCTACATTTTCTCAATCAAATTTCGAGCACCATCACCATTTGATTGGAAAGAAAATATCAACAGTTGTAGTCACAATATTAACAAATATTCTATTCTAGATAATTTGAAAACAACAGAGATAGATATAACCTTGATCAATGAACTCTTGATCTATGGACTATTATATTTTCTCATTACTTACCTAAATACATAATAAATAGAATGAAAGGACAAAAGGTGGAAATTAAACAAAACTATTTTCTTCTTTAACAATAAAGTTACATGTGGTAATGATCATTGTTGGAATATGACTCTTTGACATAATTATGGTCATCATGTCTATTCCTGGAAATATAACTATATTTAATTGTAGGTAAATGCCTATCCACCAATGGAATCAGGTTGAGTACTAAACTCATCATAATCTAAAATGGAAATTATGTTGCACATAATTTGTCATGGGGTAATCATATAAGACCTAAACACATTATAATCTAATATGCTAAGCTAATTATGATATTGGTCCTATATTCTACGGACTATGATCCTAAAGTGCACAATAACAAGCTCATATCAATTGAAAAAATATAAAAAAAGATGATGATCCAAGCACAGGATCCTGGATACTTTCAAAGTACAATAGTCCCTTCCACGAGAGTGATGGACACCTCTAATAAGGGAGCGTGAGCAGGAAGAACTTTACTTCTGTGCTCTATGAGGCATCCAGCCTTTCTATTGCACCATTAGGCTTATAGGAAGCTACTTAAGCTTACAAGCTACCCATGCCAATTTCATCCATCACTTCAATGCCCCCACTTAGGTCACAAGCTACCACTAATTAGCTCGACATTTTGTCAACTTTATCAGGGGTATATAAGTAGTAAATCATGTCATGAGTTATTAGATATAGGAGTTGTAAATGCAAGGACCAATGAGAGTCTAGGTTGTTTTACTATAGCACCTTCCCCTTTAAAATTATATGGTAGAAGCAAAGGATAATGGAAAAAAAAGTGAGTATAAAGTTTTTAGATGGTCTTTTAAACGAAGGTGTTAGCACCCTACACATCCATCCTACAACATCTATCCCAAGACGATTATTTCTTTTACACTTAAGTAATAAACAAGGTGTTTAAAAATATTATTAAGCATTTAATTTTTTTAATTAATTAAAAATTTTATTTAATTTTTTTAAGATTTCTATTTTAATTATTTTTGTCATAAAGAATTAGGAAGTGCATGCAAAATTGTTATCATGAAGGCTTTTGAAGCGTTTTGTAATACCTAAATAGTGTGAAGATAACATTGCATGTAGTTTTTTAGTCATATGTTTATAATGTTGGTTTTGATGATTTCCAACCTCATTTGATGATTAGTAATGACAAGTTGTAATGTGTGTTTTGTTTGTATGTTTGTTATAGGATATCTTATTGGGCTTTATGTTTGAAAACTTAAAATTGGCCAAGAACTTAATGATTAAGAACCATATAGAAACATGACCTAAAGGTAAATGTAACCAATAATGAAATTTATAGAATAATAGTGGATGTGCTAGAGTGGTTATCGGGCATGACTAGAAATCCTATCGTTCACGATTTTTTTGTTATATCTAGAAATATATGCTTTATTAATGAGAGCATTTTTAAATGCTTCTTTTTCAACTTTTTACTTATTTCAATTTATTATTTTCAAATTAAATTTTAATATTTTTTTAAAGAAATTATGAATAATTAAATATATCATTGTATCATAATATAAATTATTTATCGTAAATTCAATTTGACATAATTGTGGTCATCATGCCTATTCTTGAAAATATAGTTATATTTAATTGTAGGAAAATGTCTATCCACCAATGACATCAGGTTGAGTACTAAACGCATCATAATCTAACATGGCACTTATGTTGCACATAATTTGCCATAGGGTAATCTTACATGACCTAAACACATTATAGTCTAAGATGCTAAGCTAATTATGATATTGATCCTATATTCTGTTGTCACAACCTAATTTGTGATGTTAGGCTATGGTGGACCGAGATCGCCCCCAACCATCTGATGGCCAATACTGATTTGGCCATATGGAGTCGCACCGGCATTTTAGTTTAGAGAACACTAAGAAACCTGATGGAAAGGCTGGTCTTTGAAATCAGAGATGCGGGGTTCGGGAGTTGGTTACATGCTAGGGGCATAGGGTGCCCCAGCACGTCTATCATTTGATAGTTACCCTTGACTAGCTCTGAGGGAATAGGGATGGTACTTGTGTTTGGGTCATGCTTTTTTTTGTATGGTTCACGAGAGGGATGAGGTTCAGGTAGGTTGTTTTAGGGTTTCAGGGTTTAAGACTTGATAGGAGTGTGCCTCTTGTGCCTGTACCTCGGCTTTAGAGGAATCAAAGTCAACGTTGTTCTGGCTGCTAAGGGTTCAGGCAAAAACAAAGTCAGCTTGTACCATCTTAGCCTTATTGAGACCGAGACGGACTTGACACTGGGAGGAGTAGGTTTGAGATGGTGGGTCACCACACGATGTCGATATAGACTTGGCCCTATTGTGAAGGTTTCAGTAGGACAATAGTAGCCACAAATATGATTCTCAATCAATAGGGGCCGAGACAGAGTCGACCTTAGTGAGACCGAGCTGGATTCAGTTGTGAGAGGGGTAGTCATGAGAGGCCGGGTACTTGGTTCTAGTATCACTTAAGGGGAGGGGTTCCTAGACTTGGGAAAGTTTCTAAAACATGTAGTACTAACCTAGTGTTTAGAATCATCCTATGGCAATTTCTAGGAATATGCAACACTAACTTGGAGTGTAGAACCAGAGAGCTTTTCCGTCTATCCGTCTAATACTTCCGCTTGCCTCTCAATCTAGACTTAGAGCTTCCACCTCGTTTGCTCTGTGCGATTGTCAACTTTCTTTGCTCTTTCTAGGCCTCTCTCTTCTTTTTTCTCCTGATTCTCTCTCTACTTTTTCTCTCTTTTTCCAGAGTTTTTAACTCTCTCCTTTTCAACGTTTCTCCTTGGAAAATTCCCCCCCTGCACTTCGGCTTAAGACCTTTTTTATAGGCATCAAATTGGGCTTGTGGTTGCCTTCGTATTCCACAATTATCTTCTTAATTTTAGGATCTAATATCCCATATCTTATCCCCCACTCTTCTCCCATGACTTTCTCCTTAATTTTAGGATCTAATATCCCATATCTTATCCCCTACTCTTCTCCCATGATTCTCTCTTGGTAGGTGTCGATTTTGTGGGAACTACCTTCCATGATCTTCTTTTTTATGTGGGTCAAGGTGGGTCCTAGGAAGACTCAGTCCTGGACAGTTTTGAGGTGCAATAGTTGCCCCCTCTTTATTTGTGCTTGTCCATGTGAGAGAGTAGTCTCTCCTGAATGAGCATAAATAAAGACTCAGGTTCGGTTTGCTGGATTGATTGATAGGTATTAGGCATGAATTGGTTTGTCACTGGACTATCCTTTGGCGTCCAGGTTTGAAAGAGACACTAGATTATCCACTGGCATCCAGGTTAGAATGAGATATTGGATCATCCATCGACATCCAAGTTAGAACGAGATATTGGACTATCCTCTGGCGTCCATGTTTGAAAGAGACATTGGATTATCCACTAGCATCCAGGTCCAAATGAGATACTGGACTATCCTCTAGCATCTAGGTTTGAAAGAGACACTGGATTATCCACTAACAACTATGTCGAAATGAGATACTGGACTATCCTCTAGCATCTAGGTTTGAAAGAGACACTGGATTATCCACTAACAACTATGTCGAAATGAGATACTGGACTATCCTCTAGTGTCCAGGTTTGAAAGAGACACTGGATTATCCACTAGCATCTAGGCCAGAATGAGATACTGGACTATCCTCTAGCATCCAACTTTGAAAGAGACATTGGATTATCCACTGGCATCTAGGTCAGAATGAAAAGAAAAAGAATTTGTGTGGTTTTCTGTTTTTTGGCCGAGATCTTGCCGGCTCCTTCTAAGCCGACATAAAGTCGGCCATGTCGCGACTGCTTTGGCGTATACTCGCATCTGCTACGCTAGTGGTGAATCCCTTGGCGTGGGTCCATAAGGATGTATTGGACTTCCATTCTAAGATGACCCGCTTTGAGGTGGCGTCTCTTGTGGAAGGAAGAAAATGGGTTCGCAACCCCCATGCCTGCCGATTGACTATGGTGTGCTACAGCAAGAAGGAGCGGGTATGCCATTCTGTGAAGGAGAGAGAAGACCCATTCGTCTACATGTATGAGACAATCCTCCTAGATTTGGGGGTTACCCTCCCATTCGATTTCTTCGAGGCTAACGTCTTGAGGATGTTGGAAATAGCCCCCTCCCAACTTCATCCCAACGGTTGGGCAGCCATTCAGGCCTTCAAGGTGGTATGCCTAGTGCTTGGGATACTGCCCTCTACCCCAGTTTTTCTCAACAACTACACCACACGAGTCGGTCAGTTGGTGAGTTGGATGTCACTGGCGCCCCTGCCCAATACTGGGCTTTTCACTTCCTACACCGCCTCCTACAAGGGTTTCAAGAGTTGCTTCGTGAAGATCAAGGCGGCTGAGGCTGGATGCTTTTATATTGACCCTCGGCCCTTGCCACTATATTGGAGGGAGCCCCCTAAGTTCAAGGGGCTAGTGAGGAGTCAACTGTCTTTGGAGGCTAAAGTTGACTTGCAACTATTGGATAGCCTACCGAGAGGGATGAATTGCAAGGACATAGTGTCTTGGGCATCTACAAACAATGCCATCTTATGTCTGAAGAGTGAGTTTCTTTATGTAGTGACATTCTTTAGACTTGGCCTTTCGTCGAATGTATTGATTCATTGTGTTTTTGTCTTGCAAGTATGCTCAAGAAGCAAGGTTGATATGGCATAATTGATTAGGAAGGCTAGGCTAACCAACGAAGCCAGAAGTGCTGGCCGAAAGGCCTCCGATGCCGGCACGACAACTGTTGCGGCCGAGAGGAAGTCTGCCCTAGCCATGGCCAAGAAGGAGTCGGCCCCAGTAGTTGAGAAGCTAACGGCCCTCGCCATATCCGAGAAGGAGATGGCCAAATGGAAGGTCGATAATGCTACGGCCAACAAGAAAGGAAAAACCAGTGCCCGCCTCCTCCTCCTCCCTTGCCTTCTCAGTCCAAAGGCAAGGTGGTCGTGACCTCGAGACCTAGCCTGCCCCTTGGTGGGCTGTCTTGTTTCATGGCTAGCCCCACTACTCAATCATTGTAGGGTCCAAGTTTTGATGCCCGAGGTTTTTTCCTGGTGAGCCGCATATCTCAACATGACAGGGGTTTTGGCGACAATTCCTTTGATATGATGACGGTTTACATGGCATGCTCTATGTCCACTCTAGAAGTTTGGCGAGGAAGGCTAAGCAGATTATTGCAAAGGAGGCCATAAATAAAAAGGAACTGGAGAAGGCGTAGAAGGCTAGCGTCGAGTCCCTAATTGAGGCCCGGAAACTAAAAGGAGAAAATCAAGAGGCCAAAGCTGAGGTAGAGATTGGAGGGAGATTGGAGGTGTGGTGTCGGCCCTGACCAAAAATGAAGAACTCACTACAAGTACTTCACGAGCACTGCCAAGGAAGTGCAGAGATTCTGGAATCTTTTCTGTCTCATGCACCATTGGCGACTGCACCTTTGTTGACGTCATGTTAGATTTGGGTGCTTCAATCAATGTCATGCTAGCATCGATCTACAGATCTTTGAATTTTGGTGATTTAGAACCCACAAGGATGACCATTCAGCTTGCAAACAGAAACATTGTCCAACCCCTAGGAGTTCTCAAGGATGTTCTCGTTCAAGTAAACGAGTTAATATTTTCAGCTGATTTCTATGTGCTTGACATGGAGGACGAGACATCCAAGAAGGAATCAACCTTAAATCTAGGGAGACCATTCCTCATGACGGCAAGAACCAAGATTGATGTGCATGTCGGGACCCTCTTGATGGAACTCGGTGACACTCTGGTGTAATTCAACATTTTTGAAGCAATGAAGCACCCCACCGAAGACCATTTCCTCTTTAGCATCGATGTAATAGAAGAGCTAGTTGAAGAATATTGCCAGGCAAGTAGCAGTAGTGGCGACATGGAGGCTCTTGCTGGGAGCACTAATGAGAATAGTTTCTTAGGAGTCGCAGTTGACAAGATCGACCCTAAGGAAGTACAAGACCCTCCAAACTCTGAGGACAAGCATAGCGATGTTGCTGACTTGGACTTTGAAGTTGAATTGTTTGAATTATTAGACCAAGTCTACAACCAAGAACACTCAAAGTGTACAAATGATGCAAAAGTCAAAGTTGCCGAAACCGAAGAGACTCCCATTGCACAATTGGTAACCATTTTTATGGTCGAGATCAAGTCGGCCAGAGAAGGCCGAGTCAAGGGTGAGATAAAAGTCAACTCAGCCAAAAAGTCAAACAGGAAGGGCCACACGCTTTCCGAAGTCATATCGACCAATGAAGATCAGACCCAAACTAGAGTAAAGATCAATACTCCACCCGGACCCGACTCCGAAGCTGCACAAGAAGTCAAAGCCGACTTTGATCCAACAAGAACTGAAGCCACCGAGTTGAGCTAGCCGAAGCAACCAAGGGCCGAAATCATGTCTACACACCTGGTGCCGAGTCAAGATCAAGTCGGCCAGACGAATCTGAGCCCATTGACTAAAAAATCTCTATCCCTACCACCCATGGAACTGAAACCATTGCCAAGTCACCTGAAATATGCCTACTTGGACAGTCAACGGCAACTTCCAGTTATCATTGCCAACAATCTCCACCAACAACAACAAGACAAGTTGCTGGAAGTCCTAAGGCAGCACAAAAAGGCAATTGGTGGAAGCTTTTAGACCTTCCAAGCATTAATCTCTTCATCTGCATGCACAAAATACTAATGGAGGAGGACATCAAGCCCATAAGGCAATAGCAAAGAAGACTGAATCTGACACTCCTAGATGTGGTCAAGAAGGAAGTTACGAAGCTACTTGCTGTAGGCATCATCTATCCCATCTCGAATAGCCAATGGGTGAGCCCTGTGCAAGTGGTACCAAAGAAATTTGGGATGGCTGTCATAAAAAACCAACAAGACGAGTTGGAACCTATGCGGATTCAGAAGAGCTGGCAGGTCTACATCGATTACAGAAAATTAAACCAGGCAACCCGCAAGGATCATTTTCCTTTGCCTTTTATTGACCAAGTCCTAGAAAAACTTGCAGGGAAATCCCACTACTGTTTTCTAGATGGCTTCTCAGGATACATGAAAATACATATTGCACCTGAAGACTAGCATAAAACAACCTTTACCTGCCCAATTGGTACCTTTTCATATACACGCATGCCATTTGGCCTGTGCAATGCGCCGAGTACATTTCAACGTTGCATGACAAGTATTTTCTCCGATCTGCTACAGGAATGCATGGAGGTGTTCATGGATGACTTCATGGAGTAGGTAGATTCATTCGAAGCATGCCTGAGAAACCTGTCCAAGGTGTTGAAGAGATGTATCAACACAAATCTTGTGCTCAATTTTTGAAAAATCTCAATCATGGTGACTGAGGGAATTGTGTTGGGACATCTGGTCTCCAACAAAGGCATTGAGGTAGATAAATCAAAGATTGTCATCATCACCTTACTTCCTAACCCCACTTCTGTGCGGGAAGTTCACTCTTTTCTTGGACATGCATGTTTCTACAGAAGATTTATCAAGAACTTTAGCAAATTTGTCCTACCTCTGTCCAAACTGCTATAGAAGTAAATGTAACCAATATTGAAATTTTTAGAATAACAGTGGACGTGTCGTAGTGGTTATCAGGCATGATTAGAAATCATGTGGGCTTTGCTCGCGCAGGTTTGAATCCTGCCATTCACAATTTTTTTGTTATATCTAGAAATATATGGTTTATTAATGAGAGCATTTTTAGATGCTTCTTTTTCAACTTTTTCCTTATTTCAATTTATTATTTTCAAATTAAATTTTAATATTTTTTAAAGAAATTATGAATAATTAAAAATATCATTGTATCATAATATAAATTATTTATCGTAAATTCAATTTGACATAATTATGGTCATCATGCCTATTCATGAAAATATAGTTATATTTAATTGTAGGAAAATGTCTATCCACCAATGGCATCGGGTTGAGTACTAAATGCATCATAATCTAAGATGGCAATTATATTGCACATAATTTGCCATGGGGTAATCTTACAAGACCTAAGCACATTATAGTCTAAGATGCTAAGCTAATTATGATATTGATCTTATATTCTGGGAACTATGATCCCAAGGTGCATAATAACAAGCTCATATCAAATGAAAAAAGATAAAAAAAGATGATGATCCAAGCACAGGATCCTGGATCCTTTCAAAGCACGATAGTCCCATCCACGAGAGTGATGGACACCTCTAATAAAGGAGCATGAGCAGGAAGAACTTTACTTCTGTGCTCTATGAGGCATCCAGCCTTTCCATTGCACCATCGGACTTATAGGAAACTACTTAACCTTACAAGCTACCCATGCCAAGTTCATCCATCACTTCAATGCCCCCACTTAGGTCACAAGCTAGCACTAATTAACTCGACATTTTGTCAACTTTATCAGGGGTATATAAGTAGTAAATCATGTCATGACTTATTTGATATAGGAGTTGTAAATGCAAGGACCAATGAGAGCCTAGGTTGTTTTATTATAGCACCATCTCCTTTAAGATTATATGGTAGAAGCAAAGGATAATGGTAAAAAAAGTTATAATAAAGTTTTTAGATGGTCTTTTAAACGAAGGTCTTAGCACCCTTTACATCCATCCTACAACATATATCCCAAGACGGTTATCTCTTTTACACTTAAATAATAAACAAGGTGTATAAAAATATTATTAAGCCTTTAATTTTTTTTAATTAATTAAAAATTTTATTTAATTTTTTAAAGATTTTTATTTTATATATTTTTGTCATAATGAAATAGGTAGTGCGTGTAAAATTATTATCATGAAGGCTTTTGAACCGTTTTGTAATAACTAAATAGTGTGAAGATAACATTGCATGTAGTTTTTTAGTCATATATTTATAATGTTGGTTTTGATGATTTCCAAACTCATTTGATGATTAGTAATGACAAGTTGTAATGTGTGTTTTGTTTGTATATTTGTTATAGGTTATCTTACTAGGCTCTATTTTTGAAAACTTAAAATTGGCCAAGAACTTAATGATTAAGAACCATATAGAAACATGACGTAAAAGTAAATGTAACCGATATTGAAATTTTCAAAATAGTAGTGGACGTGCCGGAGTGGTTATCGGGCATGACTAGAAATCATGTGGGCTTTGCTCGCGCAGGTTCGAATCCTGCCGTTCACGATTTTTTTGTTATATCTAAAAATATATGGTTTGTTAATAACAGCATTTTTAGATGTTTCTTTTTCATCTTTTTCCTTATTTCAATTTATTATTTTCAAATTAAATTTTAATATTTTTTAAAGAAATTACAAAATAATTAAAAATCATTGTATCATATTATAAATTATTTATCGTAAATTCAATTTGACATAATCATGGTCATCATACCTATTCTTGAAAATATAGCTATATTTAATTGTAGGAAAATGTCTATCCACCAATGGCATCGGGTTGAGTACTAAATGCATCATAATCTAAGATAGCAATTATGTTGCACATAATTTGCCATGGGGTAATCTTATAAGACCTAAGCACATTATAGTTTAAGATGCTAAGCTAATTATGATATTGATCTTATATTCTACGAACTATGATCCTAAAGTGCATAATAACAAGCTCATATCAAATGAAAAAAGATAAAAAAAGATGATGATCCAAGCACAGGATCCTGGATTCTTTCAAAGCGCGATAGTCCCTTCCACGAGAGTGATGGACACCTCTAATAAAGGAGCATGAGCAGGAAGAACTTTACTTCTGTGCTCTATGAGGGATGTAGCCTTTCCATTGCACCATTAGGCTTATAGGAAGCTACTTAAGCTTACAACCTACCCATGCCAAGTTCATCCATCACTTCAATGCCCCCACTTAGGTCACAAGCTAGCACTAATTAACTCGACATTTTGTCAACTTTATCAGGGGTATATAAGTAGTAAATCATGTCATGACTTATTTGATATAGGAGTTGTAAATGCAAGGACCAATGAGAGCCTAGGTTGTTTTATTATAGCACCGTCTCCTTTAAGATTATATGGTAGAAGCAAAGGATAATGGTAAAAAAAGTGAGAATAAAGTTTTTAGATGGTCTTTTAAACGAAGGTCTTAGCACCCTTTACATCCATCCTACAACATCTATCCCAAGAGAGTTATCTCTTTTACACTTAAATAATAAACAAGGTGTATAAAAATATTATTAAGCCTTTAATTTTTTTAATTAATTAAAATTTTATTTAATTTTTTAAAGATTTTTATTTTATATATTTTCGTCATAATGAAATAGGTAGTGCATGTAAAATTATTATCATCAAGGCTTTTGAAGCGTTTTGTAATACCTAAATAGTGTGAAGATAACATTGCATGTAGTTTTTTAGTCATATGTTTATAATGTTGGTTTTGATGATTTCCAAACTCATTTGATGATTAGTAATGACAAGTTGTAATGTGTGTTTTGTTTGTATGTGTTGTTATAGGTTATCTTCCTAGGCTCTATTTTTGAAAACTTAAAATTGGCCAAGAACTTAATGATTAAGAACCTTATAGAAACATGACCTAAAAGTAAATGTAACCAAATTGAAATTTTCAAAATAATAGTGGACGTGCCGGAGTGGTTATCGGGCATGACTAGAAATCATGTGGGCTTTGCTCGCGTAGGTTCGAATCCTGCCGTTCACAATTTTTTTGCTTCTTTTTCAACTTTTTCCTTATTTTTAAATTAAATTTTAATATTTTTTAAAGAAATTATGAATAATTAAAAATATCATTATATCATAATATAAATTATTTATCATAAATTCGAAGAGAAACAGAATTTGTAGAGTTTAAGAAGTTGAAATTCCTTATCAATTAGTAGAATATGATATCTTTAATGTATTCTTTAAGTTCTCCTTGAAAAATTAAAATTAAATATCAGTGACCAAAGAGACCAGCAGACATGATTTAAGAAGGTAATTTGAACCTTATGCATAGCAATAACTGAACAAAAGTACACAAATTTCGACTTCATTTATTACTTCCTTAGCACTTTCTTTTTTTATTATTAGAATTGTGAAATTTTCCTAATTTGAAATTTTCCTAATTTGAAATTTGAATAAATTTTAGGTTAGATTTTATTTTTCTCACATATTTTATGCATTATGTTTTGCTTTTAGGTATTTAATAAAATCCCAATAGTTTTTATGGTAGATGAGAGATCTTAGGAATTTCAAATTGGTTCTAAGCCTATTTATAAGCATTATCTTTTTTGAATTAATATGTCAATTTCTCATCTTCAATTTTATTCTCTCATTTATTATGCAACTTCCATATTTCTTACAAAATATTTCTTCCAACAAATGATATTAGAGCTATCTTCTTATAGGTTGCGAGGAAAAATTTTATTGAGTGTTAAAGAAATTGAGTTTGAGTGAAAACATTACCGAGGTCGGGTGATTTATTTTTCAACCAATAGTGCTACAAAATGCCTACTTCCAGCAATGCTTTGTGTTTGACTCCAATGTTTAATGGTGAAAACTATCACATTTGGGCGATCAAAATAAAATTTTTCTTAAGGTCTCAAAGTTTATGGAACGTTGTGATCTATGAAGATAATCCACTATTGTTGAGAGAAAATCCTACCATTTCTCATACGAAAGTTTATGGGAACAAAAGCTGAAAAAAAGATAAAGCCATCACTTTTCTACATGCAAGACTTGTAGATTACATTTTCACCAAAATAATGGACTTGGAAAACTAGGTATAGGATAAAATTCAAGATGAATTTGGGGGATGTAACAGGGGCAAATCTATTAGGCTCCTCACATTAAAGGCAGAAGTTAAATTGATGAATATGAAAGATAATAAATCTATCAAAGATTATTCTAGAAAACTAATGAACATTGTGAATCAAATACAACTTGTTGGTGAGGAATTTATAAATAAAAAGTTGTAGAAAAAAGTAATGATTTTAGTGACTGAAAAGTTTGAAACCAAGATATTTATAATTAAAGATTCTTGTAATTTACAACTCTCACAATTATAGAGTTAACCAAAAAGTTTCATTCATAAGAGCAAAGAGTCTCAATGAGAAATGAAGAAGTTGTTGAGGATTTTCGAGCAAAGCACAATAGAAGGTGCTTTTCGAGCAAACTCTATATCTTCTTATATTACATAAAGATGAATTATGGTCTTTTTTGTTGCAATAAAAACAAAATACTAAGGGAAAACTAGTAGCCCTTGTAAAAATAAAAAAGATTTTACACAATTTTTATTACCTTTGGTAATTAGAACCATTTCTGACTTTATCAAACAAGCACTTTTGTTTTCCAAAGAATATCTCCCAAGTTATCCCTTCTCATAGTAAATTTTGCAAGTCTTTTTCAAGTAATCTTTTTAGATTTTAAGTTCTCACAACTTTCACAATAGGTATCCTTGTTTCTTCATGAAGATGCACAATTATAAGTAGAACTATTATATATAATTTCTAATATCTCATGATCCAATATCACATGATCACATTCTTTTTATAGTTTGGCTTGTTGAGATTCAAACAAATTAATTCTACTTTTTTGTCTATTGTTCATGATAGCTTGTTTTTTTACTTTTTTATTTTTTATTTTATCTTTTTCATGCAATTCTATGATAGTATATTGCAGTCAATCATAGTTAGAAGAAACATCAAAATCATAAATAGTTACGTTAGTTTCTTTTTCACAATTAGCCATTAGGTATAAGTTCACTTCTTTATCTTTTTTATCCATTTGTTGAGATTGAATTCTTTTCCTCTCGAGCAATGTATTTCTTTTTGGTTTTATTTTGAATTTCTTTCTTCCCTTGTTGTTTCTTTGGGTCATCTATTTTAGTATGTATTTGTTTACCCCATTCAAAACAAGTATAAATAGTTAGATTTGACTCATTTTTCTTAAACATTTTCTTTTTATAGTAGTTTCCGCTTTTGTTCCTCTTTACCACGAGACTTATATTCTCATTGTCAAGGTCCTATATTCTTGAGCTTTCACCTAATATAATAATTTTCAACCTAATGCATTGACATATTAAAAATTCAAGTTCTCTATCTTGATACATTTCAAGTCTTTAGTAGATGAAGCTTGTAGAGAAGGAAAGTAATTTTGATCAACGTGATCAAGATTTAAATCAAAAGTTCCTCCATGTCCACAATACTAACAAACCCAAATCAAAGAGATACACCATCAACCGCGAGTAATTGCATTGTCGAAACTGCACATTGAAAGAAAAGAACAAACTATAACAATAGAGAGCAAAATTTCAAAGCTTAATAATAATTATACTAAAATGTCATTATTGTCTTACTAAAATAAAAAATCAATATAAATTTATTGATATATGAAATATTTGAATAAAATTTAACATGATTTTCATTACATTTTTTACATTTTTGTTTATTTTATGAAAATATTTTATAATTTTTCCATTTACTAATTTTTTAAATTAATGATACACTACTTCCATTACTTTATATTAATTATTTGATGAAATTCTCATGTGAGGGATTAATCGATTAAAAACATGAGAATAAAATACTAGTAAATAAAACTAATGAACCAAAATTATATATAAATTAAAAACGCAACTAAATCAAATTGTTTAAAAATGACTTGAAACAAAATAAACTAGGAATTGCATTAACTAACTGCCAAAAAAAAAAAAAAAAATTCTGTGTGAATGAAGTTGGAATATAGTGGGAATATAGTGATTTAGAATCAACGTGTAAAATGAATAGTAATAATGATATAAAATAACATCAAATTAAGAAAGAAGTTATATACCGAGACCAAAAAGTTAAATAAAAGATGCAATGCATGTCTAGGGTAATGAAAGCACGTCCATTCTATCTTGTTTGTGCTGTAGGATTTTGTATTATTATTGAATTTGTTGTTTGTCGTTTGTTTGTTAACCTATGTACTTGTGCAATATATACTCTTGCTGTGATTGTTGAAATCACATGAGAATCATAATACGCGATATATAAAAATGCATAATGGGTAGTAAGGGTAAATGAGAAGGGTGATCGAGTTTGTGAAAAACAAAAATGGTTTCGAAGGGCGTGTACATTCTATACGATTGTGCTCAAATTCTACACAGGCATTCACAACTTGCACGGTATATCTTTCATGAGTATGACCTTGTTAGACAACCTGCTATCGAATTATCTTGGATGTTGCCTAGAATTTCGAATATAAAAGGGAAACTATGGTTTTTCTAAGTTTCACATACACAATCAATTGCACACAATAAATTCCATGAATCATCAATATAAACAAGAAACCTAAGGTAGGGAACTCAACCCCCTTCAAATAACACCAAGAATTGATAGTTGACAAAATAAATTATATGATTATCAATACCCTTAACAAAAGGGAGGGTCATAATTTAGGGAATTCAATCTCCCTTCTAGATATCCCAAAGAACAAAACCTTGGGGTTTAAAGGGGGAAACCCTCAACAAATAACATGTTTTTTTGTAGTATTACATTCAAAATTCTGGACAAAAATTTAAGATAATTTGATAACAAGTTATCGAATATGGCCATACTCATGAAGAATAGTCTATCCATATTGTGCACGCCTATGTAGAATTTGAGCACAGCCTTGCATTTTGTGCACGCCCTTTGAGACCATTCTCATCTCTCACAAACTCGATCACCCTTTTCATTTACCCTTACTACTCATTATGCATTTTTATATATCATATATCATCATTATCATGTGTTTTCAATAATCACAACAAGAGTATATATTTTGAACAAGTACATAGGTTAACAAACAAGCAGTAAATTTAATAATAACACAAATAGGATAGCATGGATATGCTTTCATTAACACGGACATGCTCTCATTAGCACAAACATACACAGCATCTCTTATTTAATTTTTTGTTTCATTATATAACTTCTTTCTTAATTTCATGTTTATTTTATATCATTGGTATTATTCATTTTACAGGTTGATTCTAGATCACTATGTATTCCAACTTCATTCACAGATTTCTCGTCTTCTTTTGGTAGTTAGTTAATGCAGTTCCTAGTTTATTTTGTTGCGAGTTCATTTTTAAACAATTTTACTTAATTGCACTTTTAATTTATATATAATTTTGGTCCATTAGTTTTATTTACTAGTATTTTATTCTCATATTTTTAATCGTTTAATTCCTCACATGAGAATTTCATCAAATAATTAATATAAAGTAATGGAGGTAATGTATCATTAATTTCAAAAATTATAAAATATTTTCATAAAATAAACAAAAATGTAAAAAATGTAATGAAAATCATGTTAAATTTTATTTAAATACTTCATATATATTTCCATTTCGGAATCTATATATGAAAATCGATCAATGGACTTGAATTATACTTTATTAATTATTGATAAAATGGGGTAAAAAACTTAGTATGAATAATTGAAAATTTATAAGGCCTAAATGTAAGTAATTAAAAGAGTACTAAAACTGCATTTAAATCTAACAACTTAATAAGGTATAATTAATTTCACATTGCATGTATAAGATTAGTAGTGAATATACCTGACCTTATACACTCAACTTTTTGACAGGTTCCTTCTTTCATTATTTTTAATAGGGATACTATGCATAACATTTACCCGTAAAATAGGATATCTAAATGTAGTTTTCAAAAATTAATAGGTGTCCATGCCTATATATCAATAAAAAAAGGCAAGAATAATATAAAAGTTTGATTTTTATAATATCAATTTACAACATGAATTAATTAGAAATTATCTTATGTATAATTTTTTTTACATCATGCATATAATTTTTAATATAATTATTACAAAAATCAATAATTTTATCTTACATCTAACTATATAATTTTAATATAATTCTTTTAGTTTGCAATAATGACGATAAAGTTATAATTTATGTTCTAATGCAAACAATCCAAACCCACCGCCACTATATTCGTCTCGATGGATATTTTAAAATAATTCTAACATTACATGATTAACATAGAAAAGTATTTACATCATCAGTGTCTCTCATTAAATTAAAAAAGAAAATAAATATAACTTACAAATTAAATTAACTGTAGGGGAGGACAATGTGATTGTCTTTTTTAGCAAGTGAACTTTATTTAAAATATTTAAAATTCACGTTTAAGTTTGCAGGAAAAACACGATTTCCAGAGAAAGTGTATAGTTGGGATATACATCCATATTGTCTCAATTTGTACAAATCACAAGATATATTAACAAAACTGAAATTACAATAGCAATTTGACTAATTTGACAAACAAATTTGACTAACTTCAATTTGATATAAGATTAATCAACCCCAATTTAATTTCACTTCAATTATAAACATCATGCAATCTATGATTGTAAAAAATAAATTTATAATTGAAGGAGGGAAAAGATAAGAGATGCATAAAGATTCATATTAATCAGATTCAACAAAGCTCTTGAATTGGTTAGAGTCTTTAGCCTTCCATGATTATTACACTTCAAGAATGGTTAAGAAAGAAGGCAAGGAACCAACAAAGAAGAGAGAAAGAGAGAATAAAATGCAAAAAAAAGAAACTAAAAACTCTTCTTCAAATTCAACTTGTTATATATATATATATATATATATATATATATATATATATATATATATATATATATATATATATATATATATTTCTTGTAATTAGAGGGGTTGGCTGAAAACCCGATTTGTTGTACTTGATTGTCTATTTTAGTTGATAAAGTATAAGGCTAGCTCTTAACTATGTAATTCTAGGTAGAGAGATTGACCCTAAAATTCCAATTTGTTATACTTGGTTGTCTCTTAAGATGAGAGATTAAATTCCTAAAATTAGTTAACCAACTTGACATATTCACTTTAGCCAATTCAAATTGTTATATTTGAACTTCTTAAAGTATAGTTGGTTCTAATTTTATTATTTAACTTGATATGAAGGTAGATAATTTCCTAG
Organism: Mucuna pruriens; assembly: GCA_025330945.1. Lineage (NCBI taxonomy): Eukaryota > Viridiplantae > Streptophyta > Magnoliopsida > Fabales > Fabaceae > Mucuna > Mucuna pruriens. The sequence continues at coordinate 552,995 of JAENHJ010000395.1, read as the reverse complement.
AAAAATAAAATAAATTTCATAGTATCAACTGTTTTTATTAACGTGAATCTTTTCAATAATTAGGTAATCAATATATAATCCCAAGCATGTGACTGCTTTAGTCTTTAATAGTTTGAAGCAAACAGAAAAAAGAGAAAGAATTTAACAAATTAATTTATCCAAAACAAATATTTCAAAATTACAAGATTATTCATGTCTTACTATTAAAGAGTACCTTTGTCTTTTTCCTTTTAATATTTTCACGATATCCACTTTACTAGTATTTTCCTCGTGTAAGACTTAATTGTCATCCATATTCACTAGATAAGGAGACTGACCAAATTTTCTGCTTCTGAAGTTCTTTTTGTTACCGACTTAGCATATTCACTTAGCGATTTAGCCAATTCAAACGATTGTCTCCACTTCCTGTTTGTTCCAATTTTAATATTTAACTATACACGTAGGTACATGTTGGGATTCAAAGAATACCAATTCCTCATGAACATAAAAATGGGCCACTATGCGGGCGTAAAAAAAATAAGCGAAAGAGTAGAGGAAGAAGACACCCGTAATTTTACGTGAAAAACCTCTGGAAAAAACCACGGGGCCTGGTCAAGTAAAATATCTCCACTATAAAAGTAGGATTACAAAGTATTTCTCTCAATCTCGAGGATCTGCCAATGAATCTCACCCTCTTTAACTCTTCTTGGGTTTTCTTCACTTGAATGTGTATCTCTCAATCTAACCCCTTCTCCTCTTATAAAGAGAAAGCTAACGAGGGCTGGAGTATTGAGGGCTTTTCACATAGTTGAGAGCCCAAAAATAACCCAACATGTTCATCCCCAAATATTGTGACTTGTGAACCACAATTAAGGAGGGAATTCCAACAGTACATAATTTTATTGAAAAGTAAAATAATATTCATACTATAAGATGTTTTTATTAACGTGAATCTTTTCAATAATAAGGTAATCGATCATGATCTCAAGGATGTAACTGTTTTATTCTTCAATAGTTTAAAGCCAAGAAAGAGTTTAACAAATATATTTATTCAAAAAAAAAATTATATCACAAGATTATTCATGTTTTATTGTTAAAGAGTACTTTTTCTTTTTCCTTTCAATTTCATTTTCTAATATTTCCACAATATCCATTTTAGTAGTAATTTTTTTCATTTCAAACTTAATTATGAGTCATTTGTTTCAAAATTCTATATCAGCAATATTTATACTATTTGTTTCATTCAATACCTTCTAACATACCAAGTGTTTTAAAAATAAAAACAATTCTAATTATATATTTTAACCCCAAATCAAAAACTCAAATATTGTGTGATAATAGGATGTTATTTTTATGATATAACTTCAAAGTTTGAATGGTTATCATTGAAAATAGAAAATAGAGTCCATTTGTATGATTAATGCACAAGATTAAGAAAATGTGTAAGCAATATTGAAACTAAAGATAAAATATGAAACTGAATGGGATAATCATACATTGATGAATACGAAAAGAGAAATTGAACCTAGAAGTGACAATTAAAATAAATAGTAGAAGAACTGAGATATCAGCATAATAATCAACGCTTTAGACTTTATCTATTATAAATAGACAGATGTTAAAGGCATCTTGTGTTGATTGTTGGAATGTGTTTAGTGTTTGTGGTTGAATGCAACCTTAATCCTATTGCAATCTGAACTGTTAACACAATTCAAGGGCCATTGTTTAGGTTAGGCCCCTGCATCAATTCCACAGTCAAAAGTAATATTTCAATGCCTGTAATGGATTAGAATTTGCACATGTCCCATGAGATAAATTCAGGCACATGCTTTTTAGCTCATCCAGGCTATGCACATTTCATAGCAAGAATTGATTGTATCAATGGAGAAGTTTACAATGCAGTCAAATTGTTTCTTTTTACGAGCAAGGTATTCACTCCTTGATGTATTAGATTCCACTACTTCTCCATGAAGATCGCTTATGTAAATAACAAATGAAACAAGTTCAAAATTCTCACTAATCAAAGTATATATCTTGCAACTTATTTCAAGTAATAGGCCAGTAAATAGTATATGTACATAACATGTAACTCAAAGAACAAGAATATCAAAGCCAAAAGCTAAAACTAACGACATGATCCATGGAATGATCTATCCCCGGCAAAGAACTGAGTACTTGAAACGACTTCAAATTCTAAAGATGGTACAATGTGAAAAAATTAAAAAAATAAACGATTACGCTAGCATGACTATGAAAGTGAGGAGAAATTGATGAAAATTGAAAAGTTAGGGAATGGCTTCCACTTTCTAAGCAAAATTGATCGCTTTCTAAAAGTATTGTCAGGTATAAAAGTTGAATAAAACATACGCACCAGAATTGCTTTGTTTCCTTCATTTTCTCTCAACTACCAACCATGCTCATATAATTACAACAATAACTGTTCTCTGATCACGGTAGGACTCATGCTGACCTTTTAGTAGATGCTGCAACTTCAAAGACAAGAAGAGACAACAGAACTAGAAAGCCAGATATTCAAAATGTTGCAGAAACTTTTTAGATGAATTCCAGTTTGCATTTATCAGACTTATTCCAGATCCAACATAATGACTGCTGGTACCAATTAAATTGGTCATCTTAATCGGGATAATCTTTTCCGTTTCCGATTCTTCTTATGCACAACTACACTTTTTGTGTTACTGCTACTGCCATGAGAAAGAGCCAAACTTGACGAAGGTTTGCCAATGTAGGTTCTGCCTTTCTTAGAAACCCACTTCAGAGGCATATTGTTAACTACAGTGCCAATATCAGTAGAATTATTCAGTTCAACTAGTTTTTGGATTTGATCTAGCATCTGATGGGTCCAAGCCAATGACAGATCCACCGCAAATGAATCATCCATCGGTTTCTTCCACAGATCCATCAAAACCTCTTCAAAAGACCGAAAAGACATGGATGGTTGATAACCTTGAAGATTTTCACAAATCATGTTTACTTTGATGACATGCTTGCAAAGGTTACCTTGCATTGACCAAGGACAATCACAGAATGCAAATTCAGATCCTGGATTCCACACTAGATGTGTTAAGCTACTATCTTTCTGGCTCACAACCTTGGCAAAGAGGTGGTCTTTATCATCCAAGGTAACAGCATAGTCGGGAATTTGAAGTGCTCGATGCCATGATGTAGAAGCAATATATTTCTCCTTGACACTCTGGAAAGAATCACTTTCATCAGCATAGCGGTCAAGCCAGTAGCTTGAATGCAACTCAGTTGTTAACTTGTGGACTAACCAATCTACTCTTTGCAGAGCTCCAAGATGTGAATCATCAAAAAGTTTGGTTTTCAGTTTAACATGATAGGCTTCTAATGCTCCAGAAGCTTCCTGGCTTGCTAGTGGAAAATTTCTCATTGTTGAAAGCCACATTTCTGTCAAACAGAAAGGAAAGGTAAGGAGAAAGCAAGTTAATATATCATGACTAACAGAGTGAGCCCATGATTTTGGAAGTAAAATGTTAAGGAACATTTCATTTGTGATGTCTGGCTTTCAAGCATGCATGTGAATATGCCTTCAGTCACACAAGTTATTTTATGTGCATGCAAGAGAGAAAAGGAGAAAGATCTAACCAAGCTTGGGCAACCAGGAGGCTTTGAAATATTCCATGAAAGCAGTTTGGTCAACAAAATCCAGCATGAATTGTTCCAAGGCAAGCGATGGATTAATACCTCCCCAAATGCTGTACACTATTGTCCCAAGACGCTTAAAAATCTCTCGCTGAACCTCAATATTACTGCACTTCTTAACAATATTCCTAAGCCATGATCTACGGACACGCCATAGTGAAAATAGGACAGGACAGCAAAATATATCTCTGTAAAAGCAATTAATAGAAGTAAGAAAATTAATCACGACTAGAGAATTTTAAACCAAAATAATTTCTAAAGCAATAAATCTTGCCTCAGAAGATCAATTTCAGCTGCAGCATCATCAATTAAAAATCCACTGACTTTCCACCCAGGCTCAACACTACGAGCTCGATCAATTAAAGCTTTCAACCACTTAGACACATCAGGCTTTGCAAAGCTACGTGTAATGACCCATGCAACAGGAAGTGCATGTTGTCTTGAATCAAAAACAAGTAATGTGAACAAGGGATACTGCCAATATGAAAAGATAACTAGGTTAGGTTGATTGAAAATATATTGCAATGTGAACATGATAACTTCATTTCTTTTAGATCTAGCATAACTTAAAAGCAACAATTGAAAAAAGAAATTACTTTAAGTCTCTTCACGCCAAACGTAGAGTCTGCTGCAACAACACTTCGATGACCAAAACGAATCATCTGTTGCAGCTGCCATTCTGTTTGGATCCCCAAGATGAAAGGGTCAGACTCTGAAGTATCCTGATGAAAAAATACAGACTTTCTATTGCGTTCAATCCACATGCGGATGCTAGCTTGATCATCTAGATCCAGCTCATGGGTAGACCTTTTGATAATCATTCCTAGCTTGTGGACATATTGAGAAGCAAGGCTGTTGACTTTTGCATCTGAACCACAATATCGCTGAATTCCTTCTATGTGTTTCTCCAAGATATTCTCTTCTGGAATGCCCAAATATATCATGGACATAGTTTGCTGCTGAATTTCATTGCATATATAAGGAATTTTTTTGGCACCTGGGCCAATGGCATCTCTATCAAGTGGTCCATGGCAAATAAAACCAGGCTTGTTAATATGACGCCTCTCATTGTATATAATAAGTGCAAGTGATGGACGAGCATAAAGACGTTTGACAACAAAATGACAAGTACAACCTCGCATTGATTGAGGTCTAGCAGCACGATTTCGAGTATTAAGTCGATACCTTCGACTAGGTAATATACCTCCTCCCTCCCCATAATTTTCCGGGCCAAATGAGCACCAGTACCTTCACAAAGAACAAAGTCCAACTTGATATCATAAGTATCAGAATCCTAATTGTACAAATCACTACTTAAGTTTTAAAGTATACATTTGCTAATCTGTTGTTGATCCCAAACTTCAGACAGCAACAAGGAAATGATTTGAAATTTTGAACAAGTTAAGGACAAAATTTTCTACAAGGAAAGTATGATTTCACACTTCCAAGTTCCAATGCTCTATAATAAACATTAAAAACAAAAAAGTAAACAAGCAACAAAATGCTAGAAAAACTTAAAACATATATTACACAAGCCAAACAATCTTCCCATTACAATACAATAACCAAAAGAGTAATAAATTCTCTAAAAGCTTGATCATAATAATTTTGAATGACACACTAGGCATGGCAGAAACTTACAGCCTGTACTCCAGATACTCATCATCCTTGTACTCCTTCAAGCTTCCAATAGTCCGTTTCCTTCCTCGCTCGATATGAAACCGAGTCGGGCACTCCACATTAGAGCATTCACCAATTATAAAAGCATCAACTCTGTCATAGGGAATGAGGGCAACTTCATCATGGTGCTCAGCATTGCCAAACTTGGTCCAAGTCAAGTCAGCAGCACAAAACTCCTCTTCAGGTGGGTCTTGCAAGGGAATCTTCCCCACTGATTCAACTATAGCCATATCCACAAAGATACAAAAAACAAAACAAAAAAATACTTCTAGAAGTCTCTCCAGAAACAATCACAGGTTCAAAACAGTAAAATTGTTGAAGCACAGAACAGAAGTCCCTGAAACAACATCCAGAAAAGACCCTTTTGAGATAAACAGTAAAAGACTTGATTTTGACTAGTTTCTGAGTTATGAGTAATAGCAGCTACGCAATTCAATCAAAAGAAACAGCAAACCGAAAAAAAAAACTAAAAAAACAAAAAACAAAACAATGAAAGCAAGTTGTGTAGAGAGAATTGAAGGGCACACTTACCCTTTTGGTTGAATATTCAGAAGAAGATGATGATTGTGTGTGTTGCAGTGGAAGACAATAGTGACGCAACGTTAAGAGAAATTTGGAGAAGCAAAGCGTGGTTTGGGATGAAATGGGTCGGCTGGCTGAGAACAGATGAATGACTACGAGAGGATACAACAAAACGACGCCGCAGCGAATATTTTTATTTTCCCCAATGGCTATTTAGTTGTTTCCTTTTGTTGAAAAAAAGAAAAGTCTGGATCCAGCAAAAATATAGACCCTTCGATGTATCTAATGGTTGACAATAAAACTTTAAAAAATAAAATCAAAGTAAATTATAGCACTTTGATGAATCTGACGGATAAAGATAAAAAACAGAGCTGTGTAAAATCTTATTTCACTCGCTTATCTCTCGCGCGTGCCCATTTGTGGAAGCCAAAAATCATAAGACTTTCTAGATTTCATGAGGGATCTTAAAAAATATCATCGATTCATTTATAGTTTTGTTGCCCTACTTGCTTCCACTTAAAAAATCATTTATTCATTTATAGATTAATCCAATGTACTATATAATATTTTCATACCCATTATTTTAAATAAAAAATAATTTATAAAACTATATAATAGTAGTTAGAATTATTAAGACATATAATAATAGACTCTGAAATGTCAGTATAATGGACACTTAACACTAATATTTATAAAAAAAAAAAATGTTACGACAAATTTTTAAATAATAATTTGTGATATTTTTTTATATCCTTTTATAACAGCTACACTTTTTATCTTGTGAATTTTTCTTTGAATGTTAGTTTTTTGAAAGAAAAAAAAACTATCTATTTATTTTAATATATTTTAGATATATTTTTTAATTGAAAATTTTCTTATTTTCTTTTAAAAACAATGTAAAAGATATTAAAATAAATAAATAGTTTTTACAATATATTTTAAATGAAAATGTATAAATGAAAAATGATAAAATAAAAAAAGAATGTTCCGAAATAAACATGAAAGACACTGAACTACTTTAGTCTAGTTTGAAATTTTATAAAAATATATAGTATATAATGTTAAAGTGAGGAGCAAAAGTGCACATATAAAACTATCAACCTAATTAAGTTTCTCTATATTAAAACATGAATATGAAAAAAATGAAAAAATATACATTGCAAAAGTGAGTCTTTGAACACAGGTTAATGAGAAATATATTGAAAATGATATAGAAATATAATTATATTAAGAATAATATAATATTATAATTTAAAAGGTTATTGTAAAAAATTAATTATTCAAGTATAACTATAATTATATTAAAAATAATATAATATTAAAATTCAAAAGATTATTGCAAAAAAATAATTACTCAAGTATAATCATATTTAGTCAAATTTCTTTATTGAAATAGACACAAATTTTAGATCAATAATAATAACTAAGTATATAAAAGAATTAAAAAACATTTAATAGAAAACAATTTAGTTATAACTGAGACATATATATATATAACATTTAAAAATATAAATAGTTATTTATTTAATTTTATATTATTATATTATTATTTATTTAATATCAATAAATATGTGTACACTTTTAACCTCTCACGCATTAATATTATATATAATATTTTTTTATGCATATGTCATACAAGTTACTTATTGTTGTTTTTTATCATTTTAAGCACACTTTCACATAATTGCTCTTCTACCTCGCTTGAATTATATCATCCTAAATAAGTCAGGTCAAGTTAGAGAATTTTTTAAGTTTATTTAATTAAAAATATATTTTTTAAATAATTCAAAAATATTTAATCTTAACTCGTTAATTTATATAATTTTTCTTATTCTTTAACTATGATACAGGTAAAAATTTATTAATGACTAATTTTTAGAAGAAAACCTAGTTATTACTTATTTTTTTTAACAATATCCTTTTTCTCAATCAACTTTTTCATTAACCATACTCAAATTTGAAATTTTTTTTAGAAAAATTAAATTTATTTCATTCGACCCAACATAATATTGATCCAAATTATCTTGATTAAATAAATATAAATAATATTATAATAATATCATCATATAACATTATATGGTTATTATTAAAATTTTTAAATTATGTATTTATTTCATTTAAAGGTTTAAATCTGTTGACGTATTTATAAGTATAGTCTATTTAACAGTGCGTAGGTTTTTTTTTTATATATATGTAAAGGTGTTTTATATACTCAAGTAATTTTCTAATTTTTCAACTCCTAAATGAAAGTCTTCTTTCTTTTCACAATCCCTCGTACGTGTACCTATTTATTTTCAAATATCTAAACAATGGTCCTAGATCTGACGCACCATCATTTGCCGCCAACAAACTACCTTTTCGGTTTACTATTTGCAATATTGTGTTATTTATTTTAATTATTTCAGTGTTTTTTTTATTTTTTAATAAAATATTTTATCTTTATTGATAAATTTTCAAATTATAATAAAAAATACTTATCTTTACAAAGAAATGTTTTTTAAAATTAATTTATACAAAAATTAACACAATAAATATTTTAATTTAAAGAAATAAAATTTTATTCAATCACAAAAAATAAAAAAATACAGCACAATATCCATTACTTCCAAAAGCAATATATACATCCTTAATCTATTTAGAAAAACTCAAAAAAATCCTCAAATTTTATTTTTCTATACTATAAAATTGTCAAAATAAATTCATTTTTATATCTCATTTCATATAATAAGAATATTGACGAGTGCATACATAAACTAGCATAAGATTGTCCCAATTTAACCGGTGGTTTCTCGTTCATAATAGTTTTACATTACTCGAGTAAGATTATTTCGAATAGAAAATATTTGTTATCTATAAAAAAAATCATTTAATAAGAATTTGTGTAAATGAAACACACTTTTGTTTATGTTTGTCTGAAACATTAAGAGGTTGAGGTTGGGATAACTTATGCAGCTCATAACTTTTCTAGATGAATATTTATTTTGAATGGATGAGTTTATGGTCTTGGTTTTGGTTTTGCAAATTGCATGGAAGTTCATGCTAACTGGATTTTATATTGTTGTGGTAGCATTGCATTCAGCACTGATTGTTGTATTTTATGGATTTTTCTCAGATGTGTAGGATTTGATTGTATTTTGGGTTCATATATAACTAATATTTACAAAAGAAAAAGAAAAATCTAAACAAAATTTTATTTTATCTATAGAAAAATTTAAAGCACTTTTGAATTAGTGCTATGCTTAGTTGTGTATGTTAAATTTACTTGTTGCATGGAGAAATGGTTATCTTGCTTTAGGGGCTAATGCGTTTAACAAAGATTAAGACCTCTAGGAAGGCTGAAATGTTTTACACTGATTCAGTTAGTAATTCAAGTAGAAAATTGTACCGGCCGGCCATTTGATCCAGGCCCATTACACCTACATCCTGATCCAGTAAGACTTAGGAGGAAAGAAGGACCCCCAGTTAGTCACACAAGCGCATAGGTGGACCGGCCCAGTAGGCTAGTCCATCCTAAGAGACCTGTAATCCCAAGAAGGGACGGTTAAGGCAGTTACAAGTTGGTTAGGAGATAGCTTGACTAGCAAGTAACCCCTTGGATGTACCCCATAATGTATAAATACTAAGCTGGTCCATGTTGTAGAGGTTGATCTGAAAAACTAACCAATTGTATCCAACTACCTGTACTCGCAAGTTACTACTAGCCAGCCAAAGGTTTGTGAGGGTAACCATGGCGCCCCCAGAACAGCTACACTCCATCACCTCAACCTGACCATTTTATAAGTGGGGCATGGACATCTTGAGCCCATTCCCCCAGCACCAGGCTAAGTGAAGTATTTGATAGTGGCGGTAGATGACTTCACGAAGTTGATAGAAGCCGAGCTGGTGGTCATGATATCAACGAAAAAGATCAAGTGTTTTTACTAGAGGAAAATAATATGCCAATTTGGCTTGTCGACTGAGATAGTTTTCGACAACAGACTTAGTTCACATCTCGGTCTACCGTGGATTTCTACGCTCAACTGAAGATAAAGCAACAGTTCACATCAATGGAGCACCCGCAATCAAACGGATAAACCAAGACCGCCAACAAGGTTATCCTAAGGGGGCTGCGGAGATGACTCGAGGAGGCAAAAGGAAGGTGGGTCGAGCTTCCCCTGGTGCTCCTGGTCGTACCACAAGACGTCTCACTCCTCTACCAACGAAACACCTTTCTATTTGACCTTCAGCATAGAAGCGGTCATCCCGGTCGAAATCGGAGAATCGTCACCCCAAACCGCTTTATTTCGTTCGACCGAAAATGAAGACGAGCTAAGAGCAAACCTAGACCTATTGCAGGAGGCGCGAGAACTTGTGCAAATAAAGGAGTACACAATGAAAGCTATAGCGGTGAGGTGCCAAAGACGAAGGTTAGCCTCCCGGCAGTTCAAGCCCCACGACCTGGTCCTAAGGAAAATAACAAGGATGGCTGACAACAACAAACTAACTCTAATCTGAGAGGGCCCATTCAGAGTAAGTGACGAAGTTGGCAAAGGAACTTACTGTTTGGAATAGCTCGATGGTAAGAAGATCCCTCGGACGTGGAATGCACTAAACCTTCCATTGTATTATAGTTGAGCCAAGGTATGATTCAAATGTACCAAAAGTATTACTAATTCAATATAATAAAGTGCATTTGCAGCGAAACATTCCAAAGAAAAGACCTGAGAAGACTAGTCATTAGATCCCTTTTAGGCGAGAAAAGAAAAGACTTGAGAGGACTGGTCATTAGATCCCTCTAGGAAACAAAAGAAAAAGACCTGAGAGGACCAATCATTAGATCCCCTTTAGGCAAAAAAAGAAAAAACCTAAGAGGACCCATCATTAGATCCCCTCCAAGCAACAAAAGAAAAAACCTGAGAGGATTGGTCATTAGATCCCTTCTAGGCAACAAAAGAAAAAGACTTGAGAGGACCGATCACTAGATCCCCTCCAGGCAACAAAAGAAAAAGACCTGAGATGATCGGTCATTAGATCCCCTCCAAGAAACCAAAAAAGACCTAAGAGGACCAGTCATTAGATCCTCCAGGCAACAAAAGAAAAAAAGACCTGAGAGGACCAGTCACTAGATCCCTCCAGGGCAACAAAGAAAAAAATTGAGAGGACCGATCATTAGATCCCCTCCAAGCAACAAAAGAAAAGACTTTTTAATCGAGTTAGTGTCGACTCTGGTTCCATCCCGAGTCTGGACCGACTTCGGTCTTGTTTCAAATTTTGCTTTTAATTCTTATTTTTGTTATGTTTTTCCTTAACTAAATTATGATTTTTGATTGCCGAGAAAAACGTTTTGAAAAAAAATGGATTTCCTTTAGAAGAATGAAACAGAAAAAGGTATGCATGACCCTGGAGGAAGATTTTTCAAACTTGGCAAGGAGTGAAATTTCAGCATCTTGTGGCAATAAGTGATTGAAAAATTGAAAAAGAGGAACCTTTGGTGATTGAGCAACCATCTGTGTGAGAGTTTTCGAGTCTTGCATACACAATGGCTTTACATCTTGCCATTCTTTCATTTCTCGTGTGATATTTGCATTCATGATGATTGATTACTTCAGGTTTTACCTTGACTCTCTGGATACACCTCGTTTCGCATGCAGGAATGATATGATCTAGGTCATGTTTCTATTAAGCCTCGAGCCAAATTGACCTACCTTGCAAATTTTATCCCTTGTTTACCCCTTTTTAAGCCAGAATAACCATTTTTTTATATGACAGCTCATTACAAGCCAAAGTTGGAAAACCATGATCAACCTCAACCTTAGGGGACAAAGGAGCTTTGGAATTGTTTTGGGTTTGAATCTCGTTCAAGTGTGGGGGGAGACATCCGGGGACATAACAAGAGTGGTGTACCCGAAGCAAAATGGCTATAGTGGTAAGAAAAGTTGAAAAAGAAACAAAAGAAAAAGGCAGGATAGATCAAAAGAAAGAAACATCAGTAAAAGGCTAAGAGTTTCTGCAAAAATGCAACACAAAGCTGCAAAATACAAAAAGTGAGAGAAAGAAGAAAAAGAGGAATACAAAAAGGAAAGAAGTAAGAAAGAATGCTCTTAATAGAACCGTAGTGTTTGGGGGAATTCCCTACATGCTGCGAATTTATTCCCCATTTCTCCTATCCTCCCTATGGTTAGCAAAACTCACTTTACCATTCTACATCCTACCTTTAACCTTGGCCACGTTACAAGCCGACAAGAAGTCCTAGTGATCCTGATTACATGTGTTTTTTAAGGTGTAGAAGGAGAGGCTAGCCGAGGTCTGGCAGTGACAGTTGACATGAGATGCTTGAGTGAATATACAGTCCCAAACACTCGAGAGATTGAGAGAATATACCCTGAGAAAGAGCTCAATCACTTCTCGGTTACTCTTTAATGTTTGCAGGTTGCTTATTTGCTTTGGATGTGGAGAAAGTAACTCACATAGACTATTTAAAAATCTGGATTCTGGGATGATTGCGTGCTTAATCTGTTTGTCAAAATTGAGAAATTCGTTTGAAAACATATTTCCTCTTTCAATTTCCTTGAATGATCAAATCTGATTTGGCCATGGAGTGCAAAAGTGTAAGTGTAGGGGTCTGATAAGTCATATTTTATACACCTCATAAGGGTTTAAGATGGGTATTAGTAAGACTGTTTAGTGGTTAAGAGTCATGTCTTAGTTAAGATTCAAATTGTGGGCCTAGAAATAGCAAAAATATAAATTTGTGCGAAAATAAGGATCTTAACTCATAAAAAGGTTGGACTTGTTTTGTAGGCCCAAAAAGAGCATCTTGGCCCAAAAGAAGCAGTCCCAGTCAGACCAACCATCTCGGCCAAAGTAGCACTCTTGGCCAGGACCAATATCAGCAACGAAAATCACTACAGCATACAAGGAACAACATGTGATCATAGGAAGAGTAAGGAGGAGACTCGGCCTCAACTTGAACGAGCTTGTCGTCTACGACCTCTTTGAAGGGATCGACCTCAGAGATGTCCACATCCGGATGAAGGAAGGCCACTTGTCCTAGAGCATGGGCAAACCTTCTTCGAACTGCTCAACAATTGCAAGCCCATGCTAGTCTAAGATGACATCCTTCTCCTTCAGTTGGCGGTCTCGGGCCTCAATTTTTGCCCTTAATCAAGACACCTCTTCATCCTTCTCCTTCTACAAATTGGCCAAGGCCGTGTCAGCGGATGCCTTAGCCACCAGCAACTCCTCCTTTTCCCGCTTCGCAACTTCCACTTTAGCACTCAAAAAGTCTCGGGCACGTTCCAAGTCTTGTTGCGCTAGCATCAAGTCCTTGGTCTGCACCACGACCTGATCAAGTTCGCATTGCAAGTTGGTTATGACGTCCCGATAGCTATTTATCTTCTCTTGAGCCTCGGCGTACTCAACACTCAACTTTAGAAGGGCATCGTCAGCTTCCTGGTTCTTCTCAGCCAAGGCTTTTTGATGAGCCTCCAAGCCCTCGAACAACGACCTGAGATAACGCAAGGGAATTCTTGTCAATACCATTGAAGGACCTCGAGAGACCTTGGCAACCCCAACTCTTTGGCCCTCTCACGGTCATGAGAGCAACCTATCATCCTATCCACCACCTCGTCGATGAGGTAGTAGGGATTCTAGACCGAGGGGCTCAGTGGTCGGCTCACCATGATCCTAGTCTAGCCGTTGTCAATCTCGCCCTGACCAGAGCTACTCCCAAAAAACTCCCAAAAATTGAAGTTCACAATGTCACCGACTTCATCATCAACCACCAGCATCCATTTGGAGTGTCGCTCTTAACTTTGCAGCACCCCCTCTTTAGCCATGTGTTTCACCAACGAGTCACCAGCACCAACAACAACAGGTAAAGGGGAGTCCTTAACAGAATCCAGGACAACCACAAGAGGTGGCTGAGCACTCTCCTCAAACGGTTGAGAAGGCTCTAGCTGGGCAGTGGACAATGGTAAAGCTTCAGCAACTACTTCCCCCACGGCTGGAGTCGTGGAGCACGAGGAACGCATCTTCAAACCAACAAGATCTTTGATAAAATAACCTGCACAAGAAAATGCACAATCAGAGAACTAGACAAAAAAAAAGTGGGCAGGAAGGGCCAATCACCCTTGTCGATTGTAAGCTTCGAACAAGAAAGAGTGAGCAGCTGGCTGAGATTTTCAATAAATTCTTCCTCCCAATGACCGAGACTGCCGGTTGATCACTACAATACAAGGGGAAGAAGGGATCCCTAGAATCGCCAAAGAGCAGACTCGACCCGATATGACTGTATGCCACTTGGAAGAAGTGGTCCTTAAAGAATTTATAACTCTCCTGAAAGGGCTTCATCAACTTGCGCTGAGGCTGGCTGCTCAGCAACGTCCAACCAACCTTCTCCACTCGACGCAAGGAGAAGAACCAGAAATAGACGCTCAAGGAAGGTTCCCTGCCCATATCTTCACTCAAGAGCTCGAAGGCCCGCACGAAAGCCTAGTTGTTAGGGTGAAGCTGGGTGGGAGCAATGTTAAGTGCTCGCAATACCGCCTGCTCAAAGTTGGTAAAAGGAAGTTTAATCCCTAACTTCAAGAACAAGGTTTCGTAGAAATAAAAGAAAGGCTCCTCAGTCTCGACCCCCCATTTGCAGACAATTTCATCCAATCGGCAAGGAAGAACCTCTACTGACCAGGGGCCATGTTGGCAGATAGCGTCAGCCATACCTACCAAGGAGTTCGGGTGGGTGTAGACGGAGTAAACCCCAATAACTCCAAGGTTAATCCACGAGGGCAGTCCCTTCGAATTGCTCTTCTCCGCCTCCCAAAATAAAATCTTAAAGGGGAACTCCCCTTCTACTGTCGGGGTAGTAGAATGTTGAGTTTCGTCCCCTCGCGCAAAGGAGCCACTGGGTTGGGAAGAATCAGACGACCATTCGGAAGGGCTCCCTAAAACAAAACGCGAGGGTCAACCAAAGGACCCAAGCCAAGACAGGAAAAGGAAGAAGGAGAGAACCCCCAGTAAAAGCAATAAAACCAAAAAACAAATAGAAGAACCCAAGAAATAAAGAACAATAACCTAGGCAGAAAGAGAAAAAGCGAGTTACCTCCTCATTTGGCCATTAAAAATGTTGAAAATTGGAGTAAAAAACGAAGTGAATGAGTGAGATAGCAAAAGCAAAAAGCCATAGAACTTGTAGAGAAAGCATGAGAATCAGGAAGCACGAAGGAGTGCAAAGGGAGTCGCAAGACAGAGGTAAAAAGGATTTTTGAAAAATTAGGGAAAGACAGTAGTTAATGTGGATAGAAACATGGAAGACGCATTTAAGAGTAGTGATTAGTAGTTAAAAAGAATGGAGGCGGCACACAGACACATTTAAAAGGATTGTAGAAACCAAACATCATCAGTATAACCACACCAGGACCAACCCGTACACAACCCATTACGCTCAGGAGGAAGGAAGGACCACCAGTTAACCACATAAGCGCATAAGTGGGCCGATCCAATAGGCCAGTCCACCCTAAGAGACTTGCAACCCCAAGAAGAGGCGGTTAAGACAGTTACAAGTTGGTTAGGAGATAGCTTGACTAGCAAGTAACTCCTTAGATGCACCCCACAATGTATAAATACTAGGCTCATTCATGTTGTAGAGATTGATATGAAAAATTGACCTACTGTATCCAACTACCTGTATTCCCATACCAGAACAAAAACAATTTTTTTTAGATTAGTTCTCTTAGTAATAGCTAAAGAATGAGAACCTAGACGACTTTGATGTGATATCTAAAGTTTTGGATACATTCGGTCACCACCGTTAAATATGTACATAACAATAAAAATACAATGGTCTTTACTTTGTTATTTAACACTATGCTTTTGTATTCTTTGATTCCGTGAATAAGTCACGGTGTATGACTCCAAAAGTATTCCAATGAGTTAGAGTTAATGAAATTCTTGTGTTTAGCCATTATTGGCGAATCCATTGGCTTTCTTCATCTCAATGGAGCACCTTTCATGTGAATTATTGTTGTACGATACCAAAGAAAAATTGTGAAAATTATATATACTCTAGATTAGAGCTGTTAAAACGAGATATTCGACATTGCCCGGTGAACAAAGATGTTAAAGTGATCCAATCTAGCTTAAAAATCAAATATACTATAATTTTTTTGTTTAGACTAAGTCAAATTAGTCAACTATTTATTTTTCTTATTTTTATATAATATCTAAATTTTTTTTTAAAATTATGGTCAAAATAGCTCAAGTGTATTTCAGGTCACCAATTACATGTCCAACTTGACTCGTGAGGCCGTTAGGCTTGTAACATCCTTTATTCCTCTAATATTTATACTTATAGTTTATTTATTCCAAAAGTAAAGAGTTCACATTCTCCTAATAACTAAAAAGTATATCATGCCTAAATCTAACTAGGGTTCACTGTGATGGAGAAACTAGATCTCACATTGTTAAGTAATGTAAAAAACAAATCAAATACAAATGATGACACTTAAAATATCATATTCTCAAATTTAAAACATAATAAATTTTATTTACAAACCTAGCCCTGATGTCACAATCAATAAAAGCATCATCCCCTAAACAAACTACTAAAAGGAAATAAAGCAATAAAGGGTAGCACATCACTCTTTGATATCTTGCTTAGCTTCCTTACTACAAGTGACATTCAATCCAAACACAAATAATAGACAATAAAAGAGAGTGAAAAACGCATCTCACTCAACTCGTGGTGCAAGTACAACATGAATGACAATGATGCAAGCTAATCTTTACTCCATATGTATGTGGTACCAATCTATCACTAGGAATGGGCTAGCGATAATACAACTTGGCCCTTTTGTTGACCTATCCCATACTAGCATGATATCCTCTAATAGTACGTCAGGATGTACTCAGCTTGCATGTATGCTTCGACCTGTGAGATCAGACACGACCATTGAAGTTAACTATTGAGTAACATCTAGAAGGTCTAATAACTTTATTAATTCGAGTTTGTATCTACTTTCCTATGCACTTTATTAAATGATGCATAACTCGTCTTATATTTATTCTTATTATTTCACTTTTTGCAAATTGGACTGATAAAGATAATTCTCACCCCTCTAGACCTAAGTACCTCATCTCCGACTCACAACAATCAGTGAGTATCATCCTTGTTCCTTTTGACATTCGTTCTCATTAACTCATTTCTCAAATTATATCTCATAATTGTTTATGCAATGCTGTCATATCAAACATATACACATAGTATAATTCTAATATAACTTAACATACATGAATTATTCATAATACAACTAAACACATATATAAGTACACCTTCACAAAATTAACCAAATTCACAATAATTAACATATAAATTGCATCCTAGTTCAGGGAGTTTAAAATGCCCTTCAAAGACATCCAAACAACCAAATACTACAATTAACATTCTACGAGAAACCCTCAATCCATGACCACGAGGTTAAAAGGCATGTACTCTACCAATTAAGAGAGACATACAAAAATGATAGATTAGAATTCTAGAGACAACTAATTTTAATCTACAATTACAAAATTAAAAGTCTATACTATATCAATTAACAGAGACAAGAAATCACAACCAACCAAACAAACCAAATACCTTATCAATTGATAGAGGCAGTCAAATACAAGTAACCAATTAGGTAAACAACTAAATACTATGTTAATCGATAAGGTAGTCAAATACAAACAACCAACAAATAAACAATTAAACACTTTGTCATTCTACAAATAGTACATATTAAGCTCATCCCAGTAAAGTATTGTATTCATATCCACACAAACGTACAACTCAAGGTGGATTTAGATCAAATAAGATAGTTAACCACGTTTATTTTCCCGAGTAAGGCAAAATATATAAATAGAAAATAATTACAATAATGCATCCACATCAAACCATCAATAATGACATTTTCATTTGTTATTGTTCCACGAGTCCTCATCCTTGTCCTATCTCTTCACCCTTTTATTAAGCTGACCTTGGACCATCCTCACAAGCCATTGAGGCTTCCCTATTAACAATACACAACATCCCAAGCCCACTCCAAATACCATGCCACATCCATATCCTATAGCCACTGGTTTCCAACCAAATCCAAATTTTTGTTCATGCTCAAAGGTTGATGAAGGTGGAGAATGTTGTCTAGGGCCCTTAATGCATTTCATTGACAACGGAAGTCCACATAACCCCAAGTTTCCCACATAAGAATCATTTGAAAATGTGTTGAACTGCTTCCCTTGAGGTATTTCTCCCAGAAGATGGTTATGGGAAAGATTCAAGACTGCAAGATAGTTCAGATTGGTCAGCTCTGTAGGAATGCCACCAGTGAGGATATTCGAGGAGAGGTCCAATGATTCCAAGTTAACCAAATTTCCCATGGATAAAGGAATAGGACCAATGAGTCTGTTGTGGGAAAGGTTGAGCCCTATGAGTGCATGAAGCTCTCCAACATCATCTGGAATCTTTCCTTCAAATTTGTTACCTGATAAATCAATATATACAAAGTTTGTTGGTATTTTTGTGAATGTGATACTGATCCCTTTTGTTGTTACATTCACAGAATCATAGAACATGTTCAAGTTTCTTCCATCTGCATTTATGCCTGATATTGTCCTCATGTATTGCAAACTGCCATGTCCTTCAGCTTGAACATTCTTCATGGCCGCAAAACTTTTGATGTAGGCTTTTGGTATTGGACCACTGAAGTTATTGCATGAGATATCAAAAATAATTAAACTAGGAAACATATTCTTGGTCTGTATAGTGGCAATAAGACCATGCAACTTATTGGCTCGCAAAACCAATACTGTCAAATATGGCAGAGTTTGAAGCCAATGGGGAAATGTGCCCTCTATTTGGTTGTTGCCAAGATTTAGAACCTTAAGTTGTGTGAAGTTGGACAAAGATTCAGGCAAAGGACCTTTCAATTTATTCCCATTGAGATTCAGAGTACTGAGCTGGTTGATCTTTGAAATGGTACTTGGCAAAGTGCCATAGAGTTTGTTCATTTGTAGATCCAAAACTCGAAGGGATTGTAAGTTTACAAGGCATTGTGGAATGATTCCAGTCAACTTGTTGTGTGACAAATCGAGAAGAACAAGTGAACTTGAATTGCAAATTAATGAAGTGATGTCACAAGCCATTAAGTTGAAACTAAGATCAAGGTAACTGAATCCGTAATTTCTTGGCAATTGGTCCATTGATGTCAACAGGTTGTTAGAGAGGTTCAAAAAACTTAATGAATCCATTTCGTGTAGTAACCAATTGGGTGCTCTTCCACTAATGTTGTTGTAGGACAGATCGAGATAACTCAAACTTGGGAATTTTTCAGATGATATGGGAAATTCAGTCAAATTGATAGAAGATAATTCCAAAGCTTTTAGATGAGGGAAATTGTAAGTAACATTGGATTCAAAGTTTAGCCCCAATTGACTATTCTGCGAAAGGGAAAGAACTTCCAGATTTTGAAACTTGGAGAAGAGTTCAAAATTAATAGGGCCACTCAAGTTGTTTGATGATAGGCACAAGTCCCTTAGGTTACCAAGGCTGAAAATTGATTCTGGAATATTACCTTGTAGCTTGTTATTGCACAAATATAGATTCTCCAAGAAATATGATGACAAATCACTTATAAGCCCTTCAAATTGATTATATGATAGATCCAAATTTACCAAAGATGGTAAAGATAAACACCACGAAGGGATTGTCCCATTCAGTAAGTTGTTATTGAAGTGTAAGTCAGTTAGGTTTTGAAACCTTTTTATTTTATTTGGCAGAGGACCCTCTAATTTATTATAAGAACAATCCAAATAAGAAAGTTGAGTCAAATCAAATAATGAAGATGGGATTTGTCCTTCTAAATTGTTATAACTAAAATCAAGAGAAGTCAACTTGTTTAGTCCACCAAACACATCAGGGATTTGACCTCTTAATGTGTTGTGTGAAAAATCCAAGCTAATGAATTGTTGAAGATGTGAAAGTGATGAAAGGTTCAGACCACTGAGTTGATTAAATGAAAGGTCCAAGAAAATTAGAGAATTTGGAAATGATGATGGTATCAAACCATTGAGTTGATTGCCTGAAATATCCAAGTGAATGAGATATTGAAGGTTTGAAAGCGATGGTGGCAGATCTCCACCTATGTTGTTACTGCTCAAATCTAGTACTTGAAATTTGTTTGACTGATGGAAGACATTTGGGATTTGGCCATAGAGATTATTATCATTTAGATACAAAAAAGTTAGATTTGGAAGGGTTAAAAGTGAGGATGGGATTGAACCGCTGAGGTTGTTCCCTGAGAGACTCATGTAAGTAAGATGTGTGAGGTTAGAAAAATATGGAGAAAATGACCCTTGGAATTTACATCCCGAAAGATCCAATATATTGAGAGAAGTGCTACAACTCAATGTTGGAAGGTGGCCCTCAAGGTTGAAATTATTTGTTAGGAATAGCTTTCGAAGATTTGGTAAACAAATAATGTCACCTGTCCAGCTTCCCCTTAATTCAGTTGATGCAAGACCAAGAGTAACCAAAGAGGAAGATAAATTGAGGAGCAAAGGCATGGAGCTTGGCCTGATTGAAGACATATTTGTATGATCCAAAACAAGTTCCCTTAAATTTGTTGCATTTTGCAGAAGACTTGCCAAAGTGGTTTCTTTCCATTCTAATTCATAATCCCAAGTGAGATTAAGTGAGACTAATTTTGAAAGCTGTGAGATTTGGGAAGGAATTTCACCTCCAATGTAAGAATAAGACAAGTCAAGATGTGTGAGACTCATGAAAAACCCAGCAAAATGTGATGGCAATTGGAACTGGGTGAGAACATTGAAAGAAAGGTTAAGTGTTTGGAGATGAGAAAGCTGGAAAAGGGAGCTATTAGAATGGATTGTACCTTGAAGCCCCTCACAACTGAGGTTGAGGCCAATGACATGACCAGAGATTTTGTTGCATGTGACCCCAAGCCATGAGCAACAATCTGTCCCATTTTTCCATGTTGCTGTCTTCAGAGATTCATCACAGGCATAAGTAGTATTAGTAGCTAAAGAGTTTTTGAATTGAAGTAAGGCAAAGCTTTGGTCAGGATGGCACAAGTGAGAGGAAGAAGAAAAAAAAAAAGGATGGAAAATCTAAGAGCAACAAATGTAAGCACAGAATAATTTGAAATAGCAACGACAACCACCCCATGGATAATTTTGTTGAGCAATTCAAACTTAGTAGAAAAGAAAATGTTCACTATTCTACTGGAAGGAGAAAAGTGAAGAAAAGAAAAGTGTGCGTGGAATGATAAGGAGCATAACTCTCACTATTTATAGCCAAATTGAGTTTTTATTTTTATTTGTAATCTTTTGGCAAAACGAAACTTTAATGGTCATTGGTGATCTACAGGGAAACAAAATGAATTGGGAAAAATTAAATGCATATCAACAAGACTTCTTCCATAACCTGATCTACACGGAAACAGTCAAACAGAATAATGTTGAGTTCACTAATGCTTTCATTTTCATTGAAATTAATTGTATGCCAACTCTCAGGAATCCAATGCAAGTTTGGAAAAGTATCCATCCCAATGGATAGAGTTGTTCAAAATTTATTATACTCCACCTAACTCTATTGATATATTCAATCTAAAAACAATTTACTTGGTCTTTAACTTTAAAAATAATATACGCTCAAACTCAGATAACTTGAAAGTCATTGTCTTCTAAGATGAGACTTAGGTATATGATTGGTTTGATTTTCCAAGTCAGAACCAGTTTTAAACTGATTCTAAAATTAAACTTTATAAAAATAAATAACTGAAATTTTGTTTTGATTAAATAATGATTTAAAAGGATTTTTTAATTGAATTTTATCAAGTTTAGATTTTCAAAATTTGTTGGAATTATTTGTTATAAAGAATTAGTTTGATTTAAGAGTTTAACTATATATCTTATAAATTGGAATTTTATACATTAATGATAGAATTTTTTTTGGTGAAAATTTCATTGTTTTTAACCTTTATCACACATTATTTACTTTTCGTTCTTTGAATTTAATGCAATTCAAATCTACAAATAAAAAAAAAGAGAAATTAGAACAAAATTTTGGATTTTCGACCTAAAAAAAGAAGTTTACAGAAGACCAGTACAACTATTCCCACTCCAAAATCAACCAATATGGTCATGCTTCATGCTTCGCTCTACACGCTTGTTTCTCGTCCCAGTGACATTTAGAATGAATGCGCTTCACCCAGCACGTTTATGTACAAGTACAAAGGATATTCAACATGATCGTTACCATTCAATATGCCCATGCAAAGTCACAAAGAGGGGCAACATGATTGTACTCCACTTTGCATGCTTGTGCAAGCCAACCAAGGAGGCTTACTTCACACAATATAAAAGGTAGTAGCCAAGGATGAGAATGATCATCCCAGAATTTCATCTCTCATTCTCTCTCCTATATTTCTCCTCAGTTCTAGGGTTCTCTAAGAGCAGCTCAAGGCATTTAACAAAACTCAAGCATAGTGTAGAGTAGAGGAACGAAGCCTCTAACCACTATGGGTTCTTTTTATCTTACTTCTTTACGCTTGCTTTATTCTTCAAAACTTTAACATGTGTATGAATAACTAATTACTAATCAACTTCTATATTCTTAATGTTTGCTTGGTTGAGTGTGCGTTTCCATATGAACAATTAGGAATCATCATAGAATAAAGAATATTGGGAGTACTAAACTTAAATATCTTAATAGAATCAAGGAGAGGTAAATTCAAAAAGTTATATAAATGAAACCATAACTCTTAATTCAAATTCAAATTTTAAATTACTTCCTTTATTGACGTTTATTTTTTTTCTTAAATCAATTATTTTCAAATTCTTAAAACTCAATTTGTTTAAACTACACAAAAAATTTCTAAAAGTAGTAATCACTTAGTCCTTGTAGGTTCAATATTTGGATTCAAGTCTTTCTTACTGCTATGATAGAGTACGTTTGCCCTTATGTGTATTATAAAATGGATCACTACCGTGTTCTGTTAGCTAAATTTTTATACTATCAACTAAGTAGAAATGATTATATATAATTTTTACATAAATTATTATAAAAGTCAACAAACTTATTATTCATAATAATTTATAATTGAATGATAGTGTAAAAAACATTTACATTATTAGTGCAGTATGAAGGATTTTTTTTTTAAGAAATGAGAGTACTTTTTGGAATTATTCTTAAATAAGAGTAATGGTAAGAGTTATCCGTCCACTCAATGAACCACGTGCCTTGTCTTAATCTAGAGATTAAAAACCACATGCATTGTCTTAATCTAGAGATAAAAAAAGCATTGCACAAAGGAGGTGTGTTGCTTTCAAAGATTCAACCTGTGACACGCTTCTACCCCGAATACTTACATTAAAATAATAATGTAAATAAAAAGGAAGACAAGGTAATAGTTAAAATCAAAGAAGCACCATTCGTATTAAGGATAATACGTTCACATGGTCATTAACAAGTAGGTACGAAGTTTTCAATAAGATTTTAATTCTAAATATTATAATTGAAAAATAAAGTCATTATCATCTTCAAGATAAGCTCTTCAAACAACAAAAGACATAGAACAACTATTCTAAATTCCAAAGCCCTAATGTCACACTAAACAGAGCAAGACCCCACCCCTTCAAAACTCGGCACCATGAGTGTCCTCAACATTACCTAAAGGAAAACCACAAGAGAGTACAATGAGAGATTGCATTCGATCATATATTAATGCAGATAGTACCCCAAACCTCATTCATTACCATACCCCAAACCTCATTCATTACCATACCCAATTACTAACAGTTCCCAAATACTCATATATCAATCACAAGTTCCATCACATTCATAAACAATCACATTCCATTCATGTTTACAATGTGCACGTGCTCACACACTGCATATATCAATCACCACTCCTAAGAGTCTCGATTCGGAACTCCACATCATGGGCGAACCTCCTCAATTCCCTTAATTATCGCTAATGATGGCCACACCGTTAAACACCACTTATGGTTGGTGTGTCACATAGTTAAACACCACCTATGGCCCGTGCGAAGACATTCTACACAACCATTAAACACCACTTATGGCCGGCATGTAGCATGGTTAAACACCACCTATGGCCCATGCATATGAATGTCCCCCATCATTAGTCCACCTTGTTAAACACCACATGTGGCTAGGGTATTATAGTCACGTCTGGCTTCTCATGCATCTCATGCATCTCATGCATCTCATGTTTATTCTCAATGCATTCTCATCCATATTCTCATTCTCATGACTCATACATTATTCACACAGTCCATAATCATACCAAAATCATATCAATTTAGCCATCATTATCATAAATTATTGATAAGAACACGTAGCTAATATTCTTCAATCAAACATGGCAACATCACATACATTTACAATTCATAACCGTATGATAGACAACAATACATACCAAATAATCACATATTTCTATACTTCAATAATTATATCTACTCCATATATGATTATAGATTAACACCTTTCACAAAATGCAACTGACTAAATTATAAATTAAATCAACCAAAACCACATAATACATTGACGAATCTTTTCTACCGATTAAAGTGTTTTTAGAACATAATAACCAAACAAATTTGAGAATTTAGATCCTAGAGGGACTTAGGGATTGCCCTCACTACCCGTACACTCCCGCATTCACATATGGCCGAACCCATCTCCCCTATACCTTAGATGCGAATAATAGTGATGATCTCATGCAGCTTTGGGATGATCTGAACACCCTAGTCCCTTCTCCTTGCAGATCTACGTTCTCTCTCCTCTAGGTCTGGCCGTCTGACGTGCAAAACACAAATTGGGGTAAACTGATTAACCCCTATCTAATATTCTAACTGGGTCAGGTCAACCCTGACCCACCCGTCAGCCCCCATTAATTCAATTAATTAAATTAATAAATGAAAATAATTCAGATTAATGCCTCATCAGTTTATAGAACCATTAACTCTTCTATTAAAATAAAATTAAATATAATATTTAAGTACTAAATTAATTTCCTGTCATCATTAATAATAATAATAATAACATTTTAGTTTCAAAATATAATTATTTAATAAAATAATTTCCTGCAGCAATTAATAATTAAAATAAAATTGATAATAATAATAATGAAATTTATTTCTAAAAATAATTAAATAAATTTTAGGATGTTACAATTCTCCCCTCCTAAAAGAAAATTTGTCCTCGAATTTACATAGAGTAAGTACTTTCGTACCCTTGCAATCGCCCTCCCCTTACTCATTTAGTGTTTCTAATGACAGTCCTTACTCAATTTGCGTTAGCTAAAATAATCATTTCACCTCTCTAAACCAGTTAACCTTAAATCTTTCACAGCTTCTAGTATCAATTCTCATACCTAGTCTTCTTTTAACCTTCAAACAAGCTAGTTCGATTACTTGCTAGAGTAACAAATGTACATCTAGAGTTGAAACATGTGCAATTATTGTGTACATGGCACGAGTGAAGTGATAGACTGAACCCAATCCAATTAGATTCCTCGAGTTTAACAAAATCTCCCCCAAGTTCTAAAATGACTCTAGGATTCCAACCTGTCAACCAAATAGGTGCTCACTTATCTACTCTTCCTATGATTTAAGCTACCAAAACATCTTCCAAAGATCCTGTCCTCTAACCACACGAAAGGATACGAAAGGATTTCCTATTTACAACATATTCTACTGTCTTGATTCTACCTAGTGATGACTTCCTAAAACCTTGGTCATTTGAAAATTCCAATCACCTCATCTATTTTAGGTTCCATTCCTACTAGTTGAATTTCCACTTAATGTTTCTACGTCATCGAGAATATCGACTTAAAATCATGCAAGTGGTGTCTTGAATCTTAAGAGTAGCCACTACTGCTACTACCTCCAAGCTAGGGGTTACATAATTCGTCTTACAACTCCCAGTTGTCTATGAGATTAAAATACATCCTCACTGTCTAGTAACACACTCTTCTCAATAACTAAGGTTAGGTATTACTAAGGTTGGCATGCTATCTAATGCTTCTCCAAGACATTAGGAACTAATTCCAATTTATCAATCCACCTAAACTTTGCTCCCCTCCTAGATTCTTAAGTTAAAGACTATACTAACTTAAGGAATATGTCTAGGAATTCACCACGGTATTTGTCCGATCTCGGGAAAATTTATAATCTTACTCACTAATGCAAGGTTTTTAACTTAAGATAACTTCTACCTTAAAAGGTCGACTATTGGGTTCTCACACTAAAGATCGCATAACTTAAAGAACTCACATCTTCCATTTAACTTTTATTAAACAACTATACCATGACTCATCTCCAATAGTAAGGACTAGTATCCTTAGATGCTACTCAAGCTTCTCTCAAACTAAACAATCATTAATAATATCCGATATGTCTCTTTCCATTTAGGTCACCAAAATATCCCCTTAAGGTCTTGATACATCAAAGTTACTTCAGGATGGAAATTAAGCCCACTTCTATAACCTTCCTCAAAATCAAACGCCAAAGTGTAGGTTTACTAGGCACACATATCCGGTTTCCAAGTCTTATTACTCTATATACACCCAAGGTGAACTCTCTCCCACTATTCTGTTCTATGGTTACACGTCTAGCAACCAAAAATGAATCCTCCAACTGAGCTTCCCTAATCTCCCTCAAGTAATCATTACTTACTCGAATCATTCCTAATCTTACACTACTAGGGGTCATCTTATAAGCCAAACTCAAATCCTTGAACTGGGTAAAAAAGATCCATCTCTCTAATTGTCAAGGAAGATATAGGAAGAGATTTTCTACTTAAAGCTTCTGTTACAACATTAGCCTTACCTGGATGGTAACTCAACTTGAAATCATAGTCCTTAAGAAATTCTAACCATCTCCTTTGCCTCGTATTCAATTCCTTCTGATCAAATAAATATTTAAGGTTCTTATAATCACTAAAGACCTCAAACATAGAATCATACAGATAATGTCTCCAAATCTTAAGAATGAACATTACAACAACCAACTTAAGATCATGGGTAGGGTAATTCCTCTCGTGGATTTTCAATTGCCTAGAAGCATAAGCTACCACTCTACCTTCTTGCGTCAGCACTCGACCTATACACATCCTAGAAGTATCACAATATACTACAAGAGGTTTACTAAGATCCGACAAAACTAAAACTGGTGCTCTAGTCAAATTCTCCTTAAAGGTTTGGAAACTATGTCCACACTTAGATAACTTAGCATACAATTGTTTATCCCTAAGAACCTGAAGTACTACCTTTAAGTGTTCCTCATGCTCCTCTCTAGTCTTGGAGTAAACTAGTATATCATCCATAAAGACAACTACAAATTTATCCAAGTAGGGATGAAAATTTCTTTTCATGTAAGCCATAAAAATAGCAGGGGCATTAGTCACACCAAAAGGCATTACCAAATACTCGTAATATCCATACCTAGTCCTAAAAGTAGTCTTAGGTATACCTTCCTCCTTAACTCTAATCTGGTGATAACCCAACCTTAGATCCATCTTACTAAACATGCATGCCCCTACCAACTGGTCCATAAGATCATCTATCCTGGGCAATGGATACTTATTCTTAATAGTTACCTTATTCAATTGTCGGTAGTCTATGCACAACCTCATGCTTCCATCCTTCTTCTTCACTAATAGTGCAGTGCTCCCAAGGTGATACACTAGGTCTTACAAATTTCTTTTCCAACAAATCCTCTAATTGTTACTTAAGTTCAGCCAATTCTAAGGGTGACATCCTATAGGGTGCAGCTGAAATAGGTCCCGTCCCCGGTACTAAGTCTATAGAAAATTGTATCTCTCTCTTGGGTAGTAACCTAGATATATCCTCAAAAAACACATAAGAAAAAATAGCCTTTTTCTTTTTCTTCCATAATTTACTTTTATTCCGTTTCGGCAGTAGTATTGAATCAATTTACAAAATCATACTTTTTCTGGGAAGCTTTTTCTATGGTATGAATTTAAGAAACTTCATACTCAATTTCTTAATTATAATAAAAATTAAAAATTACATAAAAATGAAGTTTAAAAAAGTTTTAATATTATTGTGATAAGGATGAGTTACCTAATAAGAGGCCCACAACAAAAATATTACATCAAATAAGTGTGAGAATTTTGAAGTTATACATCAAATAAGTGTGAGAATTTTCAAGTTATACATCAAATAAGTGTGAGAATTTTCAAGTTATACTACATGAAGATGATGTATAAATAAGATTTAGAAGGAGAAAGAAATAAATAACGCCTATAATATTTTTAAACCTTGCAGTGTTTGCTATCATAATCCACACTTTAAGTTCTAATTTATCTTTTGATTTGAGGGCTGAACTTCTGTCATACACTTCTGTGTGTAAAATTCTCTAACTTTCTCAAGTCCATTTTTTTTATTTCTCTTGACCCCTCTAATTGCAAAACTAAACAACCTAATCCAATAGCTTATTTACCATAGAAACACGAGATTTCTCCATGAGAAACACGATTCCCTTTCAAAATCCTATTTTACCAAAACTAAACTTATAGAAGTAATTCAATAAATATGAGTGCACAAATTAAGAGAAAGAACAGAAAATTGAAGTTCGAACTCAAAATCCCTCACGGAACGTAGGTGGATTGTTCCTTTGGAACCGAGCAAACCAGTCCACCTCTTGGCATTGGTTCAGATTACCAACAGCATGAGCCATAGCTATCAAGGCATCATCAATAGCATGATCGTTTCTACCTCCTCCAGACATTACTTTTCTTATTCACAGAAAAGTAGGCAGTCAAAATAAAACAAATCAATCAAGACAATCATCACATCCAATCAATATCACAGTTTAGCACAACACAAGCATAGTAAACACATAACTCATGGCCGATGAATCAATTAGGCTCTGATACCACTAAATGTGACACCCTTCTACCCCGAATACTTAGATTAAAATAATAGTGTAAATAAAAAGGAAGATAAGGTAATAGTTAAAACCAAAGAAACAGCATTCGTATTAAGGATAAAAAGTTCACATGATCATTAACAAATAGGTACAAAGTATTCAAAAAGATTTTAATTCTAAATATTATAATTGAAAAATAAAGTAATTATCATCTTCAAAATAAGCTCTTCAAACAACAGAAGACATAGAACAACTATTCTAAACTCCAAAGTCCCAATGTCATACTAATCAGAGCAAGACCCCACCCCTTCAAAACTCGGCACCATGAGTGCCCTTAACATTACCTAAAGGAAAACCACAAGAGAGTACAATGAGAGATTACATTCGATCATATATTAATGCAGATAGTACCCCAAACCTCATTCATTACCATACCCAATTACTAACATTTCCCAAATACTCATATATAAATCACAAGTTCCATCACATTCATAATCAATTACATTCCACTCATGTTTACAATGTGCACATTCTCACACACTGCATATGCCAATCACCACTCCTAAAAGTCTCGATTCAGAACTCCACACCATGGGCAAACCTCCTCAATTCCCTTAGTTATTGCTAATGATGGCCACACCATTAAACACCACTTATGATCGGTGTGTCGCACATTTAAAACACCACCTATGGCCTGTGTTAAGACATTCTACACAACCGTTAAACACCACCTATGGTCGACGTGTAGCATGGTTAAACACCACCTATGGCCCATGCATATGAATGTCCCCCATCATTAGTACACCCTGTTAAACACCACTTTTGGCCAAGGTCTCCTGTTAAACACCACATATGGCCAGGGTATTATAGCCACGTCTGCCTTCTCATGCATCTTATGCATCTCATGTCTATGCTCAATGCATTCTCATCCACATTCTCATTCTCATGACTTATACATTATTCACACAGTCCACAATCAAACCAAAATCATATCAATTTAGCCATCATTATCATAAATCATTTATAAGAACACGTAGCTAATATTCTTCAATCAATCATGACAACATCACATACATTTACAATTCATAACCGCATGATAGACAACGATACATACCGAATAATCACATATTTCCATACTTCAATAATTATCTACTCCATATATGATTATAGATTAACACCTTTCACAAAATGCAACCGACTAAATTATCAATTAAATCAACCAAAACCACAAAATACATTGACGAATCTTTTCTACCGATTAAAGTGTTTTTAGAACATAATAACCAAACAAATTTGAGAATTTAGATCCTAGAGGGACTTAGGGATTGCCCTCACTACCCGTACACTCCCGCATTCACATATGGTCGAACCCATCTCCCTCGTACCTTAGATGCAAAGAACAGTGATGATCTGATGCAGCTCTAGGACGATCTGAACACCCTAGCCCGTCCTCCTTGCTGATCTGCGTTCTCTCTCCTCTAGGTCTGGCCATCTTACGCACAAAACAAAAATTAGGGTAAACTGGTTATCCCTATCTAATATTCTAATTGGGTAGGGACAACCCTAACCCCCCCTCAGCCCCCCATTAATTCAATTAATTAAATTAATAAATGAAAATAATTCAGATTAATGCCTCATCAGTTTATAAAATCATTAACTCCTCTATTAAAATAAAATTAAATGTAAATATTTAAGTACTAAATTAATTTCCTGTCATCATTAATAATAATAATAATAATAATAATAATAATAACATTTCACTTTCATAATGAAATTATTTAATAAAATAATTTCTTGCAGCAATTAATAATTAAAATAAATTGACAATAATAATAATGAAATTTATTTCTAAAAATAATTAAATAAATTTTGGGATATTACACAACTTGTGTATTGAGAAATTTAGAAGGTTATGAACACGAGCTTATGCTTAGTATATGTTCCCTTTTTTTTTATGCCCTAGTTTGTTATATGGGAAAGTGTTATGTTCTCAAGCTATAGGTTACTAAAAATCGTGTCTCTCGTTTCTTCTTAGATAGATATATATACCTAGGCTGTCACATCATCCAACAAAAAAGATGCACAGACATGTTAGAGGCCCAAACGATATGTCAAGACTTGCACTCGGACATGTGAGATGCAATCTACCCTTGGCTGAGGAAGACACAAGTTGTTACATAACCGCATAAACGTATGAACGTCCGATCGTCATAGTCGACCGATACATAGAGGAACCCAAGATCACTTCCCTTACCTGAGGAATGACATGAGCTATATTTTTGCTTTGACTCACTGCTGTGGAAATGCACTTTTTTTTTTCCTAATTTACGCATTCTAACTTTAGAAAACAGTTAATGTTGATGAAAACATTAGGTGCTTCTAGCGTTGAATGAATTAATGCAACTTGCTAAGGGCGGTTCAGGATGGTCTTAAGTTTTTAATTTTTTTATTTATAAAATATAATTTTTAAAATAAAATGTGTCTGATTAAAATAAAGTTAAAATTAATTTTAACTCAATTTTGAAATAATTTATATTTATTTTTAAAATAAAATAGAAAAAGATTTTGTAAATTTGATTTTCAGTTTTAAAATATATCCTCCTACTACATTTAATAATTACCACCACATTGTCACAACGACCAATACACCACCGCCAGCATTGTTATTGTCACCACCATCGTCGCTTCATTACTATCACCATAGCTACCACCACCACCATCATTACTGCTGCTATTGTCGCTACTGCCACCATCACCATCACCCCATTGCCGCTTCCGCCACTACTACCACCATTGCTACTAACATACAAACATACATTTCAACTAATTTTAACAAAATATAAAATTTTAAAAATAAATATATTTTGAAATTAAAAATTAATGTGAAAAAAATTAAAAAATAATTTTGATTTTTAAAATTTGTAAAACTTTCCTTATTAATTTTTTTTCTTAATTTTAATTATTGAACCTATCTTTATTACACTCAAAAATGCTTGTTGCATAGTTTTGTTATATTATAGTGTACAAAGAGGGAAATTAGACTACTATTATATTGATTTATCTTATAATTTTAGGATTAACCCTAATTTAATCTTATAAAACTAATTTTGAATGAGAGGTTTATCCTCCACTTATATACTATATTCAGGTATTATCTATGATTAAAGTGAGACTTGAACTTTTTTCAATATATCCATTACGCCTAGTACTATTGGACTTAGTACACAGTCTAATAACAACTTTAGGATTGTTATCTTAAAATTTGAACTTAAGTTTAATTCAATCTTATAAATTGACGTTTAATGCCTCTATTTATATATTTTATTCAACATTTTTTCTCTACTTAATTTATTTATAGGTCTAGTATGACCCAATGACTTGTTGAGTTTGACAGCTCTATTTTAAACAATAAAATGCACTTCTTCAAATTAGTGCTTTCTATGAATAGATAATAAAGGTGTAAAAAGTGCTTTAGAAGCATAGTAAAAGTTAGAATATATATATCGGTTGCTAATAAATTTCAATTTTATTATTTTTGACATTATATTTTTGGTCGCCAGATTGATTGCTAATTTGTTTTTTATTTAATTATTTTTGAAGTTTGGTCGCTAATTTGGTTGCAAAATTCAACTGTTTTGTCATTTTCTGTTCCATTGCTACAATGATTGCTAATTTGTTTTATTTTAGTTTCAGTCGTTAATTCGGTTGCAAAATTCAATTATTTTTTTTCTTTTTGGTCCATCTCTAATGAATATAGTGAAATATTAAATGTTTAGAGTTTAGGAAACTAATCGTGCTCGAAAGAGAAAAGTCAAATCTGATCGTTTTTACGACACCAAAACGTGTCGCTTATTTTTCTCGTCATAATCACTACAAGTAGTTGTTACAAATAGTGGTCATACAAATGTAGAAAGTAATTGACACAACAAATGTAATTCATGTTATTGTATAAATTACCTAAGATGTATCTGTATCATTAAAATCACTCTCACTTTCACTCTCAATTGTTATGTATTCATCCTTGTCAATTTCATCAAATTCTGTTTGATCTAATAATTGTATGTCTACTTCTTTTCCACCACCATCAATGTCAACAAGAGATTCATTAATGACATATGGGTCAATATGCAATACTACTTGATGCCCAACAAAGTCATCATCATTGTACGGAGTCTCTTGCTCAATCTGAGGTAATGTATTATTAACAATTCTACTCCTCACCTTTGTCTTGATTACAGCCAACCAACCATGATGTCCCTCAGGATATGTTGTGTAATAAACTTGTTTAGCTTGTTGGGCAAATATGAATGGATCATATGCTTTATTATATCTTCGTGTTGCCCGTACCTCAACAATCTCATATTTGTTATGTACTTTTGTTCCTTTATTAGGAGTGTTATCAAACCAATCACACTTGAATAGAACTAACTTCATTATTGGGAAACTAGTGTACACTAACTAAATGATATCAGTCAAGTTTCCACAAAAAATCATATTCTAATTTATCGTTAGTTCCTCGTATATAAACACGTAATTTATGGAATCCATGCCTCCACTCCAGACAATTGTGTGAAATTTATATCCATTGATAATGTACATAGGCCATGATTCAACTTTTCTCTTAGGCCCCCATGGCAGGTTAACCAATAATGAGTCTTGAATATTATTTTCTGAATTTAAAACCTAAAAATTTAAACGACCAACATCATATACTATATTAGGGTGGATAATATAACATTTAAATAATACCAAAAAGTATTAACATACATATTGTTTAAACAATGTAGGAAATGTTGACGAAATGTCACTATCAATTTTAGCATCTGAAACTGTAAGATTAAGCTCTCTTAAAAACTCAGTATATATACTACAATGAAAAAAAATATACTAATCATACTGGTGAACATAACATGACTAACATCTATAATTAGAAATAATTACTATAAATACGGCTCAACATGTTCACAATTTAAAAGAACATATAAGTAAGCAGCTTCAAGGTCAACTTGGTCCAAAAAATATGATATGGCTTTGCCATCTGGTCTTCCCAGGTAGTTAAAAATGGATATAAAAGGAGTAGATGAAGAACCTTCACCTGAATCAACATTATGAGGAATCCTGGTCCTTCTCTTTTCAATTTTATCATGATAATAAAATGAGGAAAACGTTGATGTCTCCTCCACTAAATTAGCTTCACAAGTAGAAGCCTCTACCCTTGCCTTAATTTTCACTTTATATTTTAGGGAATGTAGAAACCTAACAAAGAATATGAATGCAAAATCTCAAGAACCACTGGTTAACATATATAGCGTAATGGTATATAAATAATTACTAGTTTTAAACGATATTGGACTGGACCACCAATTCTAGCCTCATACGGTAGATGAATTGGTAGATGCTCCATTGAATCAAAGAAGGTTGGCGAAAATATTTGTTCCAACTTACACAACAACACATGTATATTACCTTCCACAACCATTAGTTTTTCAACATTTAATGTTGTTGAATAGTTTCCCTAAAAAGTAGCTAAGTTCAACAAGTGAGTTCCAAATATGTTTTGGTAATGAGTCAAATGCAATAGGAAGCAACCGTTGCATGTAAACATGACAATTGTGACTTTTCATTTCATGTAACTTTCCTTAGTTAATGTCGACACAGCTACCCAAATTAGAAGCATACCCATATGACAACTTTAGTTCTTTCACCCACTTGCAAATAGCTACTCTTTGAGATTTGGTCAATGCATAAGTTGCTTTTGGTTTGAAAATTTTGACAATGTCTTTTCCGATTGCATATTTCTGCTATATTATTCGAGCCTTATATGTGTCCATAGTCCTACCATTAATGTCCATCATAGTGTCAAATACATTCATAAAAATATTTCTCTTTGTGTGCATGACATCAATGTTACGATGTAGAAGATATGTGTTCCAATACGACAACCTTCAAAACATACTTTTTTTTTGAAAGTGTGCAACTCTCTTCCACATATCAAGGCTAGACAATCGAGGAGGAGGATGTAATGTCTCAACACACCTTTTCTTGAAAGAATTTTTGTTTCTTCTGTATGGATGATCGAGTGGGAGAAATTGACAATGACAATCAAAATAGGAGACTTTATGACTATGCTTCAGTGTGAATGCCTTAGTTTATTCCATACATATGGGGCATCCGAGTCTCCCAACAGTAATCCAACCAGATAACATTGCATAAGCTGGGAAGTCATTAATTGTCCACATCAAAGTAGCTTTCATCATAAAATTTTGTCTTAGCGACACATCATAAGTTAGTATGCCATCATTCCACAACATACACAACTCATCAATCAATGGCTATTAGTAGACATCAATCTTATGCTTTAGATTTGATGGACCTGGAATTAAAACTATTAGAAACATAAATTCCTTCTTTATGCACATTCCAAGAGGAAGATTATATAGAGTTAAGATAACTAGCCAACATGAGTAACTTTTTCCGTATCGATCAAGTGGATTAAAGCCATCACATAACTCTAATCTGACATTCCTAGGGTCTTTACTAAACTCTGGATGAAGTCTATCAAAATGCTTCCAAGCTTCTGCATAAAATGGATGACATGAGAAAGATTGGTCCCTTTTATTGTCACTATGCCATCTCATGTGTGATGTAGTGGGTATTGAAGAGTATAATCTTTTTAGTCTTCGAATGAGTGGAAACTACCACATTGTCTTAACAAAAATGTTTTTCTGAACCCCCTCTTAGTGATTAACTTGTATCGATTGGTGTTACAAAGAAGACACTTTGTTATGATCTTGTCAAAATTTTCATTGTAATACAATATGCATCCTTTTGGACAACAATCAATTTTCAAACAACTCAAACCCAAATTTTGTACTGACTTTCTAGCATGATACAAAATTGTCACCATTCTATTACCTTCAGGCATCGTCTCCCCCATCAATTGCACCGTATGATTAAAGCACCCTTCTGACATGTTATAGTCAGATGTCTAGCTCAAAGTTGCCAAAGAGATTGACAATTCAAAGTGATTATTGCATACTTCCCACAATGGTGCTTATGTAGCTGCAAGCATATCAAAAAAATTTTGAGCTTCAACATTAGGATTTTCTTCCATGTTTTCTATATGTTCACTAATTGAGGGTCTAGCATGATCCAAGATCAATTGCTTCTAAGGATTGAATTCTTCCCTTTGTTCACCACTTGCATAGTATGAACCTTTGACCACTATTGGAGGAAATTGTGGCAACTGCTCACCATGATTTGTCTACCAATAATAATTCGGCATAAACCCTTGCTCATAAACATCATATCCTACTTCATCAAAAAAATTGAAAACTAAACATTTGTATTTGTTGCAAGGACATCTTTGTGTTTTCACCTTGTAACTGAAATTTTTCTTAAGCAATAGCAAATTGTAGAAACTCGTGTACTCCGTCAGTGAACTTGTTCGTCCGAGGTTTATTAGCATCTAACCCCATTTTTTATACTAGGTACAATAAATTGTATAAACAAACAACTTTTAATGTATGTATAACATTCTTATAATACAAATAAATTTCAAACATCTCTATTCCATCATAAAGTATTATTTTCAAATCATATTAAATACAAGTAATATTCTAACAACTCTACTCCAAGCCTTAGACAATAAAATACATAAGCAAATCATAAACAATAAAACATTATTGAACTTACGTCAACTACAAGCAAATTTTATAGTGAGAGGATTCAGCTAAGCAGATCAAAGCGTGGTCTTAAATCAAAATTTGTTCTTCATATATAGAGAATATTAAACAAAGAATGTTTATTAGAGAATGAAATAAGTAAACCTATATAAACTATTTAATATAATTTTAAAGAACATAAATGCTTTTATTATTTGAAAAAATTGGATACTATGATAGTCACGTTATACTAAACTATGAAATTTATTAATCAAAATAATAATTTATACATGTTTTCAAAATTACATAATACAAAAGGCATAATGAAAAAATATCATTTTAAATACACTTACTAAATAATAAGCGCTATTAAACATCAAAATTCTTTCGATATTTTCTTGATTGTCACATAGTCATCATCACTAACAATTATTTTTTGTTATTTAGACATGCAATTCACTTTATACACATAAACACAAATGATGCATCATGATAAATAATATATATATATATATTTCTGTTGAACATGTATCAATGCATAACTTCATTAAAACAAGTATCTTCAATTCATATTTACTTAATAAATATTAAATAATAAGTTACATGCTCTCGCAAGGATCAAACTTAAGTTCAAAATTACATAAAGACGCAATTTAAAGTAATATAATTTTTATTGATAAATATAATCTTCATGTTACGTATAGATGAATAAAAAAAGAGCAATGCTATAATTATATAGCATAAAAATATTAAAATATTTTTGTCTCAAATTCTCTCAATACACTCTTGCTTTAAAATCATAAAATTTAATTAAAAATAAATATTATTTTATGATAATATCTTAACCTTTCGTATAATAATTATTTAACCACTCGTTATCATGCCAATAACATATATAATTTTTTTATATAAAACGTACCTTATCCAATTTTAAAATGAAAATATATGCATACAATATAATCTCCTCCAAAATGAAAAAATATCTTAAATCATAATAGTTATAAATATTCAACACACGTAAGTATTAATGCAATGTCATCCTTCTGTGTATTATAATTATTTATAATAAAGAGTTCAACACGATAGATTGATAATATTATTACTGGAGCTTCTAAGAAATAATAAAGATACAATTATCCAACATTCTTTCTTCATTTAATTCTAATTTTTCAACTACATTAATAAAATATAGGTTTGAAATATATAATTTTGATATCAAATCAAACATGATGGATTGTCGTTTAAGACACAGGAGATACATTCATCAATAATAATAATATATCACAAATCTTGATAGAACCAATAACGTTGATGGTCGACAAAAAGGGAAATAAAATAAAATAAAAGATTCCCAATGTAGTGTCTATGCTTTGTATTATAA
Organism: Mucuna pruriens; assembly: GCA_025330945.1. NCBI lineage: Eukaryota > Viridiplantae > Streptophyta > Magnoliopsida > Fabales > Fabaceae > Mucuna > Mucuna pruriens. The sequence goes on along the minus strand of JAENHJ010000395.1, from coordinate 515,138 downwards.
TGTATTGAAAATAATAAATATATATATTAACATATGATGCAAAAGTCTTATGAAACATGTTGATACAGCGAAGTTCCTTCTACAATTAATTAAGACATATAAAACAGAGAATATACACCAAATCCAATTAAGCAAAAACCTTCCTTGATAATGTATTCTTTGAAGAATGTTTTAGAACGATTAGCATTCATATTGCAGTTTGCATTCATACAGGAATATGTACTGGAAAGGCTGGGGTCTCGCCAGAAGTCTGGCGGGTCCCTGCTAGAAATGTTGGCGTAGTTGCTGGAAAAGGTGGGGTCGTTGTTGGGACCGTCGAAAAACTAGATCTACTTGCAAATAATAAGCTAGATGCAAATCGGTGGTGGGTCATAGTGGTTCAGACGGAGGCGTGAGTTGTGGGTCGCAGCGGTTCAAGCGGAGGCGTGGAGAAGAATGTTGTCGAGGTCTTGAAAACGTTGACGAGGTCTTGAGAAGGACACTAGAGAGAAAGAGAGTTGGGAGGAAAGGAGGGAGAGTTGATAACTTACATTTGGAGAACAGGAGCTTCATTTGGAAAATTTTGTAAGAAAGGTGGGAAAAATTAAGTAGAAAAATTTAGGTAATCTAATTTTGAAATAAAATTTGCATATCATTATTAAAGTTATTATTATATCTAACTTATTAAATATTAAATTTATTTTATTTTAAAAATATTTATACATAATTAGCTTTTAAAAACTTTAATATTATAATTACACATAATAAAAAATCATAAATTTAAACACAAAAAGTTGAAATTTATTGTATTTTAAAAATAATTAGACTCAATTTAATTTAAAAATAGTGTCACTAGACTTAAAAATAAACTTGACTTTATTTTATTTTAAAATAGTGTCACTAGACTTAAAAATAAACTTGACTTATTTAATTAAAAAATTCTACTAAATATATTATTATTTGGATAAATATAGAAAATATATAAAATTTAAATACAAATTGCTAACTTTACTTTATTTTAAAAATAATTACACTCATTTATGTAAAATAAACTTCAACACCCTATAGGAAATATAAAGTCAAATGACTCTTTTAATTAAAAAATTACTACTAAACTTACTATTATTTAGATAAATATAGAAAATATCTTAAATTTAAAGACAAAATTACTAACTTTATTTTATTTTAAAAATAATTACACTCACTTCATGTAAAATAAACTTCAACACCCTAATTACAAGAAATATAGAGTCAAATGACTCAATTAAAAAAACACACTAAACATACTATTATTTGGATAAATATAGAAAATATATAAAATTTAAATACAAAATTATTAAATTTACTTTATTTTAAAAATAATTACACTCACTTCATGTAAAATAAACTTCAACACCCTAAGTACAAGAAATATAGAGTCAAATGACTCAATTAAAAAAACACACTAAACATACTATTATTTGGATAAATATAACAAATATATAAAATTTAAATACAAAATTACTAAATTTACTTTATTACTCACTTAATATAAAATAAACTTCAATATACTAATTACAAAAAATATAGAGTCAAACAATTTATTTAACTACAAATAAAATAATTATTTATACAAATAACCAAATTATTTATAATTAAAATACACAAATACTATATTTATTTTTATTTTAAAAAATATACTCACTTCATTTAAAATGAATTTCAATACTATCATTACAAAAAATATATGCTCAAAATACTCTTTTAATATAAATACACCCTAATTCGGTTAGATATTTTGTTTTTCATGTTTTTATTATTGGTCGCAATAGTAAGTTTTATTTTCCTTATTCTGTCGCTAATTCAGTCGATAATACCTTTTTTTTTTAATTTTATAATCTTATATTTTCAGTCGCTAATTTCGTCTCTAATTGGATTTTTTACTTTTTACAGGTTTTTTATTGTTGGTTGCTAATTTTGTCGCTAATAGGTTTTAAATTTTTAACATGTTTTATTTTCGGTCGCAAATTTCAAAGTTTTGGTTTTCCTGTTTCATCATTAATTTGGTCACTAAAAAAGCATTTTTAATTAATTTTTACGTCTTATTTTTGGTTGCTAATTCTATCATAAAAACATTACCTCAAAACCATCCCAAAGTCCGTCGCTAAAGCCATCAACAATAGCAACGGCATTTTTCGGTCGCTAAATTCCGTTGCCAAAACTACTTTTTTTCTTGTAGTGTAAGCTAGGGAAACCTGTTAATAATTGTCTCTCCAATTAGTCTAACCACGCTAGCATGATAACTTTTGGTAGAACATTAGGATCTACTCAATTTTGTATGTATGTCTTGACACATGGGATTCATTCTTACCTTTCACAAGCTTAGATAGCTCACTCAATAAGTGTCATAAAGACTCACCTCTCACTTAAGGAACAGAGCAATAGCTCTTTGTCTCTCACACTCTCACCTAGTGAGCTTCACCTCTTGCCTAAAGAATGAAGCTACAAACAGGTCCAAAGCTTATATTCATTAACTTTGACTAAACAACAAAAAGGTAAAATTAACTAAACATAAAAATTAACTTTGACGTGAAAAGAGGTTATATTAGTTTTTCACCATAATGAAATTAGCTACTCCTTTTAAAAAAAAAAAACTCAAATAACACTTTTCTTAATACACTTAATAAAAATCCAATTTAAAACTCGACATATTTCTTTCTAAATAATATTTATTTAATTAACAACCAATATAAATTGGTCAATTACTGGTTAATAATATTAATTAATAATATTAATAATAATTAAAGAGTAATTAATATTTATAAATAATAATAAATAGAATAAAAATCAAGGGCGTCGTCACCTTGATTATTTTTATGTTGGCCATAACGTAAGATACCTGCTATGACACTTGCTCGACGCCACCTCCCCTTTTTCGGGGAAATCATACTTCACCTCTTCTAACTGTCCTTCTTGTCCCCGTCAAAGCCATGTCCTTCTCGGTCACCATAATGTCCTTCTCGGCCAATGCACCAAATGCTCAAAACCGGGTTGACAGTTTAACAACATGTTGACATGTGTGTTATCTTTCCTCGGAATGTGTTTCATCTCGGACATGTTGAACTTTTGCAGTATGTTCATGACTTTGTGGTAGTATCTTAGGAAAAGGGGTCTTTCACTTAATAGGTACCATTTATGTGCTCCACTACCATTTGAAGTCGCTATGACAACATACCCTTTGCGCGTTGACCTCTAATGTTAGGTTCAAGCCTACCAATAAGGCTTCATACTTAGCCTGATTATTGGAGGTTTTGATGTTGATCTTCAAAGAATGTTTTAGGACTACCTGCCTTAGTCCCTCCAAGATGATGCCTGCTCCACCTCCCTTCGAATTTGATGAACCATCTACGTACAATGTCCATGAAGGGTCGACCTCGAGTGTTGAGACCTTCTTTATTATGAAGTCTACCAAGGGTTGGGATTTGATCGTGCCTCTTGGCTCGTATTTTAGGGAGAATTTAGATAGCTCAACTGATCATGCAGCCATCCTCCGCGCAAGCTCAAGCGTTTGCAACACCTGCTAAATGGGGTGATCAGTATGGATGACTATTATATGGGAGTGGAAGTAAGGTTGTAGTTGCCGAGCTGAGGTGATTAGGGCTAGTACCAATTTTTCTATCATCTAATATTGAGTTTCTACCTGTTGTAGTACCTTGCTGATGTAGTGCAAGGGGTCTTGGTGCTTCCCCAGTTCCTACACCACCACTACGCTGATGGCGTGCTCGGATACCGTGAGATACAGGTAGAGGTTGTGTCCTTCAATCAATTTTTCCAGGATGGGGGGTGAAGCAAGGTACTTCTTGAAATCTTGGAAGGCTTCTTTACAACTTCCGTTATAGTGGAAATTGGTCAATTTTTTGAGGAGTTGGAAGAAGGGTCATGTTTTTTCTGTTGCTTTTGGCAAAAACCAAGATAGCGATGCAAGCTGACTTGTCAATCGTTGTACTTCCTTCATGTTCTAGGGGCTTTTCATGCTAATGATGACTTCATACTTGTTGGGGTTGGCTTCAATTCTCCTATGAGTGAGCATAAAGCCTAAGAACTTCCCCCCTATACCTCGAAAACACATTTGTCCGAGTTTAGCCTCATGTTATACTTTTTGACCTGGGTGAAGATTTCTTCCAAATCCTGTATGTGCTGTTCAGGACTGGTGGATTTGACCACCATGTCATCCACATATACTTTTAGATTCCAACCTATGTGGTCAACAAAAACTTTGTCCATCAATCTTTGGTATATGACCCTTGCATTCTTCAAGATGAATGGCATCACCTGATAGGAATAGTTTGGTTCCTCCGCCATGAAGGTGATCTTTTTTTCATCTGGGGGTACATTTTTATCTGGTTGTATCTAGAGTATGCATATAGGAAGATGAGGATCTGAAAATTGGATGCCCTGCCGACTAGTCAATCTATATTGGATAGGGGGTAAAAGTCTTTAAGGAAAACATTTTTTAGGTCTATGTAGTCCACACACATCCTCCACTAGGACCATGTTGGATAATCAAGTTATGTAGTGGACTTCCCCTATGAAGCCTACCTCCTTGAGCTTGCCTGTCTCACGTTCCATGGATACTCTCCTGTCACCCCCGTCTTTCTCTTCTTCTGGGCTACTGGTCAGGCCTCGACACATAGGAAGTCAGGGTCAATTCTTGGCAAGTCGAACAACTGCCATGCAAATAGGTCTGTGCACTTTCTTAAGGTGGATATCAGTTGGTCTCGATGTGACCCTTGCATCCGTTCCCAATATAGCTGCCCTTGTGTTCGTCGTTAGCGAGCTGTACATGTTGCAACTTTTATATGGTTTTGGGGCTTTACTCGATGAGTGGACATGAGTCCAGCTCGACTAGTGGACATAGTCTAGGTCAACATTTGCTGAGATGTAGTCTGCCCTCTTCTCTAAGGAGCTAATGGTGCCTACTTTGAGGCTATCAACATAGCACTACTGAATCACTCAATGGTCGGCTTAGATAGTCATGACTTGTTGGTCGGAAGAAGGGAACTTCATGACTAGGTGTGGTGTGGAGATGATAGCTCCTAAAGTGTTTAGTGTTGGCCTACTGATCAGGATATTGTACGAGGTCTCTACGGCCACCACGAGGTATTGGACAAATATCATTCTCGTGGTTTTGTCATCCTTGAAGGTGGTAAGGAGGTTGAAGTACTCTTGGGTGTCCACTCGTTCACCCGAGAATCCTACTAGCTGTTCATGGTGGGGTCGTATTCCAAATTGCGGGATTTGTAGCTGTCTAAAGGTGGACATGTATAGGATGTCCGCCGAGCTTCCTTAGTCAATCAGTAACTTCTTTACAGCGAAGTTGGCTACTTCCACCGTGATGACCATAAGATCATTTTATTTAGGGTGCATTCCCATGCAATCCTGGTTGATAAAGGTGATAGGAGGTAGCTTCCTCCTCACTCAATCGACTTTTGAGTGGATATTATTAATCATTCTTAGGTACCTCTTCCTGGCTGAGCTCGACGATCCTTCTACAAATCCTTCTACAATCGTATTGATAATGCCCTTCTACCTCGAGGTTCCCTTGGCCTCTTAGTCGGGGTTTTGGGATTCCTCGTGCTTGGAGGCTATCTCCCTCTTCCTATGATTGGCCTCTTAGTCGGAGTGCCTTTGCAGGTAGGATAGATAGCTTATCTAAGTGTCAAAGTACCTTTGCAGATACCCTCCACCAGACGAGGTGGAAATTCAAACCCCAATAGGAAGAGCTCGGAGGTTGGCCAAAGAAATAGGAGGTCAGTGAGAGAAGAGCTCGGAGGCCAATGGTGATGGTCCTAAAGGGAAATCTCAGGTAAGAATAGATTTCATATGTGTAATAATTGAATAATGTCATGACTTAGTCAAACTTTAATAGACTTTTTTTTTTTTGCAATTTCAAATGCTAAACCAATTTGTACAAAAATGTAATTGAATTTTGACAATTCCTTACAACATATTGTGCAGTTTGTGTAAATTACATGTCATGTTTCTATATATGATAGCTTCTTTGATAAGATGGTTGGTGTGAGGTCCTTAATGGATAAGCCTTCTGCTCTTCCATTACTTGTTGGCAAAATTTATATGCAAGAGGTTCAAGTAAAGTTGGAAGAAGAATTGTCCTTCATCGTTGAAAAGGTTCAAGTAAAGCTAGGGGAAAAATTGTACTTCACTGTTGGTTCTTAGCACATTCCTTTCGGTGCATCTCCATAAGATGTGTGGACTGAGCATTGGTACCTACCGTGATTTCTTTTCTACTACAAGTTCATATCTTTCTTTTCTTTTTATCTTTAACATTTTCTTTTCTATTTTATTTTTCCTAGAAAATTCACTACACAAACCTTATATGCATCTTCTTCTTTCTCATTGCATTCTTCGATGGTCCTAAACGGAAATCTCTGGTAAGAATAGATTTCATATGTGTAATCATTGAATAATGTCACGACCTAGCCAAACTTTAATAGAATTTTTTTTTTTTTTTACAATTTCAAATGCTAAACCAATTTGTACAAAAATGTAATTAAATTTCGACATTTCCTTACAACATATTGTGCCATTTGTGTAAATTGCAAGATGTGGGCATGCTTAATCCCACCAGCTAGCTCTCAAAACTTTCAAGAGTCATATAAGTTGCGTTACAAATTAAAATGGTATATCTTACAATCTTGTTATACGTGTATGTGCCAATATATATGGTGTTCTAAAATTACGAAATAAAATAAACCATGCCATGTATGCGCTGAGCAATTGAACATTTAGGTGGATGATTGGAATTTGGAAGCAGAATTATAGAACCATATTATATATAGCCAAGCATCTCTACGTGAGAATTTCACCTCTAAAGCACATTAATAAAGAACCGTTTTGGCCAAGCAAGACTAGACAATTGTCATTTAATTTGATGTATGTGTCACTGCTACCCCCCTGATTCAACTTGGTTTGGTTAATAGACATTTCCCATTAAAACAACTATCCTGCATGGAAAACTGAAACAGTAAAGGAGCAATAATCGTCACAATTAAATAGTATATATATGTACAAGATTTTTTAATTAAACTAGACGTGAGAAACTGTCCGTTGGTATAGGCAACAGTATCAACATAACTAGTTGAATAGGCTCCATTTCTGTGTGCTTGTACAATCCCAGCTAGTAATACAAACAACTTTATATGTAAGCGAAAGGTACAAATTACAATGTTTGCCTTCCAATCAATTGAATTACTGTTTTCATCTTGGAGGAATAAAAAAGGGGATAGAAATGTATCTAAGTGATGTAATCTGTCTTCTAACTTACAAGTCCCACATCAGCTATAAAATGAATTAAGCCAGTCTTTATAAAAAGCTCTGACATGGCGTCAGTCTGCCGAGCTGGGTAACGCTAGCTTGTGACCCAAGTGAGGGCATCAAAGTGATGGAACAGTTCTGAGGCTTTGCTGGGCTGGGCTGCTGCTGCAAATGCTGGCTTGCCCACTCCAAGTTGAGAGTTGGGTCATGGTGCCTGAGCGAAGGCTTTAGGTTTCGTGGTTCCTGGAGTGGAGGGTACTGCGTGAGTCTGGTTTCACAGAGCAGCGACCACCTCCCGTTCCCAACAGTGGAGGGGATTACAGGCTGCTGCACCTACAGTCCACACTGGCCTGGTGAGCCTAGCTGCTTGGACCATCACTTTTTAAAAACTTTGATTTTTTTGTAATTGCATTTTCTTATTGTTGTAGTAGGAGAAGCGAGAATACATATTATGTCGTTTTATTGTAAATCTTGCTTTTTGTTTATCCTTAATTTGTGCTATCATGTACAGACAGCACTTGACAGAAAAGTTTGGTGTTTCAGGCAGTAGGTGTCCCCTTGGATAGGCTTCTTCAAGCAGCTGATTAACTATCAGTTTGTTTCTCCTTTCTCTTTTCTCTTTCTTTGGACAAGATTAATGGAAAAGCTCTTCGGAAGTAAGCTTATTTCTAAAGCCACTGAAATGTTTTACACTGATTTAGTTAGTAATTGACGTAGAAAACAAACTTAATTAAGATCAGTTCTCTTAGTAGCTTTTTACTTCCTTCTATTTTTTTCTTTATGTTATTTTTTTTTTTTAGAATTTGTTATTATGACTAAAAGGTTTGGATCGGAAACGAATTTAAAACACTTTTTAGTGACTGAATATGTGACATAACTTTTGGGAGAATAATTGTCTCCAACCATGCGGGGAATAATTGTACCCGCATAATGTTTGTTTAACCTTGTCTATTTTATTATGCTAGTGCTTTTGTTATTATTTGTGCATAGGATCATGTTAGCATTATAGTAACCAATGAAATTTTGACATTTCAAAACCGAAACGTACATAGTCTACAATTTATTAGTATTAATTACAAAAGTTATGGTTTGATCTAGTGGAGTCTGCAGTAGGTATTTTAGGTAAAAGAGTAAATTGCCTCCGTTGGCTGTGAGCCTGTCACATCACTAAATTCACGTGAAAACAAAGCCAAAGCTGTTATTTTTTTTAATCTGTCTTCCTTGAATGGTATATTAGTTATAAATGTCTCAATTTGTAGTTGATAAATATATCTCTTGATGTTGAGTTAAACCGTGAATAACATCTTAGTTAATCCATGAATTAGATGTTTGATTCCAATCGAAATATCTTCTGTCTGTGATGTGGTCTTATGTAATTGCTGTGGTTGCTCTGATTGAAAATAAATGGACTGAATTGCATTAGTAAGCAAAATAAAGTGGTCAAAAGTGAAATAAAGCCTAGATTCCCCCCCTCTTCCCTTTAGAAAAACGTGTATGTGCAATTTTGCATCTTAATTTTCAGAATCTGCTATACCTATTGGTTCATGATGGGATGTTACTTGCTTGGATTAATTCTATGCAGTCTATCTTCTTCCTATAACTTTTATGCATAGATATCTTTATATCATTGACGCTGACAAATACTTTGGAATAGTTGAATATCCAGTTTGTATGAAATATCTAGTATAGTCTGTTTCCTTAACTAGGCATGCTAGCTGTATCACTATCAGGTGCTAAAAGAGCTCGGATTACTGCTGATGAACACCAACCTTCAGTTGTGAGGCTTATTGTCACCATGTAAATCGCAATAGGGAAAATCACAAATTTTGAATTGAAATATTTGAAGTTGGATCCTTCCAGGAAGAGGAATCGGTTATGGAGAGTTGAAACTGACTTGACCAATCCGGGAGGATGGCCAAGACCGATTTGGTTATGATGGGAGTTGCCACCGGCATATTTATAAGAAACGCCGGTGACGCGACTTGGATCGTGCCAACCGCGATTTAAATGGCGAATATTTTATGAAAGTTATTGAGTGAGACACGTGGGGAAATTGTCGGAGGGCCGATATGAGTCCCCTGACCCGGTGAGACGAGTCGATACTACCTTAGCCAATCCAAAGGATTGTTTGATTTCAAACTGACTCGGTTATGGAGTCACCACCAATGTTTATTGGTACGTCGAGAACCGAGACGGATAAGGCAGATGTACAAACAAAGATCCGGGAAAGGGGCCCGTTACGCATGGGAATGATGTATCATCCCATCTGCCTACCATCTGGTAGTTACCCTACAACTTGCATGAGCTAGCACAACCTTTATTATTTCCATTATATTTGGTGTAGCAGGACCTGAGATAGAGTGGAAATGTTGGGGATGCAGAACTTGACGAGAGGGTGTCTCTTACTCCTACGTACCTCTCCTAGTCGGGAGAGATCAAAGTGCACATACTTCTTGTGGGGATATGGGTATAGAGTCAGAATTTCCCTTGTGTCCTTCTCTCAAGTAAGAATGTGCTATTAGACTCCGTGTGGGGGACCTTTCCTCAAGGGTCGGCCGCGGGCATGAACTTTCTATTAGGCGTTCAACTCACGCAGATTTTGGGTCTGATATAGGGGACTATCCACTAGGCATTTGCCATGGTATAATATTGTGTTTGGTGTGTGCTAGGATGACTCGGACGTATGTTCAATGACTCGGACACTGGTGAAGTGTGTTATAAAACGGAGGGCCGAAACTGATTTGATCAGGCTAGCTATGTGCCCGCCATTAGCTTGTGACTCGGTTTGATACTAAGGTGGCTCACTCGTCATCTGAAGTGTAATGAGTTCAGGGCGACAAAGTGTCAGACTTTGTGACAAAACTAAGATGGTTTGCCCGCCATCTAAAGTGTTAGGGACCCTGGGGAACTAGACGCTTCCTAAGGGGTATGAGTACAATTTGACCGAGAAGCTTACCTGGTATCCAGAGGAGGAATGGGTGTCCGTACTCGCGGTTGGAGATCTATTTGGGATGCTTTTGAGTCACTCGCGCAAAGATTCTCCAACAAAATTGCTCAAGGTGTTATATTCCTCAGTTCTTGGCCCCGAGTTCTTCGCTCTGGGGGCTTTTATAACCTTCAGGAGGGGTGAAGGCGTGCCTAGTTTCACCACGTGGTACTACTCACTGTGTGTTGTACCCAATCATGGCACATTTTCTCCTAGATTCACTGCGCTCGTTGTGCGTAATAGCTGACCTTGAACATTTGCTTGCTGTTAGTGGTGAGGGTTTTTATTCTATTAGGGATAGTTGGTCCCTTGCCTTCCTGACGTGGTTTCATCAGGGATTCTGCCCTCTTGGAAAATCTTGTAGTTCAGGATCTCTGAGCAGGGCGACGTGGCATCCTTTTTGCTAAGGTGGCTGGTTCCTACAGTGTATAGCTAGGGCTTCCATATTCGATCTGGTCTGGGACCTTCGAGGCTGTTAGTATCAACTTGGTTATGTGGTCTTTGAGCCCCTCCTCTTTTCTAAATAGGCTGGATCCAACTACACTTTCCCTGTCTCAGCTTTGTGTTGCCTGGGCTGTTGGGCCAAATAGGCTCACTCCTAGGATTTTTCCTTCCGCAGGGTTGCTTCTTTGGGCCGGACAGTATTGGGATCCTACAGTTGCCCCCTCTTTATTCGTGATCGCCTAAGGGAGATGTGGATGTCTTCTAGGGTGATTAGGAATAAAGATCGCTTCTTCTCAGTCCTTGTTTGTGTGTCAAGTTGACCGATGGTCGTGCCGATGGGAAACTTACCAATGCCGACTTGTTCAGAAGTAGGGACGTTTGAGTGGTCGGCTGGGATGCAGCAATCCGCTGGGGAGTGAGGCCGACTCAGTAATGGGTCGAACCATTTTGACGAGTGGCAGTTTCGGGGATATGATTCGTTTGTCGGGAGGTAGAAGGTTGCGTGTTGGAGCGACACGCCTATACGTCCATCGATGTGGCCACTATGGAGTCGCGCATGGAGGCGATGCACATTCTCATCAGATAACATGACTATTGGGGATTCAAGTGTCGTGCGTGGAGGCGACGTGCCCTTTCGGCATCATGAATTTTGTTAGCTAAGGGATTATGCATTTTAAAATTGGAATGACAAGAGTTGCGTCGTTTCACTTCGCTTTGAATGCGTCTTGTCGTTTTCTTCTTAAATGTGCCTCCTTCGCATGATTGCGCCCCCTTGGAGCTTCGTGCCCTGTCACCAACTTCCTTTGCACTCCTTCTCACAGGTATAAATGAGGGACCTCTTCTTCGGCATTTCTTTTCCATACAACCATTCTCTTTGCTTCCTTGTGTCTTAGGATTTCCTTCCCGAGCCTTCTTATTTCCCTCATTCTTCATGGCAGGCCACTCTAAGTGTAAGTCTCTAGTCCTTGTATCTTCTAAGTCTTCCTCTTCTTTTTCTTCTACGAGGGTCGGTTCCTCTAGCAGCTGTGCTGGAATCAATGGTCCCCGCTCGTGCTCCCTCTCGTTCAAAGGAGCATTACGAAGAATTGGTGAGTTCAGACATCCTTAAACAAGTCTCTACCGTGACGCCTACTAAGGTGAACACACTGGTTACGAAGGGTGACTTTATCATGGTGGCGCACTTTAAGGAAGAACACGCCTGCCATGCTACTCAGGCGGACGAGGAAAATTTTACTTTTATGTATGAGACGGTCTTTGAAGATTTAGGGATTTCGTTGCCTTTTGACTTCTTCTTCACTGAGGTCCTCCGGATGTTGGGGATAGTCCCTTCACAACTTCACCCTAACAATTGGGCCGTCCTCCGGGCTTTCAAAAACCATTTTCAGGCCGTTTCAATCGAGCCCACAACTCCTCTCCTTTTCTCCTTTTATACTGCCCAGATCAGTCAGGGCACTACCTCAGTATCCCTTGCGGCCATGCACCGCATGAACTTATTTCGCCCATATATGAAGTCTTATAAGGGTTTCAAAACCCGTTATGTAAAGGTGGTTCCCGTGAAGGATGCCCCCTTATTATGGACAGGGAACCCATCCCCTGGTATTGGCGTATGCCAAACCGTGTACAGAGGTTAAGTTCGGAAGACCTAAATGTCGAAGACCAAGTAAGTTGGGGCATCCTCAACCAACTTCCCCACACTGTGAACTATAAAGAAGTGGTGACGGCCTCTTTTGCTGATGAACCTAACTCTTATTTGATAGGTAATTTTTATTTTCATGGCCTTTGAACTAACTCGGCTAGGTGCTAAACTGTTGACATGTTTTTTTTTGTTTCTGTATTACAACTATCTTCAAGAGCAATGGTTACGACTTAAGTGCCATGATACAGCGAGGCGAGATGGCTATCGGGAACAAGTCAATCAGACTGACCGTTGATTCTACACCTCCTTCGGCTGTTTCCACGACTTCGATTATGCAACAAAAACTGGCCTTCAAAACAGTGCCAGCCCCACCTCCTCTGCCTAGTCCAAAGAGGAAAGTGGCTTCCTCTCCCTATGAGGGCGAAGTAGGAGGGATCGCTTTAGAGCAAATTGGAGAAGCCGACATCATTCTTGAGAAGGTGCCCCCTATAGCTATTGATCAAGGCACCTCTGCTGCCATCCCCATTACCGACTCTTCTACTCCAGCGCCCACTGAGTCTACAGATCGAGTCGAGCGCTCCACGAGTTCCGGTAAAGAGGACTCGAATACTGTCGCGGGTCCTTCAGGAACTAGATCTTTGTGGGGTATAAGGTTGGACCCTCCTTCCTTGAGGTTGGGAGTAAAACTCGACGCTCGTGACCGTGAGTCACTGCTCTCCATTGGTACCGAGAATTCACTAAACGTAGTGGCGGTTTCATGTATTCGCACAACAGCCATTGTGAATTCCCTGAGGTTGGCTCTACTTCAAATGGAGAAATTAGCCCAGGAAGGGCTATGGAGTAGGCAAGAGATGGCGAAGTTGCTGAATGATAATTCGGAAATAAAACGAGCCAACCAACAGTTATTGGAAGACAACACCAATCTAAAGACGATCTTTCAATAGCTATCAAGTGAAAATGATGAATTGGGAAGGGCCAACCAGTGGCTATTGGAGGATAATACTAAGCTGAAAGGGGCTAACCAGCGCCAACATGATGACCTGTCGAAGGCTCAGGTGGACCTGTCTTATTCCAAGGCTACCAATGGTGACCAAGTCATATGAATTATTGTTGTACGATACAAAATAAAAATTGTGAAAAAATAACATATACTCTATATTAGAGGTGTTAAAATGGGATATTTAGCATCGCCTTGATGAACTTAGATACAAGTAATCCAATCTAACTTGAAAATAAAATGCATTGTATTTTTTGTGTTCAGACGAAATCAAATTAGTCAACTATTTATTTTGCTTATTTTTTATAAAGTATCTAAACTTTTTTTAAAAATTACTAGTCAAAATAGGTCGAGTATATTTTAGCCTGCCAATTTGCAGGTTCGATTTGACTTGCCAGGCTTGTTAGACTTGTAATACCTTTTATTCATCTAACATTTATACTTATAGTTTATTTATTCCAAAACTAAAGAATTCACATTCTCCTAATAACTAAAATGTATATCATGCCTAAACTAACTAGGGTTTGCAATGGTGGAGAAACATAATCTCACATTCTTAAATAATGTAGAGAACAAATCAAATCCAAATGATGACACTTAATATATCATATTCTCAAATTCAAAACATAATAAATTCAATTCACAAGCCTTGCCCTTATGTCACAATCAATAAGAACATCATCCCTTAAACAAACTACTAAAAGAAAATAAAGCAATAAAAGACAACATCTCACTCTTTAAGATCATGCTTAGCTTCCTTACCCACAAGTGACATTCAATCCAAACACAAATCATACACAATAGAAGAGAGTGAAAAACATATCTCACTCAACTCGTGATGCAAGTAAAACTAAGTAACACTCACACGATTCCATAAAAAAACATAATAGATTATAATAATTACATGAAGACATTTATTTGAATGCATATGAATGACAGTTATGCAACCTAGTCTGTACTACATATGCATGTGATTCCAATCTATCACTAGAATGGGCTAGTGGTAACACAACTCAACCCATTGGTGGACCTACCCGATACTAGCACTATATGCTATGATAGTACATTAGGATGTACTCAGCTTGCACGTATGCTCTGGCCTATGAGATCAGATACGGCCATTGGAGGAAAACTATCAAGTAACCCTAAAAGGTCTAGTGACTTTACTAATTCGGATTTGTATCTACTTTCCTACGTACTTGAATGTATTAAATGATGCATGACATGTCTTAGCTTATTTTTATTAATCTTTTTTTTCAAATTAGATTGATAAGGACAATTCTTGCCCCTCCACACCTAAGTATCTCGTCCATGACCCATAACAATCAGTGAATATCATCCTTGTCCCTTTAGACTAGGTCATTCATATGACAAGTGTCGCTCAGACCTATTCTTGACATCGCTTGGTCTAGATAACTTGTTGACACTCATCCTCATTAATTCGTTTCTCAATTCATATCTCATAATTCTTGATACAATGTTTCCATATCAACAAATATACACAACATAACTCAACATTAATGAATTCTTGATAATACAACTAAACACACATATAGGTAACCTTTACAAAATCAACCAAATTTACAACAATTAACATAAAAATTGCATCCTAGTCTAAGGAGCTTAATCTGACTTCAGAGACATCCAAATAAAAAAATACTACAATTAACGTTCTAGGAGAAACTCTCAGCCCCCAACTATGAGGTTAAAAGCCATGTGCTATACGAATTAGGAGAGATAACCAAATATGATAGATTAGGAATCTAGGGTCAACAAATTTTAATATACAATCACAAAATTAAAATCCTTGTCCTATATCAATTCAAAAAGACAAGCACCATAAACAACCAAACAAACCAAATACCTTGTAAATTAATAGAGACAATCAAACATAAGCAACAAATTGGGTAAACAACAAAACAATATGCTAATCAACAAAGGTAGTCAAATACAGGCAACCAACAGACAAACAACTAAACAGTTTGTCAATAAAGACAGTTAAACACAAACAACCAGTAGACAAACAACTAAACACTCTGTTAATTGATAGAGACAGTCAAACACAAGTAACCAATAGGGTTTGGGATCAACCCTTTTACCCATAATCATACCCACATATTTGAGCGAGATTTCTCACTCTCTCTTACTAGGAAGTTGTAAAAAAAAGGCTTTGATATGTCCTCAGGGTGTTCTTCCTTTGTTCTAGCAACACAAGAGAGTTTAGAAGAAGAGTTTCTGACACATTAGGGATTGTGCTAACTCCCTCTTCTTATAGTGTCAAAATCGGTCAGATTATATTGTTTAAGTATCTATTATTTAAATATTTATCTACTATTAAATATCTCTTATATTTAAAGATAATGTTTTCAAAATACAAATAATATCTTTTTAAATATTCTAATATCTGTAACCATATTTGAAAGTTTGTTAAACATAAAGATAGTATACATGTTTTTCTTAAATATCTAAAAGTTGTTAATTATATTTGAGTTCAAAGATTATATGATATTTAAATAACATCTATTTTCTCAAAAATATAATCTATTTAATATGATAATTACAAAAAATATTAATAACACAAAAAGTAGTATGTTACAAAACTCGCATATTATATTATATGGATTTCTCAAATTGTAGGATTTGATTTATTTTGGGTTAATCTATAACTAATATTTACAAAAGGAAAAGAAAAATATAAACATAGCCTACTTTATATATAGAGAGATTTTAAAGTGCTTTTTAATTATGTAGGTGCTATGCTTAGTTGTATACGTTTAATTTACTTGTTGCATGGAGAAAGGGTCTTCTTGCTTTAGGGCTACGAAATGTTTTACATCGGTTGAGTTAGTATCCAACATTAGGAAAAAAGCTTGTTAGATTTACAAAAATATGTAAATTACAATAATGCATCCACATGAAACCATCAATAAAGACATTTGCATTTGTTATTGTTACATGAGTCTTCATCCTTGTCCTATCTCTTCACCCTTTTTATAAGCTAACCTTGGACCATCCTCACAAGACATTAAGGCTTTCCCAATTAAAGATACACAACATCCCAAGGCCATTCCAAATACCATGCCACATCCATATCCCAAGTCCATTCCCAACCTCCCTTTTTATTTACACCATGTTACTTTAGTTTTATACTCTCGAGTTTTACTTGTGCGCACGTGCAGCGTATTTACTAACTGTACAGACTCTATTCAGGTTTCCCCTCTCTTTTTATAAATGCGATTAGGGGCTTGACTCCTCTCCCTCTCTACTCTTTTAATGAGCCTGGACATATTCCTGTCTCTAAAGTCTAACTCAATTTTAATTTTTTTTAATCTAAAAATAACAACAACAATAATAAATTAATTTCATAGGGTATTTTTTTTTATAATATGCTAGGCTAGTTAAATTAATATAATAATAAATTAATTAATAACCAAATTTTAAACAATTTTTTTAACTTTAATGCTCACTTTTACAAAAATTGAATTTTCACGTCAAACTGAGTCTAAAATTAAACTTTGTAAAATTAAGGATTTTTTAATTGAATTTATCAAAATTGGAATTTCAAAATTTGTTGGAATTATTTGTTATAATGAATTGGTTTGATTTAATAGTTTAACTATATATGTGATAAATTAGAATTTTGTACATTAATGATAGGAATTTTTTTGGTAAAAGTTTCATTGTGTTTAATATTTATCATGCATATTCACTTTTTGTCCTTTGAATTTAATGCAATTCAAATCCACAAATAAGAAAAAAAGGTGAAATGATAACAAAAGTTGGGATTTTCAGCCTAAAAGAAGTCTACAGCAAACTAGTACAACCATTCCCACTCCAAAATCAACCTATATGGTCATGCTTCGTGTTCTACTCTACACGCTCATTCTCATCCCAAATATGTTTAGCATGACTGTGCTCCACCTAGCACACTTATGCACAAATACAAGAATAGTTTAGGCTTTAGTGGCATAAAAGAGTGAAGCGACTCATCCTCTTCCTGTCCAAGGTTCACCAGCACAACTAACGTCAAGTGGTGGGGTCTACTCATCGCATATTAGGCTCCAAATTTTTCCATCAGCGTCCCGAATGAATCAATAAAGTTGGGTGGTAGGTGCATGTATGAGTTCACGATTTCCCTCTTTAGGGATGTCGGGAGCACTTAGTAGAGAATTGCATCGTTGTTAATGAACAAGTACACCTAGGTTACGTAGGCATCGATGTGCTCGGTGGGGTTTGTGCTATCGTCGTACTTTTCTAGGGATAGGTTTTTCCACCCCACGAGTAAGGGGTGTTGCTAATGTTGTCCATGAAGGGTGTTTCCTCAGTCGAGGCCTCTCCTGGTAGTTTCTTTTTGCTTCAGACCGCATGTTAGTTTCCCCATGTGACTTGGTGTCTTGGTTTTCGACATCATCGGTCTCCACTTGCTAGCGAGTGAGTGTGTTCTTTGTGTTGGTCTGTCTATACTAGGATCGTAGTTCGTCATTCTCCCTCCGTAATGTCTCAATCTCCTTGGCATTTCTCTTCCTCAAGTCAGACATCTCTCTTTGCAAGGTCACGATCTCTTGAAGCCTGAACAACTCCCTTGGTTGAGATTGGGGAGTTGTGGTCTCGTCTTTCATTGGCTTTTGGTTCGTCATCCCAACAAACATCGCCAGAGAATCCAAACCCTGGTAGGAAGAGCTTGGAGGTTGGCCAAAGAAATGGAAAGTGCCTTTGTAGGTAGGATAGATAAATTATTTGAGTGTTGGAGTACCTTTGCAAATACCCTCCAGTAGACGTGGTGGAAATTCAGACCCCAATAGGAGGAGCTCGAAGGTTGGCCAAAGAAATAGGAGGTCGGTGAGAGAAGAGCTCAGAGTCGAACGGTGATGGTCCTTAAAGGAAATCTCAGTTAAGAATAGATTTCATATGTGTAATCATTGAATAATTTCAGGACCTAGACAAACTTTAATAGAATTTTTTTTTTTTACAATTTCAAATGCTACACCAATTTGTACAAAAATGTAATTGAATTTTGACATTTCCTTACAACATATTGTGCCATTTGTGTAAATTGCAAGATGTGGGCATGCTTAATCCCACCAGCTATCTCTCAAAACTTTCAAGAGTCGTAGAAACAGTAAAGGAGCAATAATCGTCACAATTAAATAGTATATATATGTACAAGATTTTTTAATTAAACTAGACGTGAGAAACTGTCCGTTGGTATAGGCAACAGTATCAACATAAATAGTTGAATAGGCTCCATTTCTGTGTGCTTGTACAATCCCAGCTAGTAATACAAACAACTTTATATGTAAGCGAAAGGTACAAATTACAATGTTTGCCTTCCAATCAATTGAATTACTGTTTTCATCTTGGAGGAATAAAAAAGGGGATAGAAATGTATCTAAGTGATGTAATCTGTCTTCTAACTTACAAGTCCCACATCAGCTATAAAATGAATTAAGCCAGTCTTTATAAAAGCTCTGACATGGCGTCAGTCTGCCGAGCTGGGTAACGCTAGCTTGTGACCCAAGTGAGGGCATCAAAGTGATGGAACAGTTCTGAGGCTTTGCTGGGCTGGGCTGCTGCTGCAAATGCTGGCTTGCCCACTCCAAGTTGAGAGTTGGGTCATGGTGCCTGAGCGAAGGCTTAGGTTTCGTGGTTCCTGGAGTGGAGGGTACTGCGTGAGTCTGGTTCCTGGAGTGGAGGGTACTGCGTGAGTCTGGTTTCACAGAGCAGCGACCACCTCCCGTTCCCAACAGTGGAGGGATTACAGGCTGCTGCACCTACAGTCCACACTGGCCTGGTGAGCCTAGCTGCTTGGACCATCACTTTTTAAAAACTTTGATTTTTTTGTAATTGCATTTTCTTATTGTTGTAGTAGGAGAAGCGAGAATACATATTATGTCTTTTTATTGTAAATCTTGCTTTTTGTTTATCCTTAATTTGTGCTATCATGTACAGACAGCACTTGACAGAAAAGTTTGGTGTTTCAGGCAGTAGGTGTCCCCTTGGATAGGCTTGTTCAAGCAGCTGATTAACTATCAGTTTGTTTCTCCTTTCTCTTTTCTCTTTCTTTGGACAAGATTAATGGAAAAGCTCTTCGGAAGTAAGCTTATTTCTAAAGCCACTGAAAAAAAGACGACATCAAATGTGAAGATTCTGATACGTTCGGTCACCACTGTTAAATATGTACATAACAATAAAAATACAATGGTCTTTACTTTGTTATTTAACACTATGTTTTTGTTAAAAAATTACGAGTCAAAATACATCGAGTATATTTTAGCCTGGCAATTTGCAGGTTTGTGGTGCAAGTAAAACGTAAGTAACACTCACACTTCCATAAAAAAAACATAACTAGGCATGCTAGCTGTATCACTATCAGGTGCTAAAAGAGCTCGGATTACTGCTGATGAACACCAACCTTCAGTTCATTTTAGGTATAATTCTCTAACAAGGTTTGTACAAGTTGGTCAGAAAAATTGTTCAAAACATTAGTATGTGCCCAGTGAAAAAATACAGCTGTATTCGTTATATTTTGGTATTAAAATTTAAAGTGTCCTGATCATGCACTTTGGATTCATTGATTGAAATTTTTACTTACGTTTGAATACTTTCTAGAGCTAGTAGACAGAAGCTTCGGGAACTTCTCCTGCAATGGTCTGAATGGCATGCTAAACATCTTTCGTCATCCAATGTGAGGCTAATTGTCGCGATCTAAATCGGAACAGGCAAAATCGAAAGTTTTGAATTGAAATATTTGAAGTCGGATCCTTCCAGGAGGAGGAATCAGCTATGGAGAGTCGAAACTGACTCGGCCAATCTTGGAGGATGACCAAGACCGATTCGGTTCTGATGCGAGTTGCCACCGGCATTTTTATAGGAAACGTCGGTGACGCGACTTGGATCGTGCCAACCGCGATTTAAATGGCAAATATTTTATGAAAGTTATTGAGTGAGACACGTGGGGGAAATTGTCGGAGGGCCAGATCTGAGTCCCTGACCAGGCGAGACGAGTCGATACTACCTCAGCCAATCTGGAGGATTGACTGATTTCGAACCGACTTGGTTATGGAGTCACCACCAATGTTTAATGGTACGTCGGGAACCGAGACGGATAAGGCAGGTGTACAAACAAAGATCCGGGAAAGGGGCCCGTTACGCATGGGAATGACGTATCATCCCATCTGCCTACCATTTGGTAGTTACCTTACGACTTGCATGAGCTAGCACAACCTTTATTATTTCCATTATATTTGTTTTAGCAAGACCTGAGATAGAGTGGGAATGTTGGGGATGCAGAACTTGACGAAAGGGTGTCCCTTGCTCCTACGTACCCTCCTAGCCGGGGAGAGATCAAAGTTCACATAGTTCTTGTGGTGAAATTGGTATAGAGTCAGACTTTCCCTTAGGTGTCCTTCTCTCAAGTAAGAATGTGCTATTAGACTCCGTGTGGGGACCTTTCCTCAAGGGTCGATCGGGGGCTTGAACTTTCTATTAGGCATTCAACTCACGCGGATTTGGGGTCTGGTATAGGGGACTATCCACTAGGCATCCGCCATGGTATAATGTTGTGTTTGTGTGTGTGCTAGGATGACTCAGACGTATGTTCAATGACTCGGACACTAGTGAAGTGTGTTATAAAACAGAGGGGTGAAACTGATATTATCAGGCTAGCTATGTGCCCACCATTAGCTTGTTACTCGTTTTGATACTAAGGTGGCTCGCTCATCATCAGAAGTGTAATGAGTTCAGGGCGACAAAGTGTCGGACTTTGTGACAAAACTAAGATGGCTTCCCTGCCATCTGAAGTGTGAGGGACCCTGGGGAAATAGACGCTTCCTAGGGGGTATGAGTCCGGTTTGACCGAGAAGCTTACTTGGTATCCCGAGGAGTAATGGGTGTTCGTACTCGCGGTTGGAGATCTGTTTGGGATGCTTTTCAGTCACTCGTGCAAAGATTCTCCAACAAAATTGCTCAAGGTGTTATATTCCTCAGTTGTCGGCCCTGAGTTCTTCGCTCTAGAGGCTTTTATAACCTTCAGGAGGGGTGAAGGCGTGCCTTGTTTCACCACATGTTGCTACCCTAGCCCAACGATTCAATTTGTTAGCCTTGACAATCTTTAGGTTGATACTCATTGTGCGCTGTACCCAATCATGGCACGTTTTCTCCTAGATTCACTGCGCTCCTTATGCGTTGTGGCTGACCTTGCACATTCGCTTGTTGTGAGTGGCGAGGATTTTTATTCTGTTAGGGATAGTTGGTCCCTTGCATTCCTAATGTGGTTTCATCAGGGGTTCTGCCCTCTTGGAAAATCTCATAGTTCAGGATCTTTGAGTAGGGCGACGTGGCATCCTTTATGCTGAGGTGGTTGGTTCCTTCAATGTTGAGCTAGGGCTTCCATATTCGATCAAGTTTGGCCCTCCAAGGATGTTAGTATCAACCTGGTTATGTGGTCTTCGAGCCCCTCCTCTTTACTAAATAGGCTGGATTCGACTACACTTTCCCTATCTCAGCTTCGTGTTGCTTGGGCTGTTGGGCCAAATAGGCCCACTCCTAGGATTTTTCCTTCCGTAGGGTTGCTTCTTTAGGTTGGATAGTATTGGGGTCCTATAGTTGCCCCCTCTTTATTTGTGATCGCCTAAGGGAGATGTGGATGTCTTCTAGGGTGATTAGAAATAAAGATCGCTTCTTTTGGGTCCTTGTTTGTGTGCCGAGTTGACTGATGGTCGTGCCGATGGGAAACTTGCCAATGCCGACTTGTTTAGAAGTAGGGCCGCCTAAGTGGTCAGCTGGGATGCAGCAATCCACTAGGGAGTAAGGCCAACTTGCTAATGGGTCGAACCATTTTGATAGGTGGCCGTTTTGGGGATATGATGCATTTGTCGGGAGGTAAAAGGTTGCATGTTGAAGCTACACGCCTATACGTCCATCGACGTGGCCACTAGGGGGTCGCGCATGGAGGTGACGCACAATCTCATCAGATAACATGACTATTGGGAATTCAAGTATCGTGCGTGGAGGCGACGTGCCCTTTCGGCATCATGACTTTTGAGAGCTAAGGGAGTATGCATTTTAAAATTGGAATGACAAGAGTCGCGTCGTTTCACTTCTCTTTGAATGCCCCCTATCACCAACTTCCTTTGCACTCCTCCTCACGGGTATAAATATGGGCCCTCTTCTTTAGCGTTTCTTTTCAATACAACCATTCTCTTTGCTTCCTTGTGTCTTAGGATTTCCTTCCCGAGCCTTCTCATTTCCCTCATTCTTCATGGCGGGCCACTCTAAGTGTAAGTCTCTAGTCCTTGTATCTTCTAAGTCTTCCTCTTCTTTTTCTTCTACGGGGTCGGTTCCTTTAGCAGCTGTGCTGGAATCAATGGTCCCCGCTCGTGCTCCTTCTCGTTCAAAGGAGCATTACGAAGAATGGGTGAGTTCATACGTTCTTAAACAAGTCTCTACCGTGACGCCTACTAAGATGAACACATTGGTTACGAAGGGTGCCTGGGTTGACCAATCTTTGGCCCGTGACTTTATCATGGTGGCGCTCTTTAAGGAAGAACACGCCTTCCATGCTACTCAGGCGGACTAGGACGTTTACTTTTATGTATGAGACGGTTGTTGAATATTTAGGGATTTCGTTGCTTTTGACTTCTTCTTCACTGAGGTCCTCAAACGTTGGGGATAGTCCCTTCGCAACTTCACCCTAACAGTTGGGCCGTCCTCCGGGCTTTCAAAACCATTTGTCAGGCCCTTTCAATCGAGCCAACGACTGCTCTCCTTTTCTCCTATTATTCTGCCCAGATCAATCAGGGTGCTACCTGGGTATCCCTTGCGGCCATGCACCGCATGAACTTATTTTGCCCATATCTAGAGTCTTACAAGGGTTTCTGTATTGTCCGGCCATAACCGATCGTAAGAAAGGAACACAATACCGGTCGACCAGACTGCCAGGAAAAGTTTTGAGCGGATCGCCGACCGTGCCGGAGCAAAGAGTATAAAGGAAGCAAGAGTTGATGTGATGTGACATCATTTCGCAGGAAGTTAGAGCAAGAGGAGGCGCCACCCTTGACAGACTGAAAAGTAACCTACCAACGAAACTTCTCCCTCCTGACACCAAAAGATTACGATGGGACGCAAGCCATTTGAGTACACTGAATAGTGAATCCTCCCTATAAATTGGAGGATTAGGGATTGGAGGAGGGGTCTTGAAAAACTTGGGAGAAAACATTGGCGCCTACCGTGGGGCAATGTAAAATTTATCCCAACCACTTAGAAGTTTTTTTGAAAAAGAAAAGTCTAGCCTTGAGAAATGCCAATAACAAGAAATCAAGCAAGTTCCACAAATGAAGGAGAAGAAGATACTCTCCAAATATTGCTCCATACTATAGCCTCGTTGCAAGCGCGCAGTGATGAGTAGTCTCGCCTGAGTGCAGAGGCTGAACAGAGATATAGACAGGCAGAGGAATGACATTAGGAGACCTTGAGAAGGGCACAGGAGAGGGAGGAAGAACTCCGACGATAGCTGGAAGCGACCAAGATAGCTCGTGGGGGAGAATCATCCATGCAAATGGAGAATTCCCCCCAAATCTTCTAGGGACAACCTTTCAGCCAAGAGATTGATGAAACTCAGGTTCCACCAAATTTTAGGGAGGTGGTGGTGGAACCCTTTGATGGAACACAAGACCCTCACGCTCATTTGCAGGCTTTCCAAACGCAAATGTATATAAGTGGAGGGGATGATAAATTAAGCTGTAAACCTTTTCCAGGCACCCTAAGGGGTGTAGCGATGCAATGGATGGCAACATTGCCGGCCAAGACCATTCGAACCTTCAATGACCTGGCCAGCGCGTTTACTTCCCAGTTCACGGCCAACAAGGCGAAAAGATTAGAAGTGACAGACTTATTTGACATTAGGCAAGCTAAGGGGGAAAGCCTAAAGAATTATTTAGCTCGTTTCAACAACGTGACTGTCTGTGTAAATGACATGGACAAAATTTTTTTCAAAAAAGCCTTTCAAAAAGGATTGAAGGCCAGCCCATTCAGCGACTTTCTGACCCTCAGACGACCGACCAGCATGGAAGAAATCTGGGTGAAGGCAGAAAAGCACGTGGAGGTTGAAGAAGATTAGGCAAAACAGTTGGAGGAAGAACGCTCACAAAATATGAAAAACATCGGCCGAGTAATCGAACAGAAGACAACTCACAGACCAGACACTCCGAAACGGTCGGAGATACCCCAGAGGGACAACAAGCACTTCACCCCGCTGAATGAAAAAAAAGCCCAAATAATGAGGGAGATATGTTATACAAGATAGCTATATTTTCCCTCTCCCTCCGATGCAAAGGTCTTAGGGAATAACCAGGTTGATTGGTGTGATTTCCATCGTACCACGGGCCATTCGACAGAGGCATGTTGGACCTTGAAGACCCAGATCGAGCGAATGATCTAGGAGGGACATCTGAACCAATCCATTAGGATACAGGAAAAGCAAGGACAGAGGGAAGAACGATCAACTAGAAGAAGGCGAAGTAGGTCAAGACAAAACAGCCCAATTCCGCATAAGGGCACCATCTTTACCATATCAGGAGGCGTTTGCAGACCCCCTTTGGAAGAATGCCGACGAAGAAGAGAGGTTTAAGCAATACTCACGGGAGCTACCATAACCCCTCTGGGAAGACGGACGACGGGACCGGTAATCACCTTTACCGACCAGGACATCAAGAAAGGAAAGACGGGGTGTGATGAACCCATGGTCATATCTGTTATGGCCAAAGAATATAAGATCGAAAGGGTGCTAATAGACCAGGGAAGCTCGGTCAATATTTTATATTGGACGACCGCTAAAAGGTTGGGAATCCAGAATCTTACCACATGCCAAGGAGCTCTCTACAGTGGAGTTAGAAACAAAGTTCGGAGATAGAGATGGGACTAGGACGATCCCTGTCCTGTACACGATCGTTGACACCGAGGCCTTTTATAACATAATTATAGCATGCCCAGCATTAAACTAGTTAGAAGCTGTCATTTCTACCCACCACCTCTGCAGGAAATTCGCTGCCGGCCGAACAGTGGCTACTGTTTGGGCGGACGCGACAGGGCCAAAAAGATGTTACGAAGATAGTTTGAGGGTTGAATCGACTACAAAAGGACCTGGGGTGAATGTCTTGGACTTTGACCTTGACTCGCGATATTTCTCCACCGAAGAGAGGCCCCATCCGGTAGGGGATCTCAAAGAAGTGAAAATCGGACCTTCGAATACCCAGAAAACAAAGATCAGCAATACCCTAGACCAAGAGGAAGAAGACCAACTTGTTTAGACACTCCGAAGAAACGTGGACGTTTTTGCATGGTCCGCCAAGGATATGCCAGGTATCGACCCAAATTTTATGTGCCATCGCTTATCAGTCAACCCAAATTCCTAATCAGTGGCACAGAGAAAAAGGAAACAAGGGGAGGAAAAGCGAGCGGTCGTTAGGGAAGAGGTCCGAAAGTTGATGACGGCCAGTTTTGTTAAGGAAGTGCAATATCCACATGGTTGGCCAACGTGGTGATGGTTAAGAAGGCCAACGGTCGGTGGCGAATGTGCACGGATTACACCGACCTAAACAAAGCCTGCCCAAAAGACCCGTACCCCCTACCTAGCATCGACCGACTAGTAGACGGAGTATCAGGGTATGCACTTCTGAGTTTCATGGATGCTTATTCAGGATATAACCAAATCCGGATGCACCCCTCCGACGAGGAAAAAACAGCCTTCATAATCGAGGAAGGAGTTTTTTGCTACAAGGTCATGTCGTTTGGCCTGAAAAACGCTAGGGCTACCTACTAGTGCTTAATGGACAAGATTTTTGAAAAGACAATTGGGGTCGATATAGAAGTATATGTGGACGACATGGTTGTAAAATCCGAGAAGGCAAACAAACATTGTGAAACGTTAGAATGCGTTTTCAAGACGTTAAGAGACCATCAACTAAGGTTGAACCCTGAGAAGTGCTCCTTCGGAGTGCAGGCGGGAAAGTTTTTGGGATTCATGCTGACCGAAAGGGGTATAGAAGCTAACCCAGACAAGTGTCAGGCAATAAGTGACATGAGGAGACCTCAAGGCGTCAAGGAGGTCCAACAACTTATGGGAAAAATCACCGCCTTATCACGGTTTATCCCTTAGTCGGCAGAGACTGCACAACCATTTTCGGGGCATTGAAAAGTGGGAGGTTCACCTGAAAGAGCGAATGCGAAGAGGCTTTTCAAAAACTAAAAACGACGATCCCCGCTCCGCCGGTTCTGACACGTCCGATTCCACGTATCCTGTTGTGCCTCTACTTTTCTACCTCTAAAAATGCCATAAGTGCTATGTTAGTACAGGAAAGAGAAGAAGAGCAATGACCGGTGTATTTTGTGAGCAAAGTTTTATAGGGACTAGAGATAGGATATCGGAAGATAGAGAAAGCCGCCTTAGCTGTCGTGACCACCTCTAGAAGGTTACGACCGTACTTAGAAAATTTTAGCATAACCGTACGAACAGATTTTCCAATTCGTCAAGTATTAGAAAAACCATACTTGGCCGGACAGATGGTGGCATGGAGCATACAACTATCAGAATTCGATATTTCATTTGAAAGCTGAGGCAACATCAAAGCTCAAGCCATAGCAGACTTCCTCGTGGAATTGACCCGTGGAGGAGAAAGAGAGGAAGAAGGAGAATGGTATCTCTCAGTCGATGGATCATCCAACCACACTGGAAGTGGAGCCGTAATCATTCTAGAAGGAGCAATCGGAATCCTGATAGAGCAATCCCTACACTTCGAGTTCAAAGCCAACAATAACCAAGCAGAGTATGAGGCATTGCTGGAGAGATGAAGCTGGCCCAAGAACTGGGCACGAAGAAACTCACAGCTAAAAGTGACTTGAAACTCGTCACTGGGCAAATTAATGGAGATTACTAAGCCAAAGATCCCTAATTAGCCAAATACTGGGATAGAGCCTCAGCCATGGCCTTCTCTTTTGACAACTTCGTCCTTTTGCATGTCCCGAGGGATCAAAACGAACGGGCCGACTTACTGGCAAAATTGGCCAGTACGTAGAGACGAGGACAGTGGAGAACGGTTATACATGAAAAGATGAGCACACCAACCATTGATCGGTCGTAAATTTTGGACGTTGAAAACAAAACTACCTAGATGACGCCAATCTTTAACTACCTCCAAAATGGAGAAACCCCAGACAACCCAAGAGAGGCTCTAAAGGTAGTAAAGGAAGCCGCCAAGTACACCCTCCTAGGACAGCAGTTATACAGAAGGGGCTTCTCTTTCCCACTCCTTAGGTGCTTGGAAGATGAGGAGTCGGCCTATATCATTAAGGAAGTGCACGAAGGAGTATGCGACACTCATATTGGTGGAAGAGCATTGGCCAGTAAAATAGCAAGGGCCGGCTATTATTGGCCAACGCTCAAAAGAGACTGCTTGGAATATGTGAACAAATGCAACAAATGCCAAAAATTTGTTGAAGGACACAAAGCACCTCCAGAACGCCTACACCCCATCACATCCCCTTGGCCTTTCTTTAAATGGGGAGTGGGTATCTTGGAACCTTTTCCCCCAGCACCAGGGCAAGTAAAATTTTTTATCATGGCGGTAGATTATTTCACAAAGTGGATCGAGGCGGAGCCGGTCGCGTCAATCACGACCGAAAGAATTAAACGATTCTTTTGGAAAAAATCATCTGCGATTTGGCATACCGATTGAAATAGTGTCCGACAATGGCACTCAATTCGCCTCAAAGGGGACAGTCGAATTTTGCAAGGAGTTAAAGATAAAACAATTGTTCACCTCGGTCAAGCACCTCAATCCAAACGGCTAAGCCGAAGCTGCAAACAAGGTCATACTGCGAGAACTACGAAAAAGGTTGGAAGAAGCCAAAGGCCGGTGGGCAAAAGAGCTACCTCAAGTTCTGTGGTCCTATCATACCACCCCACACTCAACAACTAATGAGACTCCTTTTCGTCTCACCTTCGACACTGAAGCAATGATCCCAGTTAAAATAGGAGAACCCTCCCCCAAGACAGCCCTATTTGAGCCAAGTAGGAATGAAGAAGAACTAAAAACCAACTTGGATTTGTTACAGGAAGCTAGAGAGATAGCCCAGGTAAAAGAGTATGCTATGAAGACAAGAGCAGCAAGGAAGTACAATC
Organism: Mucuna pruriens; assembly: GCA_025330945.1. NCBI lineage: Eukaryota > Viridiplantae > Streptophyta > Magnoliopsida > Fabales > Fabaceae > Mucuna > Mucuna pruriens. The sequence goes on along the minus strand of JAENHJ010000395.1, from coordinate 486,607 downwards.
GAAAGGTCGTCCCAAGAAACGTCAAAACAGAGGACCTAGTCCTGAAAAGAATTACTCTGGGCACCGATAGAAACAAACTAATGCCATATTGGAAAGGATCGTTTAGAATAATTAAGGAGGTATGGCAAGGAGCATACCGCCTAGAAAGTCTAGAAAAGAAGAAGTTGCCTCGGACATGGAATGCCGCCTCTCTGCACATGTATTATAGTTGAATGAATGCAAGTCTTTTCAATGGTCGGCCACAAGGCTAGTCCGGGGGCGGTACTAGGCAGAAACAAGCCCGATAACGGTTAGCCACAAGGCTAGTCTAGGGGCACGACTAGGCAAATTCGAACATAACGACTGATTAATATAAATTCGCTCACCGAAACTTATGCAAATAAATCGACAACTCGCTCGCGGAAACTTGTAAAGGTTAGCAAATTAAACCAAGTAGTTGAAATAAAAATAAGATCTCGCTCGTGGAAACTTGTAAAAATATAAGTCGGCAATTCACTCAACTCGCTCGCGGAAACTTGTAAAAATCAGCAAATAAAACAAAGCGGTCGAAGTAAAAATAAGATAGTATAAAATTCCAAATCGTTCAAAGAGAAATTAAAAACCAAGTCAAGCACTAGGGGAAGGAACATCAACTATCCGACCATCTACAATTTCTTTATAAGGGTCGATCCCCGAACGTTCTAAACTCGGGTACAAAACTTTGACTTAAGCAAGAGCATGATTGAAACCATGCTCATATTGGTGCACCATGGCCGTCCCTCGTTGAAGAATAGTCGCATCTTTGATTTTTATCTGATCATTCTTTGCAGCAATTTCCTCTTGAAGATTGACCACGTCAGACTCCAAAGACGAAATTTTCTCCTGACCAACCAGGAGAGACCTCTTTGCATCTTCTACCTCGGTGGTAAGAGAAGCTCGAGTTACTTCCCACTCGGCCTGGGCTAAAGAATAATGATCATTAGAGCACCGAAGTTCCTCCTGATGCTCGACTATTGTTTTCCTTAAAAGATCAAGTTGATGATCAGACTTGACATGGGCCTTTTCCCAAGCTTGCTTCTCTTCTTCCGCCTACACCAGACGGTCGGCCATCGGGCTGAATTCAACCTCGGCTGCATGAGCTAAGATGGCCGAGCAACCAGCCAAACGCTGAATAGCGTCTAAGGTTCCCAAAACACCTAACTGCTTTATTAAGAGGCCATCTGAAGGGGCCAACATTGTTTAGTCCACAACTTCTATGACCGACCCAGAGCGCGCCCACATGGAAGGACTAGATGGCCGACCAAGAATTATCCCTCGAGAGACCAAACTAACTCCAGATAATGAGTGGTCGTCTTGGGGCTCTTCAGGTTCTTCGAGATGAACGCGCTTGGCCGGTCTCTCCAGAATTTCTTCATCAGTTGGCCAATCCTCATCCGACCACGTTGCGACTGCTTGAGATCCTTCAGATAGCACCAAGGGATCCGTGGCTGTATTCTTCTCATGAGATAAAGGAATGGCCTCGGGCACGGCAACGGCAGGCGCGCTTGTTCCTTCCTCGGCATTCTGAGAAATCTACTTCTTCAGATCCTTCAAAAACTTGACAGAGAAACCTGCGAACAAAATCAATATGTTAAGACATATGTTTTCAAAGGTAGGATATGCTAAGAAGAAACATACACTGACCTATCCCACGAATAAGTTCAAAGCAAGATAGGTGTGGGAGAGTCTCGAGTTCAGCGATAAACTCATCTTCCCATTTTTCCAAGTCCTTTCGAACTATGGTGAGAGACACGACCGGTTGGGAAGTGCAGTATAAGGGAAAATAGGGGTTCCCGATTGATCGACCAAAATATTAGGGCCGACTTGCCTTGGCCGACTTTTGAAAAACTTATGTTTGAAAGTCTTGAAACTTTCAAGCAACGGCTTCAGAAGCTTGCGTTTGGGACGGTCGCTCAGGGACAGCCATCCCACCTTGGAGACCTTCTTCACAGAGAAAAACCAAAAAAATACCCCAGGGAAGGTGCTCGACCCCAATCTTCACATAACAGCTCGAAGGCCCTCACAAAAGCCCAACTATTAGGATGAAGTTGAGAAGGACCGACCATTCGAAGGTCGTAAAAGGGAGTTTGATGCCAAGCTTCGAAAAAACTGCCTCATAGAAGAAGAAGGGGGTTTCATCAGAAGAAGGTTGGCTATTGACTGATTTGTTCGGCTGGCAGGGCCGAAGAATCACGAACCAGGGACCGGGTTGAACAAGTTATTTGGTCGTCCCCAACAAAAGACTTCCTTGAATGTAGAGGGAAGAAACCCTCTTGACGTCTAAGTCCACCCAAGAGAAGGGGTCTTTAGAAGTGTCATCCTCATAATTGTTCCTATACCAAATCTCGAAAGGGAACACTTCTCTAGAACTCGACAAACTTAAAAGGTCGTCTTGAGAAGAAGAGTCGGTCCCCGATACGACTCTGTTGGGGGACCGGTTTTCCTGAAAAAAACCAGCGACACCTTCGGAAAGGCCCCTGCGACGAAGCAAGGTGGGTCAGTTTCACACCTAACCAGAAAGAACAAAGGGATTTTCGATAGATTGAAGGAAGAAAGGAAAATTGAAAACTAAAAATAGAAGACGAGTATAGAAGGAAAAAATAATGATTAAAGAAACAGCGACAAAAAGGGCAAGAAGATTAATACCTGCGACGTCCATAATCGTGTGTAGTGAGGTCGCTGAAGAAGGCAAGGAAGCTGAAGCAAACAGAGAGAAGAACGTAAGGAAGTTCAAAAAAACTATGAGAACATGACAAGAAGAAAAAATGACGTGGAAAAGAAGATAGGAACAAAAAGAAAACGAACGAAGTATCAGTGCATTAAAGACCTAGGGCAACCACTATCATTACGCGTTCTCGGGAAGGAAAAAACGATGCACAATTAATGAAGGCCTCATCATTAGGCGCACAAAACCTGGGGTTACAACGTTTTAAAATTTTATGGGGAAAAGCCAAAAATCATATCTCCCCACGACGAGACCAAAAGGATCACAGTTTGATTCTTGAAAATAAGAATCAAAACTTAAGGGCTGTGTACCGTCCGGCCATAACCGACCGTAAGAAGGGAACACAATACTGGCCGACCAGATGGCCAGGAAAAGTCCTGACCGGATCGTGAACCGTGCCGGAGCAAAGAGTATAAAGGAAGCAAGAGTTGATGTGACGTGACATCATTTCACAGGAAGTCAAAGCAAGAGGAGGCGCCACCTTTGACAGACTGAAAAGTAGCCTACCAAGGAAACTTCTCCCCCATGACACCAAAAGATTACTATGGGACGCGAGCCATCTGAGTACACTGAACCCTATAAATAAGAGGATCAGGGATTGGAGGAGGGATCTCGAAAAACTTGAGAGAGAACAGTTTCAAAACCCATTATATAAAAGTGGTTCCCGTGAAGGATGCCCCCCTTACTATGGACGGGGAACCCATCCCCTGGTATTGGCGTATGCCAAACCGGGTACAAAGGTTAAGTTCGGAAGACCTAAATGTTGAAGACCAAGTAAGTTGGAGCATCCTCAACCAACTTCCCCACAGTGTGAACTACAAAGAAGTGGTGGCGGCCTCTTTTGCTGATGAACCTAACTCTTATTTGATAGGTAATTTTTATTTTGATGTCCTTTGAACTAACTCGGCTAGGCGCTGAACTGCTGACATGTTTTTTTTTTTTTTTTGTTTTGCAACTATCTTCAAGAACTCTGGTTACAACTTAAGTTCCATGATACAGTGAGGCAAGACTGCTGCCGGGAACAAGTCAATCGGACAGACAGTTGATTCTATACCTCCTCCGGCTGTTTCCATGACTTCGGTTATTCAACAAAAACTGGCCTTCAAACCAGTGCCAGCCCCACCTCCTCTACCAAGTCCAAAGAGGAAAGTGGCTTCCTCTCCCTGTGAGGGCGAAGTCAAGAAAGCCAAACCAACAAAAGCAATTTCGGCAGTCGAGCCTCCTCTGGTTGCTACCCCATCTAAGATCATGGTTGTAGACGTAGGAGGGATCGCTTCAGAGCAAATTGGAGAAGCCGACATTATTCTTGAGAAGGTGCCCCCTATAGATACTGATCAGGGCACCTCTGCTGCCATCCCCATTACCGACTCTTCTACTCCAGTGCCCACTGAGTCTACAAATCGAGTTGAGCACTCCACGAGTTCCGGCAAAGAGGACTCGAATACTGTCGCGGGTCCTTCTAGAACCAGATCTTTGTGGGGGATACGGTTGGACCCTCCTTCCTTGAGGTTGGGAGTAAAACTCGACGCTCGTGACCGTCAGTCACTGCTCTCCATTGGTAAGAGATGGCGAAGTTGCTGAATGATAATTGGGAAATAAAACGAGCCAACCAATAGTTATTGGAAGACAACACCAATCTAAAGAAGGTCTTTCAATAGCTATCAAGTGAAAATGATGAATTGAGAAGGGCCAACCAGTGGCTATTGGAGGATAATACTAAGCTATAGGGGGCTAACCAGCGCCAACATGATGACCTGTCGAAGGCTCAGGTGGACCTGTCTTATTCCCAGGCTACCAATGGTGATCAAATCATATGAATTATTGTTGTACGATACAAAATAAAAATTCTGCAAAAATAACATACTCTATATTAGACGTGTTAAAATGGGATATTTAGCATCGCTTTGATGAACTTAAATACAAGTAATCCAATCTAACTTGAAAATAAAATATATTGTATTTTTTGTGTTCAGATGAAATCAAATTAGTCAACTATTTATTTTGCTTATTTTTTATAAAGTATCTAAACTTTTTTTAAAAATTACTAGTCAAAATAGGTCGAGTATATTTTAGCCTGTCAATTTGCAGGTTCGATTTGACTTGCCAGGCTTGTTAGACTTGTAATACCTTCTATTCATCTAACATTTATACTTATAGTTTATTTATTCCAAAACTAAAGAATTCATATTCTGCTAATAACTAAAATGTATATCATGCCTAAACTAACTAGGGTTTACAATGGTGGAGAAACATGATCTCACATTCTTAAATAATGTAGAGAACAAATCAAATCCAAATGATGACACTTAATATATCATATTCTCAAATTCAAAACATAATAAATTCAATTCACAAGCCTTGCCCTTATGTCACAATCAATAAGAACATCATCCCTTAAACAAACTACTAAAAGAAAATAAAGCAATAAAAGACAACATCTCACTCTTTAAGATCATGCTTAGCTTCCTTACCCACAAGTGACATTCAATCCAAACACAAATCATACACAATAGAAGAGAGTGAAAAACATATCTCACTCAACTCGTGATGCAAGTAAAACTAAGTAACACTCACACGATTCCATAAAAAAACAAAATAGATTATAATAATTACATGAAGACATTTATTTGAATGCATATGAATGACAGTTATGCAACCTAGTCTGTACTACATATGCATGTGATTCCAATCTATCACTAGAATGGGCTAGTGGTAACACAACTCAACCCATTGGTGGACCTACCCGATACTAGCACTATATGCTATGATAGTACATTAGGATGTACTCAGCTTGCACGTATGCTCTAGCCTATGAGATCACATACGGCCATTGGAGGAAAACTATCAAGTAACCCTAAAAGGTCTAGTGACTTTACTAATTCGGATTTGTATCTACTTTCCTACGTACTTGAATGTATTAAATGATGCATGACATGTCTTAGCTTATTTTTATTAATCTTTTTTTCAAATTAGATTGATAAGGACAATTCTTGCCCCTCCACACCTAAGTATCTCGTCCATGACCCATAACAATCAGTGAATATCATCCTTGTCCCTTTAGACTAGGTCATTCATATGACAAGTGTCGCTCAGGCCTATTCTTGACATCGCTTGGTCTAGATAACTTGTTGACATTCATCCTCATTAACTCTTTTCTCAATTCATTTCTCATAATTCTTGATACAATGTTTCCATATCAACAAATATACATAACATAACTCAACATTAATGAATTCTTGATAATACAACTAAACACACATATAGGTAACCTTTACAAAATCAACCAAATTTACAACAATTAACATAAAAATTGCATCCTAGTCTAAGGAGCTTAATCTGACTTCAGAGACATCCAAATAAAAAAATACTACAATTAACGTTCTAGGAGAAACTCTCAGCCCACAACTATGAGGTTAAAAGCCATGTGCTATACGAATTAGGAGAGATAACCAAATATGATAGATTAGGAGTCTAGGGACAACAAATTTTAATATACAATCACAAAATTAAAATCCTTGTCCTATATCAATTCAAAAAGACAAGCACCATAAACAACCAAACAAACCAAATACCCTGTAAATTAATAGAGACAATCAAACATAAGCAACAAATTGGGTAAACAACAAAACAATATGTTAATCAACAAAGGTAGTCAAATACAGGCAACCAACAGACAAACAACTAAACAGTTTGTCAATAAAGATAGTTAAACACAAACAACCAGTAGACAAACAACTAAACACTCTGTTAATTGATAGAGACAGTCAAACACAAGTAACCAATAGGGTTTGGGATCAACCCTTTTACCCATAATCATACCCACATATTTGAGCGAGATTTCTCACTCTCTCTTACTAGGAAGTTGTAAAACAAAGGCTTTGATATGTCCTCAGGGTGTTCTTCCTTTGTTCTAGCAACACAAGAGAGTTTAGAAGAAGAGTTTCTGACACATTAGGGATTGTGCTAACTCCCTCTTCTTATAATGTCAAAATGGGTCAGATTAGATTGTTTAAGTATCTATTATTTAAATATTTATCTACTATTAAATATCTCTTATATTTAAAGATAATGTTTTCAAAATACAAATAATATCTTTTTAAATATTCTAATATCTGTAACCATTTTCTCAAGTTTGTTAAACATAAAGATAGTATACATGTTTTTCTTAAATATCTAAAAGTTGTTAATTATATTTGAGTTCAAAGATTATATGATATTTAAATAACATCTATTTTCTTAAAAATATAATCTATTTAATATGATAATTACAAAAAATATTAATAACACAAAAAGTAGTATGTTACAAAACTCGCATATTATATTATATGGATTTTAAAGTGCTTTTTAATTATATAGGTGCTATGCTTAGGTGTATACGTTTAATTTACTTGTTGCATGGAGAAAGGGTCTTCTTGCTTTAGGGCTACGAAATGTTTTACATCGGTTGAGTTAGTATCCAACATTAGGAAAAAAGCTTTTTAGATTTACAAAAATATGTAAATTACAATAATGCATCCACATGAAACCATTAATAAAGACATTTCCATTTGTTATTGTTACATGAGTCTTCATCCTTGTCCTATCTTTTCACCCTTTTTATAAGCTAACCTTGGACCATCCTCACAAGACATTAAGGCTTTCCATATTAACGATACACAACATCCCAAGGCCATTCCAAATACCATGCCACATCCATATCCCAAGTCCATTCCCAACCTCCCTTTTTATTTACACCATGTTACTTTAGTTTTATACTCTCGAGTTTTACTTGTGCACGCGTGCAACGTATTTACTAACTGTACAGACCCTATTCAGGGTTTCCCCTCTCTTTTTATAAATGTTGTTAGGGGCTCGACTCCTCTCCCTCTCTACTCTTTTAATGAGCCTGGACATATTCCTGTCTCTAAAGTCTAACTCAATTTTAATTATTTTATCTAAAAATAACAACAACAATAATAAATTAATTGCATAGGGTATATTTTTTTATAATATGCTAGGCTAGTTAAATTAATATAATAATAAATTAATTAATAACCAAATTTTAAACAATTGTTTTAACTTTAATGCTCACTTTCACAAAAATTGAATTTTCACGTCAAACTGAGTCTAAAATTAAACTTTGTAAAAATAAGGATTTTTAATTGAATTTATCAAAATTGGAATTTCAAAATTTGTTGGAATTATTTGTTATAATGAATTGGTTTGATTTAAGAGTTTAACTATATATGTGATAAATTAGAATTTTGTACATTAATGATAGGAATTTTTTTGGTAAAAGTTTCATTATTTTTAATATTTATCATGCATATTCACTTTTTGTCCTTTGAATTTAATGCAATTCAAATCCACAAATAAGAAAAAAAAGGTGAAATGATAACAAAAGTTGGGATTTTCAGCCTAAAAGAAGTCTACAGAAAACTAGTACAACCATTCCCACTTCAAAATCAATCTATATGGTCATGCTTCGTGTTCTACTCTACATGCTCGTTCTCATCCCAAATATGTTTAGCATGACTGTGCTCCACCCAGCACACTTATGCATAAATACAAGAATAGTTTAGGCTTTAGTGCCATAAAGGAGTGAAGCGACTCATCCTCTTCCTGTCTAAGGTTCACCAGCACAACTAACGTCAAGTGGTGGGGTCTACTCGTCGCATATTAGACTACAAATTTTTCCATCAACATCCCGAATGAGTCAAAAAAGTTGGGTGGTAGGTGCATGTATGAGTTCACGATTTCCCTCTTTAGGGACGTCGGGAACATTTAGTAGAAAATTGCATCGTTGTTAATGAACAAGTACACCTAGGTTACGTAGGCATTGATGTACTCAGTGGGGTTTGTGTTGTCGTCGTACTTTTCTAGGGATAGGTTTTTCCACCCCACGAGTAAGGGTTGTTAGTTTCCCATGTGACTTGGTGTCTTGGTTTTCGACATCATCGGTCTCTACTTGCTAGCGAGTGAGTGTGTTCTTTGTGTTGGTCTGCCTATACTGGGATCGTAGTTCGTCATTCTCCCTCCGTAATGTCTCAATCTCCTTGGCATTTCTCTTCCTCAAGTCAAACATCTCTCTTTGCAAGGTCATGATCTCTTGAAGCCTGAACAACTCCCTTGATTAAGATTGGGGAGTTGTGGTCTCGTCTTTCATTGGCTTTTGGTTTGTCATCCCGACAAACATCGCTAGGGAATCAAACCCCGGTAGGAAAGAGCCTGGAGGTTGGCCAAAGAAATGGAAAGTGCCTTTGTAGGTAGCATAGATAACTTATTTGAGTGTTGGAGTACCTTTGCGAATACCCTCCAGTAGACGTGGTGGAAATTCAGACCCCAATAGGAAGAGCTCGAAGGTTGGCCAAAGAAACAGGAGGTCAGTGAGAGAAGAGCTCAGAGTCGAACGGTGATGGTCCTAAAAGGAAATCTCAGGTAAGAATAGATTTCATATGTGTAATCATTGAATCATGTCATGACTTAGCCAAACTTTAATATACAATTTTTTTTTTGCAATTTTAAATGCTAAACCAATTTCTTCAAAAATGTAATTGAATTTTGACATTTCCTTACAACATATGTTGTTTGTATAATTTACATGTCATGTTTCTATATCTGATACCTTCTCTAATAAGATGGTTGGTGTGAGGTCCTCAATGGATAAGCCTTCTGCTCTTCCATTTCCTACTGGCAAAATTTACATGGAAGAGGTTCAAGTAAAGTTGGGGGAAGAATTGTACTTCACCATTAAAGAGGTTCAAGTAAAGCTAGGGAAAGAATTGTACTTCATCGTTGGTTTTTAGCACAATCCTTTATGTGCATCTCCATAAGATGTGTGGACTGAGCATCGGCACCTACCATGATTTTTTTCCACTACAAGTTTATATCTTTCTTTTCTTTTTATCTTCAGCATTTTCTTTTCTATTTTATTATCCTTAGAAAATTCATTATACAAGCCTTATATGCATATTCTTCTTTCTCATTGGATTCTTCGATGGTCCTAAAGGGAAATCTCAGGTAAGAATAGATTTCATATGTGTAATCATTGAATAATGTCATGACTTAGCCAAACTTTAATATACAATTTTTTTTTTGCAATTTTAAATGCTAAACCAATTTGTTCAAAAATGTAATTGAATTTTGACAATTCCTTACAACATATTGTGCAGTTTGTGTAAATTACATGTCATGTTTCTATATATGATAGCTTCTTTGATAAGATGGTTGGTGTGAGGTCCTTAATGGATAAGCCTTCTGCTCTTACATTACTTGTTGGCAAAATTTATATGGAAGAGATTCAAGTAAAGTTGGAGGAAGAATTGTACTTCATCGTTTAAAAGGTTCAAGTAAAGCTAGGGGAAAAATTGTACTTCACTGTTGGTTCTTAGCATATTTATTTCGGTGCATCTCCATAAGATCTGTGGACTGAGCATTGGTACCTACCGTGATTTCTTTTGTACTACAAGTTCATATCTTTCTTTTCTTTTTATCTTTAGCATTTTCTTTTCTATTTTCTTTTTCCTAGAAAATTTACTACACAAACCTTATATGCATCTTCTTCTTTCTCATTGCATTCTTCGATGGTCCTAAAGGGAAATCTCATGTAAGAATAGATTTCAGGTGTAATCATTGAATAATGCCACAACCTAGCCAAACTTTAATAGAATTTTATTTTTTTTTTGCAATTTCAAATGCTAAACCAATTTGTACAAAAATGTAATTGAATTTTGACATTTCCTTACAACATATTGTGCCATTTGTGTAAATTGCAAGATGTGGGCATGCTTAATCCCACCAGCTAGCTCTCAAAACTTTCAAGAGTCATATAAGTTGCGTTACAAATTAAAATGGTATATCTTACAACTTGTTATACGTGTATGTGCCAATATATATGGTGTTCTAAAATTACCAAATACAATAAACCATGCCATGTATGCGCTGAGCAATTGAACATTTAGGTGGATGATTGGAATTTGGAAGCAGAATTATAGAACCATTATATATAGCCAAGCATCTCTACGTGAGAATTTCACCTCTAAAGCACATTAATAAAGAACCGTTTTGGCCAAGCAAGACTAGACAATTGTCATTTAATTTGATGTATGTGTCACTGCTACCCCCCTGATTCAACTTGGTTTGGTTGATAGACATTTCCCATTAAAACAACTATCCTGCATGGAAAACTGAAACAGTAAAGGAGCAATAATCGTCACAACTAAATAGTATATATATGTACAAGATTTTTTAATTAAACTAGACGTGAGAAACTGTCCGTTGGTATAGGCAACAGTATCAACATAACTAGTTGAATAGGCTCCATTTCTGTGTGCTTGTACAATCCCAGCTAGTAATACAAACAACTTTATATGTAAGCGAAAGGTACAAATTACAATGTTTGCCTTCCAATCAATTGAATTACTGTTTTCATCTTGGAGGAATAAAAAAGGGGATAGAAATGTATCTAAGTGATGTAATCTGTCTTCTAACTTACAAGTCCCACATCAGCTATAAAATGAATTAAGCCAGTCTTTATAAAAGCTCTGACATGGCGTCAGTCTGCCGAGCTGGGTAACGCTAGCTTGTGACCCAAGTGAGGGCATCAAAGTGATGGAACAGTTCTGAGGCTTTGCTGGGCTGGGCTGCTGCTGCAAATGCTGGCTTGCCCACTCCAAGTTGAGAGTTGGGTCATGGTGCCTGAGCGAAGGCTTAGGTTTCGTGGTTCCTGGAGTGGAGGGTACTGCGTGAGTCTGGTTTCACAGAGCAGCGACCACCTCCCGTTCCCAACAGTGGAGGGATTACAGGCTGCTGCACCTACAGTCCACACTGGCCTGGTGAGCCTAGCTGCTTGGACCATCACTTTTTAAAAACTTTGATTTTTTTGTAATTGCATTTTCTTATTGTTGTAGTAGGAGAAGCGAGAATACATATTATGTCTTTTTATTGTAAATCTTGCTTTTTGTTTATCCTTAATTTGTGCTATCATGTACAGACAGCACTTGACAGAAAAGTTTGGTGTTTCAGGCAGTAGGTGTCCCCTTGGATAGGCTTCTTCAAGCAGCTGATTAACTATCAGTTTGTTTCTCCTTTCTCTTTTCTCTTTCTTTGGACAAGATTAATGGAAAAGCTCTTCGGAAGTAAGCTTATTTCTAAAGCCACTGAAATGTTTTACACTGATTTAGTTAGTAATTGACGTAGAAAACAAACTTAATTAAGATCAGTTCTCTTAGTAACTTTTTACTTCCTTCTATTTTTTTCTCTATCTTATTTTATTTTTTTAGAATTTATGTTATTATGACTAAAAGGTTTGGATCGGAAACGAATTTAAAACACTTTTTAGTGACTGAATATGTGACATAACTTTTGGGAGAATAATTGTCTCCAACCATGCGGGGAATAATTGTACCCGGATAATGTTTGTTTAACCTTGTCTATTTTATTATGCAAGTGCTTTTGTTATTATTTGTGCATAGGATCATGTTAGCATTATAGTAACCAATGAAATTTTGACATTTCAAAACCGAAACGTACATAGTCTACAATTTATTAGTATTAATTACAAAAGTTATGGTTTGATCTAGTGGAGTCTGCAGTAGGTATTTTAGGTAAAAGAGTAAATTGCCTCCATTGGCTGTGAGCCTGTCACATCACTAAATTCACGTGAAAACAAAGCCAAAGCTGTTGTTTTCTTTAATCTGTCTTCCTTGAATGGTATATTAGTTATTAATGTCTCAATTTGTAGTTGATAAATATATCTATTGATGTTGAGTTAAACCGCGAATAACATCTTAGTTAATCCATGAATTAGATGTTTGATTCGAATCGAAATATCTTCTGTCTGTGATGTGGTCTTATGTAATTGCTGTGGTTGCTCTGATTGAAAATAAATGGACTGAATTGCATTAGTAAGCAAAATAAAGTGGTCAAAAGTGAAATAAAGCCTAGATTCCCCCCTCTTCCCTTTAGTAAAACGTGTATGTGCAATTTTGCATCTTAATTTTCAAAATCTGCTATACCTATTGGTTCATGATGGGATATTACTTGCTTGGATTAATTCTATGCAGTCTATCTTCTTCCTATAACTTTTATACAAAGATATCTTTATATCATTGCACTGGCAAATACTTTGGAATAGTTGAATATCCAGTTTGTATGAAATATCTAGTATAGTCTGTTTCCTTAACTAGGGATGCTAGCTGTATCACTATCAGGTGCTAAAAGAGCTCGGATTATTGCTGATGAACACCAACCTTCAGTTCATTTTAGGTATAATTCTCTAACAAGGTTTGTACAAGTTGGTCAGAAAAATTGTTCAAAACATTACTATGTGCCCAGTGAAAAACTACAGCTGTATTCGTTATATTTTGGTATTATAATTTAAAGTGTCCTGATCATGCACTTTGGATTCATTGACTGAAATTTTTACTTTCGTTTGAATACTTTCTAGAGCTAGTAGACAGAAGCTTCCCGAACTTCTCCTGCAATTGTCTGAATGGCATGCTAAACATCTTTCGTCATCCGATGTGAGGCTAATTGTCACGGCCTAAATCGCAACAGGGAAAATCGAATGTTTTAAATTGAAATATTTGAAGTCGAGGAGGAATCAACTATGCAGAGTCGAAACTGACTCGGCCAATCTGGAAGGATGACCAAGACCGATTCGGTTCTGATGAGAGTTGCCACCGGCATTTTTATAGGAAACGTCCCTGACCCGGCGAGACGAGTTGATACTGCCTTAGTCAATTTGGAGGATTGACTGATTTCGAACCGACTTGGTTATGGAGTCACCACCAATATTTAATGGTACGTCGGGAATCGAGACGGATAAGGTAGCTATACAAACAAAGATCCGGGAAAGGGGTCTGTTACGCATGGGAATGACGTATCAACCCATTTGCCTACCATTTGGTAGTTACCTTACGACTTGCATGAGCTAGCACAACCTATATTATTTCCATTATATTTGGTTTAGCAAGACCTGAGATAGAGTGGGAATGTTGGGGATGCAGAACTTGACGAGAGGGTATCTCTTGCTCCTACGTACCCCTCCTAGCCGAGAGAGATCAAAGTTCACATAGTTCTTGTGGTGAAATTGGTATAGAGTCAGACTTTCCCTTAGGTGTCCTTCTCTCAAGTAAGAATATGCTATTAGACTCCGTGTGGGGGACCTTTCCTCAAGGGTCGGCCGCGGGCTTGAACTTTCTATTAGGTATTCAACTCATGCGGATTTGGGGTCTGGTATAGGGGACTATCCACTAGGCATCCGCCATGGTATAATGTTGTGTTTGTGTGTGTGCTAGGATGACTCAGACGTATGTTCAATGACTCGGACACTGGTGAAGTGTGTTATAAAACAGAGAGGCGAAACGAATATTATCAGGCTAGCTATGTGCCCGCCATTAGCTTGTGACTCGTTTTGATACTAAGGTGGCTCGCTCATCATATGAAGTGTAATGAGTTCAGGGCGACAAAGTGTCGGACTTTGTGACAAAACTAAGATGGCTTGCCTGCCATCTGAAGTGTGAGGGACCCAAGGGAACTAGACGCTTCCTAGGGGGTATGAGTGTAGTTTGACCGAGAAGTTTACCTGGTATCCAGAGGAGTAATGGGTGTCCGTACTCGCGATTGGAGATATGTTTGGGATGCTTTTGAGTCACTCGCACAAAGATTCTCCAACAAAATTGCTCAAGGTGTTATATTCCTCAGTTCTCGGCCCTGAGTTCTTCGCTCTTAGGGCTTTTATAACCTTCAGGAGGGGTGAAGGCGTGCTTGGATTCACCACGCGGTGCTACCCTAGCCCAACGATTCAATCTATTAGCCTTGAAAATCTTTAGGTTGATACTGACTGTGTGCTGCACCCAATCATGGCATGTTTTCTCCTAGATTCACAACACTCCTTGTATGTAGTGGCTGACCTTGCACATTAAACTTCTTTGTGAGTGGCGAGGATTTTTATTCTGTTAGGGATAGTTGGTCCCTTGCCTTCCTAACGTGGTTTCATCAGGGGTTCTACCCTCTTGGAAAATCTTGTAGTTTAGGATCTTTGAGTAGGGTGATGTGGCGTCCTTTCTGTTGAGGTGGCTGGTTCCTTCAATGTTGAGCTAGGGATTCCATATTCGATCTGGTATGGGCCCTCCAGGATGTTAGTATCAACCTGGTTATGTGGTTTTCGAGCCCCTCCTCTTTTCTAAATAGGCTGGATCCGACTACACTTTCCCTGTCTCAACTTCGTGTTGCCTGAGTTGTTGGGCCAAATAGGCCCACTCCTAGGATTTTTCCTTCTACATGGTTACTTCTTTAGGCCGGATAGTATTGGGGTCCTATAGTTGCCCCCTCTTTATTTGTGATCGCCTAAGGGAGATGTAGATGTCTTCTAGGGTGATTAGAAATAAAGATCGCTTCTTCTCAGTCCTTGTTTGTGAGCCGAGTTGACCGATGGTCGTGCCGATGGGAAACTTGCCAATGCCGACTTGTTTAGAAGTAGGGCCGCGTGAATGGTCAGCTGGGTTGCAGCAATCCACTGGGGAGTGAGGTCGACTTGCTAATGGGTCGAACCATTTTGATAGGTGGCCGTTTCGGGGATATGATGCGTTTGTCTGGAGGTAGAAGGTTGCATATTGAAGCTACATGCCTATACGTTCATCGATGTGGCCACTAGGGGATTGCGCATGGAGGTGACGCACATTCTCATCAGATAACATGACTATTGGGGATTCAAGTATCGCGCGTGGAGGCGACGTGCCCTTTTGGCGTCATGACTTTTGAGAGTTAAGGGAGAATGCATTTTAAAATTGGAATGACAAGAGTCGCGTCGTTTCACTTCGCTTTGAATGCCCCCTGTCACCAACTTCCTTTGCACTCCTCCTCACCGGTATAAATAAGGGCCCTCTTCCTTAGCGTTTCTTTTCCATACAACCATTCTCTTTGCTTCCTTGTGTCTTAGGATTTCCTTCCCGAGCCTTCTCATTTCCCTCATTCTTCATGGTGGTCCAATCTAAGTGTAAGTCTGTAGTCCTTGTCTCTTCTAAGTCTTCCTCTTCTTTTTCTTCTACGGGGTTGGTTCCTCTAGCAACTGTGCTGGAATCAATGGTCCCCGCTCGTGCTTCTTCTCGTTCAAAGGAGCATTACAAAGAATGGGTGAGTTCAGACGTCCTTAAACAAATCTCTATCATGATGCCTATTGAGGTGAACACACTAGTTACGAAGGGTGCCTGGGTTGACCAATCTTTGGCCCGTGACTTTATTTATCATGGTGGTGCTCTTTAAGGAAGAACACGCCTACCATGCTACTTAGGCGGACAAGGACGATTTTATTTTTATGTATGAGACGGTCTTTGAAGATTTAGGGATTTCATTGCCTTTTGACTACTTCTTCGCTGTGGTCCTCTGAACATTGGGGATAGTCCCTTCGCAACTTCACCCTAATAGTTGGGCCGTCCTCCTGGCTTTCAAAATCGTTTGTCAGGCCCTTTCAATCGAGCCCACAACTCCTCTCCTTTTCTCCTTTTATACTTCCCATATCAGTCAGGGTGCTACTTGGGTATTCCTTGCGGCCAT
This sequence comes from Mucuna pruriens, assembly GCA_025330945.1. Classification (NCBI taxonomy): domain Eukaryota; kingdom Viridiplantae; phylum Streptophyta; class Magnoliopsida; order Fabales; family Fabaceae; genus Mucuna; species Mucuna pruriens. Next base: position 470,328 of record JAENHJ010000395.1, on the reverse strand, counting down.
GCACTGCATGAACTTATTTCGCCCATATCTAGAGTCTTACAAGGGTTTCTGTACCGTCCGGCCATAACCGATCGTAAGAAGGGAACACAATACCGGCCGGCCAGACTGCCAGGAAAAGTTCTGTGCGGATCGCCGACCGTGCCAGAGCAAAGAGTATAAAGGAAGCAAGAGTTGATGTGAAGTGACATCATTTCACAGGAAGTTAGAGCAAGAGGAGGCGCTACCCTTGACAGAATGAAAAGTAACCTACCAACGAAACTTCACCCTCTGATACCAAAAGATTACGATGGGACGTGAGCCATCTGAGTACACTGAATAGTGAATCCTCCCTATAAATAGGAGGATCAGGGATTGGAGGAGGGATCTCGAAAAACTTGGGAGACAACATTGGCGCCCACTGTGGGGGAGAATTATCCACGCAGATGGAGAATTCCCCCCAAAACTTCTAGGGACAACCTTTTAGCCAAGAGATTGATGAAACTCAAGTTCCACCAAATTTTAGGGAGGTGGTGGTGGAACCCTTTGATGGAACACAAGACCCTCACGCTCATTTGCAGGCTTTCCAAACGCAAATGTATATAAGCAGAGGGGATGATAAATTAAGCTATAAATTTTTCCCAGGCACCCTAAGTGGTGTAGCGATGCAATGGATGGCAACATTGTCGGCCAAGACCATTCGAACCTTCAATGACCTGGCCAACGCGTTTGCTTCCCAGTTCGCGGCCAACAAGGCGAAAAGATTAGAAGTGGCAGACTTATTTGACATTAGGCAAGCTAAGGGGGAAAGCCTAAAGAATTATTTAGCTCGTTTCAACAACGTGACCGTCCGTGTAAATGATCCAGACGAAAATTTTTTCATAAAAGCCTTTCAAAAAGGATTGAAGGGCAGCCCGTTCAGCGACTCTCTAGCCCTCACACGACCGACTAGCATGGAAGAAATCTGGGTGAGGGCAGAAAAGCACGTCGAGGTCGAAGAAGATCAGGCAGAACAGTTGGAGGAAGAATGCTCACAAAATAGGAAAAACATCGGCCGAATAATCGAACAGAGGAAAACTCACAGACTAGACGCTCCGAAACGGTCGGAGATAATCTAGAGGGACAACAAGCACTTCACCCCGCTGAATGAAAAAAGAGCCCAAATCATGAGGGAGATATGTCATACAAGATTGCTACATTTTCGCCCTCCCTCCAATGGAAAGGTCTGAGGGAATAACCAGGCTGATTGGTGTGATTTCCGTCGTACCACGGCCCATTCGACAGAGGCATGTTGGACCTTGAAGACCAAGATCGAGCGACTGATCTATGAGGGAAATCTAAACCAATACATTAGGATACGGGAAAAGCAAGGGCAGAGGGAAGAACGGTCAGCTAGAAGAAGGCAAAGTAGGTCAAGACAAAACAACCCAATTCCGCATAAGGGCACCATCTTTACCATATCAGGAGGCATCTGCAGACCCCCTTTCAAAGAATGCCGACGAAGGAGAGAGGTTCAGGCGGTACTCACGGGAGCCAACATAACCTCTCTGGGAAGATGGACGACGGGATCGATAATCACCTTTACCGACCGGGACATCAGGAACGAAAGATAGGGTTTGATTAATCCATGATCATATCTGTTGTGGCCAAAGAATATAAGATCGAAAGGGTGCTAGTCGACCAGGGAAGCTTGGCCAATATTTTATATTGGACGACCACTAAAAGGTTGGGAATCCAGAACCTTACCACATGCTAAGGAGCTCTCTACGGATTTGGTGGTGAACAAGTCCCCATAAAAGGAACAGTGGAGTTAGAAACAACGTTCAGAGATAGAGATGGGACTAGGACGATCCCTGTCCTGTACACGATCCTTGACACCGAGGCCTCTTATAACATTATTATAGTACGCCCAACATTAAACAAGTTAGAAGCTGTCATTTCTACCTACCACCTCTGCATGAAATTCCCTACTGGCTGAACAGTGGCTACTATCTGGGCAGACACGACAGTGGCCAAAAGTTGTTACGAAGATAGTTTGAGGGTGGAATAAACTACAAAAGGACCTCGGGTGAATGTCTTGGACTTCGACCTTGACCCACGATATTTCTCCACCGAAGAGAGGCCCCATCTGGTAGGGGATCTCAAAGAAGTGCAAATTGGACCTTCGGATACCCAGAAAACAAAGATCAACAAGGCCCTAGACCAAGAGGAAGAAGACCGACTTGTCCAGACACTCCGAAGAAACGTGGACGTTTTTGCATGGTCCGCCAAGGATATGCCAGGTATCGACCCAAATTTTATGTGCCATCGCGTGCCGATCAACCCAAATTCCAAACCAGTAGCACAGAAAAAAAGGAAACAAGGGGAGGAAAAGCGAGCGGTCGTTAGGGAAGAGGTCAGAAAGTTGATGACGGCCAGTTTTTTTAAGGAAGTGCAATACCCCACATGGTAGGCCAACGTGGTGATGGTTAAGAAGGCCATCAGTCCGTGGCGAATGTGCATGGATTACACTGACCTAAACAAAGCCTGCCCAAAAGACTCGTACCCCCTACCCAACATCGACCGACTAGTAGACGGAGTATTAGGGTATGCACTTCTAAGTTTCATGGATGCTTATTTAGGATATAACCAAATCCGGATGCACCCCTCCAACAAGGAAAAAACAGCCTTCATAACCAAGGAAGGAGTTTTTTGCTACAAGGCCTGAAAAACGCTGGGGCTACCTACCAATGCTTGATGGACAAGATTTTTAAAAAGACAATTGGGGTCGATATAGAAGTATATGTGGACGACATGGTTGTAAAATCCGAGAAGGCAAACAGACATTGTGAAACGTTAGAACGCGTTTTCAAGACGTTAAGAGACCATCAATTAAGGTTGAATTCTGAGAAGTGCTCCTTCGGAGTGCGGGCGGGGAAGTTTTTGGGATTCATGCTGACCGAAAGGGGTATAGAAGCTAACCCAGACAAGTGTCAGGGAATAATTGACATGAGGAGACCTCAAGGCATCAAGGAGGTCCAACAACTTATGGGAAAAATCACCGCCTTATCACGGTTTATCCCTTGGTCGGTAGAGACCACACAACCCATTTTCGGGGCATTGAAAAGGGGGAGGTTCACTTGAACGAGCGAATGCGAAGAGGCTTTTCAAAAACTAAAAATGACGATCGTCGCTCCGCCGGCTTTGACACGTCCAGTTCCAGGTATCTCGTTGTGCCTTTACTTTTCTACCTCTGAAAATGCCATAAGTGCTGTGTTAGTATAGGAAAGAGAAGAAGAGCAACGACCGGTGCATTTTGTGAGCAAAGTTTTACAGGGACCAGAGACAGGATATCAGAAGATAGAGAAAGTCGCCTTAGCTCTCGTGACCACCTCTAGAAGGTTACGACCGTACTTCCAAAATTTTAGCATAATCGTACAAACAGATTTTCCAATTCGTCAGATGTTAGGAAAACCATACCTGGCTGGATCGATGGTGGCATGGAGCATACAACTATCAGAATTTGATATTTCATTTGAAAGCCGAGACCACAACAAAGCTCAAGCCATAGCAGACTTCCTCGTGGAATTGACCCCTGGAGGGGAAAGAGAGGAAAAAGGAGAATGGTACCTCTCAGTCGATGGATCATCCAACCACACTAGAAGTGGAGCGAGAATCATTCTCGAAGGACCAACCGGAATCCTGATAGAGAAATCCCTACACTTCGAGTTCAAATCAACAATAACTAAGTAGATTATGAAGCATTGCTGGCAGGGATGAAGCTGGCCCAAGAATTGGGCACGAAGAAACTCACGGCTAAAAGTGACTTGAAACTCGTCACTAGGCAAATTAATGGAGATTACCAAGCCAAAGATCCCCAATTAGCCAAATACCGGGATAGAGCCTCAGCCATGGCCTTCTCTTTTGACAACTTTGTTCATTTGCATGTCTTGAGGGATCAGAACGAACGGGCCGACTTATTGGCAAAATTGGCCAGTACGCAGAGACGAGGACAGTAGAGAACGGTTATACATGAAAAGCTGAGCACACCAACCATTGATCGGTTGGAAATTTTGGACGTTGAAAACAAAACTACCTTGATGATGCCAATCTTTAACTCCTCCAAAATGGAGAAACCCCAGACAACCCAAGAGAGGCTCTGAAGGTAGTAAAGGAAGCCGCCATGTACACCCTCCTAGGACAACACTTATACAAAAGGAAAAAATAATGATTAAAGAAACAGTGACAGAAAGGGCAAGAAGATTAATACCTGCGACGTCCATAATCATGTGTAGTGAGGTCGCTGAAGAAGGCAAGGAAGCAGAGGCAAACAGAGAGAAGAACGCAAGGAAGTTCAAACAAACTATGAGAACATGACAAGAAGAAAAAATGACGTGGAAAAGAAGATAGGAATAAAGAAAACAAAGGAAGTATCAACATATTAAAGACCTAGGGCAACCACTATTATTACGCGTTCCTCGAGAAGGAAAAACGGCACACAATTAATGAAGGCCTCATCATTAGGCACGCAAAACCTGGGGTTACAACATTTTAAATTTTTCTGGGGAAAAGCCAAAAGACATATCTCCCCATGACGAGACCAAAAGGATCACGGTTTGATTCTTGAAAATAAGAATCAAAACTTAAGGGCTGTGTACCGTCCGACCATAATCGACCGTACGAAGGGAACACAATATTGGCCGGCCAGACGACCAAGAAAAATCCTGAGCGGATCGTCGACCGTGCCGGAGCAAAGAGTATAAAGGAAGTAAGAATTGATGTGACGTGAGATCATTTCATAAGAAGTCAAAGCAAGAGGAGGCGCCACCCTTGACAGACTGACAAGTAGCCTACCAAGGAAACTTCTCCCCCCTGACACCAAAAGATTACGATGGGACGCGAGCCATCTGAGTACACTGAACCCTATAAATAGGAGGATCAAGGATTGGAGGAGGGATCTCGAAAAACTTGGGAGAGAACAGTGTCAAAACCCGCTATGTAAAAGTGGTTCCCATGAAGGATGCCCCCCTTACTATGGACGGGGAACCCATCCCCTGGTAATGGCGTATGCCAAACTGGGTACAGAGGTTAAGTTCGAAAGACCTAAATGTCGAAAACAAAGTAAGTTGGGACATCCTCAACCAACTTCCCCACAGTGTGAACTACAAAGAAGTGGTGGCGGCCTCTTTTGCTGATGAACCTGACTCTTATTTGATAGGTAATTTTTATTTTCATGGCCTTTGAACTAACTCGGCTAGGTGCTGAACTGCTGACATGTTTTTCTTTTCTTTCTGTATTGCAACTATCTTCAAGAACTCTGGTTACAACTTAAGTGCCATGATACAGTGAGGAAAGACTGCTACCGGGAACAAGTCAATCAGACTGACCATTGATTCTATACCTCCTCCGCTTGTTTCCACAACTTCGGTTATGCAACAAAAACTGGCCTTCTAACCAGTGCCAGCCCCACCTCCTCTACCAAGTCCAAAGAGGAAAGTTGCTTCCTCTCCCTGTGAGGGCAAAGTCAAGAAAGCCAAACCAACAAAAGCAATTTCGGCAGTCGAGCCTCCTCTTGTTGCTACCCCATCTAAGATCATGGTTGTAGACGTAAGAGGGATCGCTTCAGAGCGAATTGGAGAAGCCGACGTCATTGTTGAGAAGGTGCCCCCTATAGCTGCTGATTAGGGCACCTCTACTGCCATCCCTATTACCGACTCTTCTACTCTAGCGCCCATTGAGTCTACAGATCGAGTCGAGCACTCCACGAGTTCTGGCAAAGAGGACTCGAATACCGTCGTAGGTCCTTCTGGAACCAGATCTTTATGGGGGATACGGTTGGACCCTCCTTCCTTGAGGTTGGGAGTAAAACTCGACGCTCGTGACCGTGAGTCATTGCTCACCATTGGTACTGAGAATTCACTAAACGTAGTGGCAGCTTCATGCATTCGCATAACAGCCATTGTGAATGCCCTGAGGTTGGCTCTACTTCAAATGGAGAAATTAGCCCGGGAAGGGCTATGGAGTAGGTAAGAGATGGCGAAGTTGTTGAATGATAATTCGGAAATAAAACCAGCCAACCAACAGTTATTGGAAGACAACACCAATCTAAGGAAGGTCTTTCAATAGCTATCAAGTGAAAATGATGAACTGAGAAGGGCCAACCAACGGCTATTGGAGGATAATACTAAGCTAAAGGGGGCTAACCAGCGCCAACATGATGACCTGTCGAAGGCTCAGGTGGACCTGTCTTATTCCCAGGCTACCAATGGTGACCAAATCATATTAATTATTGTTGTATGATACCAAATAAAAATTGTGAAAAAATAACATATACTCTATATTAGAGGTGTTAAAATGGGATATTTAGCATCTCCTTGATGAACTTAGATACAAGTAATCCAATCTAACTTGAAAATAAAATACATTGTATTTTTTGTGTCGAGACCAAATCAAATTAGTCAACTATTTATTTTGCTTATTTTTTATAAAATAGCTAAATTTTTTTGAAAAATTACGAGTCAAAATAGGTCGAGTATATTTTAGCCTGCCAATTTGCAGGTTCGATTTGACTTGCCAGGCTTGTTAGACTTGCAATACCTTTTATTCATCTAACATTTATACTTATATTTTACTTATTCCAAAACTAAAGAATTCACATTCTCCTAATAACTAAAATGTATATGGTGGAGAAACATGATCTCACATTCTTAAATAATGTAAAGAACAAATCAAATCCAAATGATGACACTTAATATATCATATTCTCAAATTCAAAACATAATAAATTCAATTCACAAGCCTAGCCCTTATGTCACAATCAATAAGAACTTCATCCCTTAAACAAACTACTAAAAGAAAATAAAGCAATAAAAGGCAACATCTCACTCTTTAAGATCATGCTTAGCTTCCTTACCCACAAGTGACATTCAATCCAAACACAAATCATAGACAATAAAAGAGAGTGAAAAACTAACCTCACTCAACTCGTGATGCTAGTAAAACTAAGTAACACTCACGATTCCATAAAAAAACATAATAGATTATAATAATTACACCAAGGCATTTATTTGAATGCATATGAATGACAGTTATGCAACCTAGTCTCTATTACATATGCATGTAATTCCAATCTATCACCAGAATGGGCTAGTCGTAACACAACTCAACCCATTGGTTGACCTGCCCCATACTAGCACGATATGCTATGATAGTACGTTAGGATGTACTCAGCTTGCACGTAGGCTCTAGCCTATGAGATCAGACACAGTCATTGGAGGTTAACTATCAAGTAACCCTAAAAGGTCTAGTCACTTTACTAATTCGGATTTGTATCTACTTTCCTATGTACTTGAATGTATTAAATGATGCATGACATGTCTTAGCTTATTTTTATTAAATCATTTTTTCAAATTAGATTGATAAGGACAATTCTTGCCCCTCTACACCTAAGTACCTCGTTCATGACCAACAACAATCAGTAAATATCATCCTTGTCCCTTTAGACTAGGTCATTCATATGACAAGTGTCGCTCAAGCATATTCTTGATATCTCTTGATCTAGGTAACTTGTTGACCTCATCCTCATTAACTCGTTTCTCAATTCATATCTCATAATTCTTGATAGAATGTTTCCATATCAACAAATATACACAACATAACTCAACATACACGAATTCTTGATAAAACAACTAAACACACATATAGGTAACCTTTACAAAATCAACCAAATTTACAACAATTAACAAAGAAATTGCATCCTAGTCTAAGGAGTTTAATCTGCCTTCAGAGACATCCAAATAACAAAATACTACAATTAACGTTCTAGGAGAAACTTTCAACCCACAACTATGAGGTTAAAAGCCATGTGCTATACCAATTAGGAGAGATAACCAAATATGATAGATTAGGAATCTAGGGACAACAAATTTTAATATACAATCGCAAAATTAAAAGTCTTGTCCTATATCAATTGATAAAGACAAGCACCATAAACAACCAAACAAACCAAATACCTTGTCAATTGATAGAGACAATCAAACATAAGCAACAAATTGGGTAAACAACTAAACAATATGTTAATCAACAAAGATAGTCAAATACAGGTAACCAACAGACAAACAACTAAACAGTTTGTCAATAAAGACAGGTAAATAGAAACAACCAGTAGACAAACAACTAAACACTCTGTTAATTGATAGAGACACTCAAAGTAACCAATAGGGTTTGCGACCAACCCTTTTACCCATAATCATATCGACACCTTTGAGCGAGATTTCTCACTCCCTCTTCTTACTAGGAAGTTGTAAAACAAAGACTTTGAGATGTCCTTTTAAGGTGTTCTTTCTTTGTTCTAGCAGCACAAGAGAGTTTAGAAGAAGAGTTTCTGACAATATTTAAATATTTATCTACTATTAAATATCTCTTATATTTAAAGATAATGTTTTCAAAATACAAATAATATCTTTTTAAATATTCTAATATCTGTAACCATATTTGAAAGTTTGTTAACCATATTTGAAAGTTTGTTAAACATAAACATAAAGTTTGTTAAACATAAAGATAGTTTAACAAGTGGGTTCCAAATATGTTTTGGTAATGAGTCAAATGCAATAGGAAGCAACCGTTGCATGTAAACATGACAATTGTGACTTTTCATTCCATGTAACTTTCTTTGGTTAATGTGGACACATCTACCCAAATTTGAAGCATACCTATCTGACAAATTTAGTTCTTTCACCCACTTGCAAATAGCTACTCTTTGAGATTTGCTCAATGCATAAGTTGCTTTTGGTTTGACAAGTTTGACAATGTCTTTCAATTGAACCTCTTTCTGATTGCATATTTCTGCTATATTATTCGAGCCTTATATGTGTCCTTAGTCCTACCATTAATGTCCATCATAGTGTCAAATACATTCATAAAAACATTTCTCTTTGTGTGCATGACATCAATGTTATGATGTAGAAGATGTGTGTTCCAATACGGCAACCTCCAAAACAAACTTTGTTTTTTCCAATTATGTTGAACACTATAACCAAGAATTTCTTGTTCTTCTTCTTGTAAGTCATACGAAAAATGGTAAGTGTGCAACTCTCTTCCACATACCAGGGCTAGACAATCGGGGAGGAGGATGTGATGTCTCAACACACCTTTTCTTGAAAGAATTTTTGTTTCTTCTGTATGGATGATCGAGTGGGAGAAATTGAATATAACAATCAAAATAGGAGACTTTATGACTGTGCTTCAGCGTGGATGCCTTAGTTCGATCCATACATATAGAGCATTCGAGTCTCCCAATAGTGATCCAACTAGATAACATTGCATAAGCTGGGAAGTCATTAATTGTCCACATCAAAGCAGCTTTCATCATAAAATTTTGTCTTAGCGACACATCATAAGTTAGTATGCCATCATTCCACAACATATACAACTCATCAATCAGTGGTTGTAAGTAGACATCAATCTTGTGCTTTAGATTTGATGGACCTGGAATTAAAACTATTAGAAACATAAATTCCCTCTTTATGCACATTCCAGGAGGAAGATTATACAGAGTTAAGATAATTGGCCAACATGAGTAACTTTTTCCGTATTGATCAAATGGATTAAAGCCATCACATAACCCTAATATGAAATTCCTAGGGTCTTTACTAAACTCTGGATGAAGTCTATCAAAATGCTTCCAAGCTTTTGCATCAGATGGAAGACATGAGAAAGATGGGTCCCTTTTATTGTCACTATGCCATCTCATGTGTGATGTAGTGGGTATTGAAGAGTATAATCTTTTTAGTCTTGGAGTGAGTGAAAACTACCACATTTTCTTAACAAAAATGTTCTTCTGAACCCCCTCATAATGATTAACTTGTATTGATCGGTGTTACAAACAAGACACTTTGTTATGGTCTTGTCAAAATTTTCATTATAATACAATATGCATCCTTTTGGACAAAAATCAATTTTCAAACAACTCAAACTCAAATTTTGTACTGACTTTCTAGCATGATACAAATTTGTCACCATTCTGTTACCTTCAGGCATCGTCTCCCCCATCAATTGCATCATATGATTAAAGTACCTTTCTGACATGTTATAGTCAGATTTCAAGCTCAAAGTTGCCAAAGAAATTGACAATTCAAAGTGATTATTGCATCCTTCCCACAATGGCTCTTATGCAGCTGCAAGCATATCAAAAAAAATTTGTGCTTCAACATTAGGATTTTCTTCCTTGCTTTCTATATGTTCACTAATTGAGGGTCCAGCATGATCCATGATCAATTTCTTGTAAGGATTGAATTCTTCCCTTTGTTCACCACTTGCATAGTATGAACCTTCGACCACTACTGGAGGAAATTGTGTCAATTGCTCACCATGATTTGTCTACCACTAGAGGAAATTGTGCCAACTGCTCACAATGATTGTGCCAACTGCTCACCATGTCCATCATAAAGTATTGTTTTCAAATCATATTAAACACAAGTAATATTCTAACAACTCTACTCCAAGCCTTAGACAATAAAATACATAAGCAAATCATAAACAATAAAACATTATTGAACTTACGTCAACTCCAAGCAAATTATACAGTGAGAGGATTCAACTAAGCATATCAAAGTGTGGTTTTAAATCAAGATTTGTTCTTTATATAGAGAAAGAGTATTAAACAAAAAAATGTTTATTAGAGAATGAAATAAGTAAACCTATATACACTGTTTAATATAATTTTAAAGAACACAAAGTGACATTTCATGAGTTGCTTTTATTATTTGAATAAATTGGATACTATGGTAGTCACGTTATACCAAACTATGAATTCATTAATCAAAATAATAATTTATACATGTTTTCAAAATTACATAATACAAAAGACATAATGAAAAAATATCTTTTTAAATACACTTAATAAATAACAAGTGTTATTAAACATCAAAATTCTTTTGATATTTTTCTTGATTGTCACATAGTCACCATCACTAACAATTATTTTTTTTTATTTAAACATGCAATTCACTTTATACACATAAACACAAATGATGCATCATGATAAATATATATATATATATATATATATATATATAATATTTCTCTTGAACATGTATCAATGCATAACTTCATAAAACAAGTATCTTCAATTCATATTTACTTAATAAATATTAAATAATAAGTTACATGCTCTCGTAAGTATCAAACTTAAGTTCAAAATTACATGAAGATGCAATTTAAAGTAATATAATTTTTATTGATAAATATAATCTTCATGTTACGTATAGATGAATAAAAAAAGAGCAATGCTATCATTATATAGCATAAAATATTAAAATATTTTTGTCTCAAATTCTCTCAATACACTCATGATTTAAAATCATAAAATTTAATTAAAAAATAAATATTATTTTATGATAATATCTTAAACTTTCGTATAATAATTATTTAACCACTCGTTATCATGCCAATAACATATATAAATTTTTTATATAAAACATATCTTATCCATTTTAAAAAGAAAATGTATGCATACAATATAATCTCCTCCGAAATGGAAAAATATCTTAAATCATAATAGTTATAAATATTCAACACACGTAAGTATTAATGCAATGTCATCCTTCTATGTATTATAATTATTTATAATAAAGAGTTCAACATGATCGATTGATTATATTATTACTGGAGCTTCTAAGAAATAATAATAAAGATACATTTATCCAACATTCTTTCTTCATTTAATTCTAATTTTTCAACCACATTAATAAAATATAGGTTTGAGATATATAATTTTGATAACAAATCAAACATGATGGATTGTCGTTTAAGACACAGGAGATACATTCATCAATAATAGTAATAATATATCACAAATCTTGATAGAACCAATAACGTTGATGGTCTACAAAAAGGGAAATAAAATAAAATAAAAGATTCCCAATGTAGTGTCTATGCTTTGTATTATAATGTATTGAAAATAATAAATATATATATTAACATATGATGCAAAAGTCTTATGAAACATATGTTGATACAGCGAAGTTCCTTCTACAATTAATTAAGACATAAAAAACAGAGAATATACACCAAATCCAATTAAGCGAAAACCTTCCTTGATAATGTATTCTTTGAAGAATGTTTTAGAACGATTAGCATTCATACTGCAGTTTGCATTCATACAAGAATATGTACTGGAAAGGCTATGTTCTCGCCAGAATGGGTGGGGTCGCTGCTGGAAATGCTGGCGTCGTCACCAGAAAAGGTGGGGTTGCTGTTGGGGCCATCGGAAAACCAGATCTGCTCACAAATCAAAAGCTGGATGCAGATCGGTGGTGGGTCATAGCAGTTCAAGCGGAGGTGCGCGTGGTGGGTCGCAGTGGTACAAGCGGAGGTGTAGAAGAGAACGTCGTCGGGGTCTTGAGAACATGGTGGTGACTGGACACTAGAGAGGAAGAGAGAGTAGGGAGGAAAGGAGGGAGAGTTGATAACTTACATTTGGAGTACACTCACTTCATTTTAATTAAAGGAGGGAGAGTTGATATATACAAAATTACTAAATTTACTTTATTTGAAAAATAATTACACTCACTTCATGTAAAATAAACTTTAACACCCTAATTACAGGAAATATAAAGTCAAATGACTTATTTAATTAAAAAATTACTACTAAACATACTATTTTTGGATAAATATAAAAAATATATAAAATTTAAATATAAAATTACTAAATTTACTTTATTACTCACTTAATATAAAATAAACTTCAACACACTAATTACAGAAAATATAGAGTCAAACAACTTATTTAATTACAAATAAAACAATTATTTATACAAATAACCAAATTATTTATAATTAAAATACAAAAATACTATATTTATTTTTATTTTAAAAAATATACTCACTTAATTTAAAATGAATTTCAATACCATCATTACAAAAAACTATATACTGAAAATACTCTTTTAATTATAAATACACGCTAATTCAATTAGTATTTTGTTTTTTCTATTCCGTCGCTAATTGGTTTTTTAATTTTACATGTTTTTATTTTTTGTTGCTAATTCCATTGCTAATTGGATTATTTTCATGTTTTTATTATTGGTCGCAATAGTAAGTTTGTTTTCCTTGTTCTGTTGCTATTTCAGTCGATAATACTTCTTTTTTTGTTAATTTTATAACGTTATATTTTCAGTTGCTAATTTTGTCTCTAATTGGATTTTCTATTTTTCATAGGTTTTTATTGTTGGTCGCTAATTCCGTCGCTAATAGGTTTTTAATTTTTAACATGTTTTATTTTTGGTCGCAAATTTCAAAGTTTTGGTGTTCCTGTTTCGTCACTAATTCGGTCACTAACAAAAGCGTTTTTAATTAATTTTTACATCTTATTTTTGGTTGCTAATTCTATTATAAAAACATTACCCTAAAACCATCCCAAAGTCTGTCGCTAAAGCCATCAGCAATAGCGGCAGCATTTTTCGGTCATTAAATTTCGTTGCCAAAACTTCTTTTTTTTCTTGTAGTGTAAGCTAGGGAAACCTGTTAATATTTGTCTCTCCAATTAGTTAAATCACGCTAGCATGATAACTTTTGGTAGAACATTAGGATCTACTCAATTTTGTATGTATGTCTTGACACGTGGGATTCGTTCTTACCTTTCACAAGCTTAGATAGCTCACTCAACAAGTGTCATAAAGACTCACCTCTCACTTAAGGAACAGAGCCATAGAGAGCTATTGCTCTTTGTCTCTCACACTTTCACCTAGTGAGCTTCACCTCTTGCCTAAAAAGTGAAGCAACAAATAGGTCCAAAGCTCATATTCGTTTAGTGAGTCTCTCCACTCGTCTAGTAAATAAAGCCATAAAGAGCTCTTGCTCTCTATTTCTCACACTCTTACATAGTGAGTCATCCCACTAGTGCAAGGAAAGTGATGAACTACAAGTCACGATTTCGCAATTTTGCGATTTCTACACAAAAAGAATTCTTAAAGGAAACCTTAAGGCTTTCTACGTTCTATAAATCCCTATGTATTCTAACATAAAACACATACAAAATCATGCATTTACACAATCAAACACATCAATTCATGGAAATCCCAATTTTTATAATCCAATCAACAAAAAACCTAAAAAAAATTATGAACAACATAATAATCCATTCAATTAGTAGAAAAACATAAGAGAACCATACGAAAATCAAACATGTAATTAACAAAAGTGCAGGGAATTTAGTCTTCCCCTTAAGGACTATCAACACATACTCAATAGGGGTATTAGGGTTAACCCCTCTACTTGTACTTACGTAAAGGTAACCTACAGTGCACTAAACTCACTCTCCATTACCTTGTAAGCAAAAGACAATATCAATAATGATCCTTATGGTTCCCCTTGTTATTCCTTTAAAGCTTCCTTTTGAAGTTCTCCTTCTCTCTATTTTGTAGAAACGAAAAAAAGGTAAAATTGACTAAACACAAAAATTAACTTTGACGTGAAAAGAGGTTATATTAGTTTTTCACCATAATGAACTTAGCTACTTCTTTTTAAAAAAACACAAACTCAAATAACACTTTTCTTAATACACTTAATAAAAATCCAATTTAAAACTCGACATATTTCTTTCTAAATTAATATTTATTTAATTAACAACCAATATAAATTGGTCAATTACTTGTTAATAATATTAATTAATAATTAAAGAGTAATTGATATTTATAAACAATAATAAATAGAATAAAAATCAAGGGCGTTACCTTGATTATTTTTATGTTGGCCATAAGGTGAGATACCTGCTATGACATTTGCTCGAAGCCACCTCCCCTTTTTTTTTTGGGGGGAAATCATACTTCACCTCTTCTAACCGTCCCTCTTGTCCCCACCAAAGCCATGCCTTTCTCGGTCAACTCTAGCCCGTGGGGCCCCTCCATGCACCGAATGCTCAAAATTGAGTTGACAGTTTAACATGTCGACACATGTGTTATCTTCCCTCAGAATGTGTTTCATCTCAGACATGTCGAAATTTTGTAGCATGTTCATGACTTTTTGGTAGTATCTTAGGAAGATGGGGTCTTTCACTTAATAGGTACCATTTATGTGCTCCACTACTAGTTGAAGTCGCTATGACAACATACCCTGTGGGAGTTGACCTCTAGTGCTAGGTTCAAGCTTACCAATAAAACTTCATACTCAGCCTGATTATTGGAGGTTTTGAAGTTGATCTACAAAGGATGTTTTAGGACTACCTGCCTTAGTCCCTCCAAGATGATGCCTACTCTGCCTCCCTTCGAATTTGATGAACCATCTACGTACAATGTCCATCAAGGGTCGACCTCAGGTGTTAAGACCATCTTTACTATGAAGTATGCCAAGGGTTGGGATTTGACTGTGCCTCTTGGCTCATATTTTAGGGAGAATTCATATATCTCAACCGACCATGTAGTTATCCTCCCTGCAAGCTCAGGCTTTTGCAACACCTGCTAAATGGGGTGATCGGTATGGATGACTATTATATAGGAGTGGAAGTAAGGTCACAGTTGCCGAGCTGAGGTGATTAGGGCTAGTAACAATTTTTCTATCATCTAATATTGAGTTTCTACCTTTTGTAGTACCTTGCTAATGCAATGCAAGGGGTCTTCGTGCTTCGCCAATTCCTACACCCCCACTACGCTGATGGCGTGCTCGGATACCGTGAGATACAGGTAGAGGTCATGTCCCTCAATTGATTTTTCCATGATGGGGGGGTGAAGCAAGGTACTTCTTGAAATCCTAGAAGGCTTCTTTACAACTTCCGTTCTAGTGGAAATTGGTCAATTTTTTGAGGAGTTGGAAGAAGGGTCATGTTTTTCCTACTGCCTTTGGCAAAAATCGAGATAGCGATGCAAGTTGACTTGTTAATCGTTGTACTTCCTTCATGTTCTAAGGGTTTTTCATGCTAATGATGGCTTCACACTTGTCGAGGTTGGCTTCAATTCTCTTGTGAGTGAGCATAAAGCCCAAGAACTTCCCCCTTATACCCCGAACACGCATTTGTCTGGGTTTAGCCTCATGTTATACTTCTTGACTTGGGTGAAGATTTCTTCTAAATCCTGTATGTGTTGTTCAGGACTGGTGGATTTGACCACCATATCATCCACATATACTTTTAGATTCTAACCTATGTGGTCAGCAAAAACTTTGTCCACCAATCTTTGGTATATGACCCCCGCATTCTTCAAGCCGAATGGCATCACCTGATAAGAATAGTTTGGTTCCTTCGCCATAAAGGTGATCTTTTTTTCATCCGGGGGTACATTTTTATCTAGTTGTATCTAGAGTATACATATAGGAAGTTGAGGATTTGAAAATAAGATGCCCTGTCGACTAGTCAATCTATATTGGGTAGGGGGTAAGAGTCTTTAAGGAAAACTTATTTTAGGTTTATGTAGTCCACACACATCCTCCACTTCCCGTTGTTCCTCTTTACTAGGACCATGTTGGATATTCAAGTCGTGTAGTGGACTTACCTTATGAAGCCTGCCTCCTTGAGCTTGGTTGTCTCATGTTCCAAGCATACTCTCCTGTCACCCCCGTCTTTCTCTTCTTTTGGGCTACTGGTTAGACCTCGGCACATAGGAAGTCAGGGTCGATTCCTGGCATGTCGAACAACTGCCATGCAAACAGGTCTGCACATTTTCTAAAGATGGATATTAGTTGGTCTCGATGTGACCCTTGCATTTGTTCCCCAATATAGGTTCCCTTGTGTTCATCGTTGGCGAGGTGTACATGTTGCAATTTTTCGATGGGTTTGGGGCTTTACTCGATGAGCGGACAGGGGTCTAGCTCGACGAGTGGACATGGCTCCAGCTCGACATTTGCTGAGATGTGGTCTGCCCTTTTCTCTAAGGAGCTAGTGGTGCCTACTTTGAGGCTATTGACATAGTACTGTTGAACCACTCGATGGTCGACTTAGATGGTCATGACTTGTTGGTCGAAAGAAGGGAACTTCATGACTAGGTGTGGCATGGAGACGATAGCTCCTAAGGTGTTCAGTGTTGGCCTACTGATCAGGATATTGTACGAGGTCTCTATGGCCACCATGAGGTACTGGACGGATATCATTCTCTTGCTTTTGTCATCCTTGAAGGTGGTAAGGAGGTTGAAGTACCCCTGGTTGCCACTCGTTCACCTGAGAATCCTACTAGCTATTCATGGTGAGGTCGTATTCCAAATTGTGGGATTTGCAACTGTCTAAAGGTGGACATGTATAGGATGTCTGTAATGCTTCCTTAGTCGATTAGTAACTTCTTCATAGCGAAGTTGGCTACTTCCACTGTGATGACCATAAGATCATTTTATTCAGGATCCATTCCCACAAAATCCTGGTTGATAAAGGTGATGGGAGGTAGCTTCCTCCTCACTCGGTCGACTTTTGAGTGGATATTATTGATCATTCTTAGGTACCTCTTCTTGGCTGAGCTCGATGATCCTCCTACAAATCCTTCTACAATCGTATTGATAATGCCCCTCTACTTGAAGGTTCCCTTGGCCTCTTAGTCGAGGTTTTGGGATTCCTCATGCTTGGAGGCTTTCTCCCTCTTCCTATGGTTGGTCTTTGTTCTCCTTTTGGGGTGTTCTTGATTAGTACCTCTTTTTACAAATCTTTGGAGGTGATTGGGTTGCACTAACTCTTCAATTTTGTCCTTTAGCATTCTACACACTTTGGTTGTGTAGTCATAATTCTGGTAGTATCACCAGTATTTGGCTTTGTCGACTCCTTGTAGTGTCCCCCTTTAGGGGGAGCGCGATCATCTTGGCTTTGAATGCCTTTTCCAATAGCATGGCCCTGCTTATAGTCAAGGGGTTGAAGACCTAGTCCTTGGGTCTTTGCATATGCCTTTCCCGACCTTTCTTTCTTATAAGTTAGTTTGGGGTGCCCCCTTCTCTCCTTCAATTAACCATCTCTGTACTCCACCATTTCTTTCATTTGGATGTAACTAGACTCCCGGGCTCTTAGCTTTTCCATTGAGGCTAGGGGTCTCTTGCACACACTATTCGAGAATAGTTTGGGCTTTAGTGTCATAAAGGAGCAAAGCAACTCATCCTCTTTCTGTCTAAGGTTCACCAGCATAACTAACGTCAAGTGGTGGGCTCTGCTCGTCGCATATTAGGCTTCGAATTTTTCCATCAGCATCTCGAACGAGTCAATAAAGTTGGGCGACATGTGCATGTACAAGTTCATAGTTTCCCTCTTCAGGGATGTCGGGAACACTTGGCAGAGGATTGCATCATTGTTAATGAACAAGTTCACCTAGGTTACGTAGGCATCGATGTGCTCGTCAAGGTCTGTGGTGTCGTCGTACTTTTCTAGGGACAGGTTTTTCCACCCGACGGGTAGGGGGTGTTGATGATGTTGTCCATGAAAGGGTGTTTCCTCGGTCGAGGCCTTTCTTGGTAGTTTCTTTTTGCTTCGGAGCGCATGTTAGTTTCCCCTTATGACCTGGTGTCTTGGTTTTTTACATCATCGGTCTCTGCTTGCTAGCGAGTGAGTGTGTTCTTTGTGTTAGTCCACCTATACTGGGATCTTAGTTCGTCATTATCACTCCATAATGTCTCAATCTCCTTGGCATTTCTCTTCCTTAAGTCGGACATCTCTCTTTGCAAGGCCATGATCTCTTGAAGCATGAACAACTCCCTTGGCTGGGATTGGGGAGTCGTGGTCTAGTCTTTCATTAGCTTTTGATTCGTCATCCCCACAGACATTGCCAGGGAATCCAAACCCCGGTAGGAAGAGCTCGGAGGTTGGCCAGAGAAATGGAAAGTGCCTTTGCAGGTAGGATAGATAACTTATTTGAGCATCGGAATGCCTTTGCAGGTAGGATAGATAGCTTATTTCAGTGTCAGAGTACCTTTGTAGATACCCTCTAATAGACGAGGTGGAAATTCAAACACAAGAGGAAGAGCTCGAAGGTTGGCCAAAGAAACAGGAGGTTGGTGAGAAAAGAGCTTGGAGGCCAACGGTGATGGTGAGAAAAGAGCTTGGAGGCCAACGGTGATGGTCCTAAAGGGAAATCTCACGTAAGAATATATTTCATATGTGTAATCATTGAATAATGTCACGACCTAGCCAAACTTTAGTAGAATTCTCACGTAAGAACCCCTCTTTCTTAAATAATGTAGAGAACAAATCAAATCCAAATAATGAAACTTAAAATATCATATTCTGAAATTCAAAACATAATAAATTCAATTCACAAGCCTAGCCCTTATGTCACAATCAATAAGAACATCATTCCTTAAACAAACTACTAAAAGAAAATAAAGCAATAAAAGACAGCATCTCACAATTTAAGATCATGCTTAGCTTCCTTACCCACAAGTGACATTCAATCCAAACACAAATCATAGACAATAAAAGAGAGTGAAAAACATATCTCACTCAACTCGTGATGCAAGTAAAACTAAGTAACACTCACACGATTCTATAAAAAAGCATAATATATTATAATAATTACATGAAGACATTTATTTGAATGCATATGAATGACAATTATGCAACCTAGTCTCTACTACATATGCATGTGATTCCAATCTATCACCAGAATGGGCTAGTCATAACACAACTCAACCCATTGGTTGACCTGCCCCATACTAGCACGATATGCTATGATAGTACGTTGGGATGTACACAGCTTGCACGTATGCCCTAAAAGGTCTAGTGACTTTACTAATTCGGATTTGTATCTACTTTCCTACGTACTTGAATGTATTAAATGATGCATGACATGTCTTAGCTTATTTTTATTAATCATTTTTTTTTCAAATTAGATTGATAAGGACAATTCTTGCCCTTCTACACCTAAGTATCTCGTCCATGACCCACAACAATCAATGAATATCATCCTTGTCCCTTTAGACTAGGTCATTCATATGACAAGTGTCGCTCAAGCCTATTCTTGCCATCTCTTGGTCTAGGTAACTTGTTGACACTCATTCTCATTAACTCGTTTCTCAATTCATATCTCATAATTCTTGATACAATATTTCCATATCAACAAATATACACAACATAACTCAACATACGTGAATTCTTGATAATACAACTAAACACACATATAGGTAACCTTTACAAAATCAACCAAATTTACAATAATTAACATAGAAATTGCATCCTAGTCTAAGGAGTTTAATCTGCCTTCAGAGACATCCAAATAACAAAATACTACAATTAACGTTCTAGGAGAAACTCTCAACCCAGTACTATGAGGTTAAAAGCCATGTGCTATACCAATTAGGAGAGATAACCAAATATGATAGATTAGGAATCTAGGGACAACAAATTTTAATATACAATCACAAAATTAAAAGCCTTATCCTATATCAATTGACAAAGACAAGCACCATAAACAACCAAACAAACAAACTACCCTGTCAATTGATAAAGACAGTCAAACATAAGCAACAAATTGGGTAAACAACTAAACAATATGTTAATCAACAAAGGTAGTCAAATACAAGCAACCAACAGACAAATAACTAAATAATTTGTCAATAAAGACAGTTAAACACAAACAACCAATAGACAAACAACTAAACACTTTGTTAATTGATAGAGAGAGTCAAACATAAGTAACCAATAGGGTTTGGGACCAACACTTTTACCCATAATCATACCCACACTTTTGAGCGAGATTTCTCACTCTCTCTTACTAGGAAGTTGTAAAACAAAGGCTTTGAGATGTTCTTAGGGTGTTCTTCCTTTGTTCTAGCAACACAAGAGAGTTTAGAAGAAGAGTTTCTGACACATTAAGGATTGTGCTAACTCCTCTTCTTATAGTGTCAAAATGGGTCAGATTAGATTGTTTAAGTATCTATTATTTAAATATTTATCTACTATTAAATATCTCTTATATTTAAAGATAATGATTTCAAAATACAAATAATATCTTTTGAAATATTCTAATATTTGTAACCATATTTGAAAGTTTGTGAAACATAAAGATAGTATACATGTTTTTCTTAAATATCTAAAAGTTGTTAATTATATTTGAGTTCAAATATTATATGATATTTAAATAACATCTATTTTTTCAAAAATATAATCTATTTAATATGATAATTACAAAAAATTATTACTAACACAAAAATTAGAGTGTTACAAAACTCGAGTATTATATTATATGGATTTCTCAAATTGTAGGATTTGGTTTATTTTGGTTCATCTATAACTAATATTTACAAAAGGAAAAGAAAAATATAAACATAGCCTACTTTATATATAGAGAGATTTTAAAGTGCTTTTTAATTATGTAGGTGCTATGCTTAGTTGTATACGTTTAATTTATTACATGGAGAAAGGGTCTTCTTGCTTTAGGGCTACGAAATGTTTTACATCGGTTGAGTTAGTATCCAACATTAGGAAAAAAAAAAGCTTGTTAGATTGATTCTCTTAATATTTGATCTATTTTTTTTTACACCAATTCAATAATTTTTTATATTTTTTAATTTATTATTTTTAATATCTTTAGTTATAAATTAGATATTGATTTTTTAATAAAATTAATTAAAAGTAACAGTGTAACATAATATAAATGGTTTATTGTAAAATTAAAATATAATATATATTAAAAAATTATTTATTATAAATTTTAACTATATAAAATAAATATTTATTTTATTCATGCCCAAGTTAAGAAATTAATATATATATATATATATATATATATATATATATATATATATATTTCAATGTAACATCTATCATTCAGTATAGATTCATTTACGAAAAATTATGTAAATTATAATAATGCATCCACATGAAACCATCAATAAAGATATTTGCATTTGTTATTGTTACATGAATCCTCATCCTTGTCCTATCTCTTCACCCTTTTTATAAGCTAACCTTGGACCATCCTCACAAGACATTAAGGCTTTCCATATTAAAGATACACAACATCCCAAGGCCATTCCAAATACCATGCCACATCCATATCCCAAGTCCATTCCCAACCTCCCTTTTTATTTACACCATGTTACTTTAGTTTTATACTCTCGAGTTTTACTTGTGCGCGTGTGCAGCGTATTTACTAACTGTACAGACCCTATTCAGGGTTTCCTGTCTTTAAAGTCTAAATCAATTTTAATTTTTTTTTCTAAAATTAACAACAACAATAATAAATTAATTGCATAGGGTATTTTTTTTTATAATATGCTAGGCTAGTTAAATTAATATAATAATAAATTAATTAATAACCAAATTTTAAAAAAAATTAACTTTAATGCTCACTTTTACAAAAATTGAATTTTCGCGTCAAACTGAGTCTAAAATTAAACTTTGTAAAAATAAGTAAGTGAAATTTTGTTTTGGTTAAATAATGATTTAAAAGGATTTTTTAATTGAATTTATCAAAATTGGAATTTCAAAATTTATTGGAATTATTTGTTATAAAAAATTGGTTTGATTTAAGAGTTTAATTATATATATGTGATAAATTCGATTTTTGTACATTAATGATAGGAATTTTTTTAGTAAAAGTTTCATTGTTTTTAATATTTATCATGCATATTCACTTTTTGTCCTTTGAATTTAAAACAATTCAAATCGACAAATAAGAAAAAAAGGTGAAATGATAACAAAAATTGGGATTTTCAGCCTAAAAGAAGTCTACAGAAAACTAGTACAACCATTCCCACTCCAAAATCAACCTATATGGTCATGCTTCGTGTTCTACTCTACACACTCGTTCTTATCCCAAATATGTTTAGCATGACTTTGCTCCACCCAGCACACATATGCGATTCATCCTCTTCCTGTCGAAGGTTCACCAGCACAACTAACATCAAGTGGTGGGGTCTAATTAGGCTCCAAATTTTTCCATCAGCATCCTGAATGAGTCAATAAAGTTGGATGGTAGGTGCATGTATGAGTTCACAATTTCCCTCTTTAGGGACGTCGGGAACACTTGGTCGAGAATTGCATCGTTGTTAATGAACAAGTACACCTAGATTACGTGGGCATCGATGTGCTCGTCGGGGTTTGTGGTGTCGTCATACTTTTCTAGGGATATCCCACTTGACACAAGAACCCATAACCCCATTATAACCTACGAAAACCCCTCGATTTTCACATGTTTGAAAACCTTGTTGTAAAAAATATGATTGATTAACAAGTTTGTAAGTAATGAATTTTCAAGAGACATGAGTATTCAAAATTTAAATCCTAAAACACTTGAGAGAAGTGAATATAGTGAATCCATAATTCAGTGAGAGGTAGGTTTCATGACCTAAGCCTCTAACTAAGCACTCAATAGTCTTCAATAGAAATAAATGTTGACTCATATATTTTATTCCAAAAAAATTTTAAAATATTATTATTTACCCTATAGGACTTAGACTTTTGCTTGTTGAATCTTTTAAGATGGTTGAAAAGATAAATTTACTTGAGAACAAGTTATGTTAAGTGTGGAGAGGTTTGATAAACCAAAATTTTGTGTATTAATTAAGAGAGTTTTGGGGAACAAATGTATTTTTATTCTTAAATTATGTAGAGTTCACCTTTTTTTATGTTTGGCACAACACAAGGACATAAGCTTAAAAGATAGAAAAAGGACTAAAACTCAAGCTTTTGGATTCCAAAGACAAAGCCCACAAAAGAATAAGCTTAGGCATTCTCAAGTTTAGCATAAGTTTGTTTAGGTTTTCAACATGGGGCGTGCTCAAGTCGTGCATAAGTTCAACATGGGTGTGACTAAGTTTATAACACGAATGTGCTAAAGTTTCAGCATGACCATGCATGCTACTAGCATGGCTGTGTTGGACCATGAAGAATACCTATTCTTTCATGAACACATAGCATGCTAAATCGGTCACTAATTTTTTTTTTTTGCAATTTCAAATGCTAAACCAATTTGTACAAAAAGTAATTGAATTTTGACATTTCCTTACAACATATTGTGCCATTTGTGTAAATTGCAAGATGTGGGCATGCTTAATCCCACCAGCTAGCTCTCAAAACTTTCAAGAGTCATATAAGTTGCGTTACAAATTAAAATGGTATATCTTACAACTTGTTATACGTGTATGTGCCAATATATATGGTGTTCTAAAATTACCAAATACAATAAACCATGCCATGTATGCGCTGAGCAATTGAACATTTAGGTGGATGATTGGAATTTGGAAGCAGAATTATAGAACCATTATATATAGCCAAGCATCTCTACGTGAGAATTTCACCTCTAAAGCACATTAATAAAGAACCGTTTTGGCCAAGCAAGACTAGACAATTGTCATTTAATTTGATGTATGTGTCACTGCTACCCCCCTGATTCAACTTGGTTTGGTTGATAGACATTTCCCATTAAAACAACTATCCTGCATGGAAAACTGAAACAGTAAAGGAGCAATAATCGTCACAATTAAATAGTATATATATGTACAAGATTTTTTAATTAAACTAGACGTGAGAAACTGTCCGTTGGTATAGGCAACAGTATCAACATAACTAGTTGAATAGGCTCCATTTCTGTGTGCTTGTACAATCCCAGCTAGTAATACAAACAACTTTATATGTAAGCGAAAGGTACAAATTACAATGTTTGCCTTCCAATCAATTGAATTACTGTTTTCATCTTGGAGGAATAAAAAAGGGATAGAAATGTATCTAAGTGATGTAATCTGTCTTCTAACTTACAAGTCCCACATCAGCTATAAAATGAATTAAGCCAATCTTTATAAAAGCACTGACATGGCATCAGTCTGCCGAGCTGGGTAACGCTAGCTTGTGACCCAAGTGAGGGCATCAAAGTGATGGAACAGTTCTGAGGCTTTGCTGGGCTGGGCTGCTGCTGCAAATGCTGGCTTGCCCACCCAAGTTGAGAGTTGGGTCATGGTACCTGAGCGAAGGCTTAGGTTTCGTGGTTCCTGGAGTGGAGGGGACTGCGTGAGTCTGGTTTCACAGAGCAGCGACCACCTCCCGTTCCCAACAGTGGAGGGATTACAGGCTGCTGCACCTACAGTCCACACTGGCCTGGTGAGCCTAGCTGCTTGGACCATCACTTTTTAAAAAACTTTGATTTTTTTGTAATTGCATTTTCTTATTGTTGTAGTAGGAGAAGCGAGAATACATATTATGTCTTTTTATTGTAAATCTTGCTTTTTGTTTATCCTTAATTTGTGCTATCATGTACAGACAGCACTTGACAGAAAAGTTTGGTGTTTCAGGCAGTAGGTGTCCCCTTGGATAGGCTTCTTCAAGCAGCTGATTAACTATCAGTTTGTTTCTCCTTTCTCTTTTCTCTTTCTTTGGACAAGATTAATGGAAAAGCTCTTCGGAAGTAAGCTTATTTCTAAAGCCACTGAAATGTTTTACACTGATTTAGTTAGTAATTGACGTAGAAAACAAACTTAATTAAGATCAGTTCTCTTAGTAACTTTTTACTTCCTTCTATTTTTTTCTCTATCTTATTTTATTTTTTTAGAATTTGTTATTATGACTAAAAGGTTTGGATCGGAAACGAATTTAAAACACTTTTTAGTGACTGAATATGTGACATAACTTTTGGGAGAATAATTGTACCCGGATAATGTTTGTTTAACCTTGTCTATTTTATTATGCAAGTGCTTTTGTTATTATTTGTGCATAGGATCATGTTAGCATTATAGTAACCAATGAAATTTTGACATTTCAAAACCGAAACGTACATAGTCTACAATTTATTAGTATTAATTACAAAAGTTATGGTTTGATCTAGTGGAGTCTGCAGTAGGTATTTTAGGTAAAAGAGTAAATTGCCTCCATTGGCTGTGAGCCTGTCACATCACTAAATTCACGTGAAAACAAAGCCAAAGCTGTTGTTTTTTTTAATCTGTCTTCCTTGAATGGTATATTAGTTATTAATGTCTCAATTTGTAGTTGATAAATATATCTATTGATGTTGAGTTAAACCGCGAATAACATCTTAGTTAATCCATGAATTAGATGTTTGATTCGAATCGAAATATCTTCTGTCTGTGATGTGGTCTTATGTAATTGCTGTGGTCTTTGGCATAGTTGAATATCCAGTTTGTATGCAATATCTAGTATAGTCTGTTTCCTTAACTAGGCATGCTAGCTGTATGACTATTAGGTGCTAAAAGAGCTCGGATTACTGCTGATGAATACCAACCACTACAAAAAAACATGTTATTTGTGGCAGTTTAAATTACAATTTCTAGCGGTTAAAAACCGCCACAAAAGGTAAAAACCGCCACAAATGGTATTTCTGGAGTGAAAATGACAGCTGGTTCTGCATGCGCCAGAAAAGGTTTTTGGCGGTTTTTTTCTAACTGCTGGTATTTTCGCTAGAAAATAAAACATATTTTGGTGGCGGTGTTAAACCGCCTGCCAATAAAATGATTTCATTCTTCTTCATTTGATATTTAGTGGAGGTTTCCAACCGCCAATAATATTGATTTCATTCTTCTTTCATTTGATATTTATTGGCGGTTTTAAACCGCCAATAAATGTATTTGACATGAATTAAATACATTTCATTTGATTTTGTATACTCTCAAATAAATATTAAAATTTCTATTACAAATGTATATAATTGCATGCTAATTATAGAAGACACGAAAATATAAATACTGAATAATTTTTTTAATGCTACATTATAATTAGTTATTTTATATACAACAAAAAAAAAATTTAAACATTACTTGATGTCTGCAGTTTAGCATTACTTGAAGCCAATTCTTCTTTCAATATCTTTGTTTATTCTTCCAAGACCTCCAGTTGTTTGGTAAGAAACTCAGATTCTTGCAAGCTCTCAATTTTTGAACAATTTTTTCTTTTTCTTTTTCAAGTTGAGTTGCATCTTCGTCAATAAGTCTCTTCCATCCCTCTTCCAACCGTCTTTGAATCTCCACCTGAACCTCCCCAGAATTCAAACTTTCTTCAACTCTCTTTCGAATTGCTTCTTCAACTCTCTTTGCAGTCTCTTCTTCTATTAGTTTCAACTCTGCTTCCAGTTGACGCCTGTGAAAATATACAAAATGTTAGCAGGAAAATGGCCTCTGGAACAGAGGGAAATGTCACATAAGTGGACTCAATGTTTTTGATAGTAGGGAACTAACATATAAAGTTATAAACTGGACAATAGATTGTCTGCTTCATTTTTTTTCCCCTTTCATATTCTCCCTTTTTCTTTTACCCTTGTCTAAACTACTTGATAGAAAACCACAATCAATGGCGAGCTAACCTCCATGATGACAATGGCACTAATAAAATGGTTATGCTTTTAAGGCATACCTCTATTGAATCCTGATCCAAACAAATGAGTTTCAAAACTGGTGAACAGTAGATAAATGAGGCAGCCAATTTGATCATCAAACATAATAAGTCCAATTATAGCAGTACCTTGCTTCAGACAAGCCTATGGAGAAGAAATTCAAGTAATGTGCTGCAATTTTAAACTAGTCATCGAAATACTAGAATCTTTATACTAAACATCTTTGCCAAGTTACTTGTTGAAGATAGGTCAAGTTCTTTTGTTAGTTATTAGTGTCAGAAGCATCAAAACAATTAAAAATACCATTAGTCCATTACCATATGTTCATCCTATTGAAAACAATATTTAATGTGTAGACCTGAAATGTCAGGTCAAAATTATAACTGAAATACAAAAAAGGATGAACTTTGCATCTAAAGGATTAGCCTAACCAAAATTGAAAACAATCTAGTCCATAAACCTGATGGCTAGACCCTTTGAGATGTGTCACATGATCAGGTGTACTATAAAAACTAAGTCCACAACCATGTATCCTCCTACTTCCCTGCAAGGCTCCACTCAAATGGGGACAAAAAAGTAAATCTTATTAAAAGTATTTGCCAAAATAATCAATAATTAGTCAAGTGGTTGTTTAGCTAATATATTTATATACACAAAAACCACTTCCAAGTGTTTTTTTTTTCCTTTTATGGTAAATATTTTTAACAGTGTTCCTTATTTATAATTCTCCCAAAAGAAAAAGAAAAAAAAATCTCCTCATCTATTCATATTATTATATGCCTCACAAGAGATATTTGTTGGTTGAAAAAAGAAAGCATAAAGCATTAACTTGTAGTTCTTGGGAATAAATCCAGCGGAACCAGAAGTGAGTCAAATAGATTAGTATAATGAATACTAGGACATCCAGCCAGTAAAAGAGGTATGATTCTCAATCTAAATCGGAGATAGAAAGCATTCATGGCCTTGCACCTAACAACTCAAGCATTAATTTAGGTTGAGATGATTGGTTGTTGCCATGGTATGAAAACCTCTATGGGTAATTGGTCAATAGTGTAACTCTGCCACCTCCACTCTTCATAACTACATTATATTTAAGCACAATGTAAGGCAAGTATCATTGCTTTGTCCATGCTCAGAACACAGAGCTTTCAAATCTAGGGGTGTATAGAGGGAAAGAAAAAATAAAAATAAAAAACATTTATGGGCATGTAGATAAGAACTTAAACTTTTAGAATGACTGGTAGTTGACAATAGTCATTAGAAACACGATAAGTTATTAAAGTGAGAAATGAGCATAAGCTTTCCAATGAAAAATTAACTTGATTAACCCTAAATGAGATTTCATGGATATCAATGAAGGACAGTAGAGACAGACATTAGGGAGAAGCTCAATTGATTCTTAAATGAAATAAATCTTAGCAAATAAGACGTGAGTAAATATGACTTACAGAGAAATTCCTGTACTCGAATAGATCAGGAAACTGAGTTTCTAACTGACCAATTTCATTGGTACACAAACACAAAATATTTGTGATACCCAAGTATTGCAGTGTGTATACAGATCTTGCAGCCACTGCTCCACCAATGAACAGACTACTTGTCACTGCTGAAGGTTTCTCCGTACTTGCGGCATCAGATATCAATGCAATTCTCTCGAGAATATGCTCAAGTCTGACCTGAAAGTTAAAAGGATAATGCATCATAAATGGAAATGCCTCATAAATAAAAGGAGTCTAATGCATTTCAGTTTTGAATCTAATAAAGTGAAGGTAACCTTAAGTTCATATGCATCAACAACACTGTTATTATCACTGCCCTCAAAAAATCCTTTGATTAGAATCATAGTAATCACAGTGCAATAATTTTCTGCAGATAGAACAAAATTGACATTCCAATGTCACCTCTTTTTGCTCCCTGACCTCACGATGTTGCTTTTATTTCCCTTGCATTATTTATTTATGTATAGATTGTTTATAGTTTAGTTAGATGTCTAAATTTAAGCTTGAATCAATATAAAAGACATCCGATTATTTGAATTGATTTACAAATAAAATTCCACTATTCTTCAGAACACAATAAAGACAAATTGAATTGATCTTATATCAGAAATTTTACTTAATTACCCTTACGTATAATAGGTACACAACTTAACAAATAAGGGGAGAAGAAGTCAATTCAATCAACTAAAACTAAATTAGATCAATACACAAAATATTTTATTCCAAACACACTCCTAAATGCTCAATTTTACTAATTAATAAATCCAATATTGAATTCGCAAAACCCTACTTTGTTCCCAATTTCCGATGCTGGAGGGTTCGGAAGCCAAAAAGACAAAAAGATTGCCTATAATCATACCCACACCTTTGAGCGAGATTTCTCACTCCCTCTTACTAGGAAGTTGTAAAACAAAGGCTTTGAGATGTCCTTAGGGTGTTCTTCCTTTGTTCTAGCAACACAAGAGAGTTTAGAAGAAGAGTTTCTGACACATTAGGGATTGTGCTAACTCCCTCTTCTTATAGTGTCAAAATGGGTCAGATTAGATTGTTTAAGTATCTATTATTTAAATATTTATCTACTATTAAATATATCTTATATTTAAAGATAATGTTTTCAAAATACAAATAATATCTTTTTAAATATTCTAATATATGTAACCATATTTGAAAGTTTTTTAAACATAAAGATAATATACATGTTTTTCTTAAATATCTAAAAGTTGTTAATTATATTTGAGTTCAAATATTATATGATATTTAAATAACATCTATTTTCTCAAATATATAATCTATTAAATATAATAATTAAAAAAATATTAATAACACAAAAATTAGAGTGTTACAAAACTCGCATATTATATTATATGGATTTCTCAAATTGTAGGATTTGGTTTATTTTGGGTTCATCTATAACTAATATTTACAAAAGGAAGAGAAAAATCTAAACATAGCTTCCTTTATATATAGAGAGATTTTAAAGTGCTTTTTAATTATGTAGGTGCTATGTTTAGTTGTATACGTTTAATTTACTTGTTGCTTGGAGAAAGGGTCTTCTTGCTTTAGGGCTACGAAATGTTTTACATCGGTTGAGTTAGTATCCAACATTAGGAAAAAAAAAAGCTTGTTAGATTGATTCTCTTAATATTTGATCTATTTTTTTTTACACTAATTCAATAATTTTTTATATTTTTTAATTTATTGTTTTTAATATCTTTAGTTATAAATTAGATATTGATTTTTAATAAAATTAATTAAAAATAACAGTGTAACATAATATAAATGGTTTATTGTAAAATTAAAATATAATATATATTAAAAAATTATTTATTATAAATTTTAATTATATAAAATAAATATTTATTTTATTCATGCCCAAGTTAAAATATATATATATATATATAAAATTAATTTCCATGTAACATCTATCATTCAGTATTGATTCATTTATGAAAAAAATATGTAAATTACAATAATGCATCCACATGAAACCATCAATAAAGACATTTGCATTTGCTATTGTTACATGAGTCCTCATCCTTGTCCTATCTCTTCACCCTTTTTATAAGCTAACCTTGGACCATCCTCACAAGACATTAAGGCTTTCCCTATTAACGATACACAACATCCCAAGGCCATTCCAAATACCATGCCACATCAATATCCTAAGTCCATTCCCAACCTCCCTTTCTATTTACACCATGTTACTTTAGTTTTATTATCTCGAGTTTTACTTGTGCGCCCGTGCAGCGTATTTACTAACTGTACAGACCCTATTCAGGGTTTCCCCTCTCTTTTTATAAATGCGGTTAGGGGCTCGACTCCTCTCCCTCTCTACTCTTTAAATGAGTCTGGACATATTCCTGTCTCTAAAGTCTAAATCAATTTTAATTTTTTTTATCTAAAAATAACAACAACAATAATAAATTAATTGCATAGGGTATTTTTTTTATAATATGCTAGGCTAGTTAAATTAATATAATAATAAATTAATTAATAACCAAATTTTAAACAATTTTTTTAACTTTAATGCCCACTTTTACAAAAATTTAATTTTCACGTCAAATCCAGTTTTAAACTGAGTCTAAAATTAAACTTTGTAAAAATAAATAAGTGAAATTTTGTTTTGGTTAAATAATAATTTAAAAGGATTTTTTAATTGAATTTATCAAAATTGGAATTTCAAAATTTGTTGGAATTATTTGTTATAAAGAATTGGTTTGATTTAAGAGTTTAACTATATATGTGATAAATTAGAATTTTGTACATTAATGATAGAAATTTTTTTGGTAAAAGTTTCATTATTTTTAATATTTATCATGCATATATTCACTTTTTGTCCTTTGAATTTAATGCAATTCAAATCCACAAATAAGAAAAAAGGTGAAATGATAACAAAAACTGAGATTTTCATCCTAAAATAAGTCTACAGAAAACTAGTACAACCATTCCCACTCCAAAATCAACCAATATGGTCATGCTTCGTTTTCTACTCTACATGCTCGTTCTCATCCAAAATATGTTTAGCATGACTATGCTCCACCCAGCACACTTATGCACAAATACAAAAGATATTTAGCATGATCATGACCATTCAACATGCCCATGCACAATCACAGGGCAATATGACTGCTCTCCATTATGCGCGCCCATGCAAGCTAACCAAGGAGGCATACTTCCCACAATATAAAAGGTAGTAGTCAAGGAACAGAATGATCATTCCAGAATTTCATCTATCATTCTTTCTCCTATATTTCTCCTCAGTTCTAGAGCCCTCTAAGAGTAGCTCGAGGCATTTAGCAAGGCTCAAGACATAATGTAGTGTAGAGGAACAAAGCCTCTAACCATTATGTGTTCTTTTTTCCTTACTTATTTATGCTCGCTTTAGTCTTCTACACTTTAACATGTCTATGAATGACTAAATCTTACTTTTGAATGTAATTTTCTACTTTTTTTACCACTTTTATTAAAGCATTGATAACCTTGCATGTTTAATGCTTACTTGGTTAAGTGAGCATTTCTATATGACCAACTATGAATCATTTAAGGACAAAGAATTTTGGAAGTACTAAACTCCAAGGGGAGATAGATTCAGAAAGTTGTATAGATGAAACCATAATCCTTAATTCAAATTCAAAATCTAAATTACTTGTTTTATTCATATTTATTTTCTTCTTAAATCAATTCTTTTTCAAACTCTTAAAACTTGATTTGTTTAAACTACATAGAAATTTTCTAAAACTGATAATCACCTAATCCTTGTAGGTACAGTATCTGAATTCAAGTCTTTCTCACTATTACGATAGAGTATGTTTATCCTTAAGTATATTCCAAAACGCATCACAGTCATGTACTGTAAGCTAAATTTTTATGTTATCAACTAAGTGGAAATCGTTATAAATAATTTTTACAAAAATTATTATAAAAATTAACAAATTTATTATTAATGATAATTTATAATTGAATGATAGTATAAAAAATATTTACATTATAAGTGCATTTCTACTTTTATATTATAAATATGAATCGTCATTTAAATGAAAGATTTTTTTTTGAAATGAAAGTATTTTTTGAAATTATTCTTAAATAAAAACAATTATAAGAGATAAAAAAAAACGATTGTCTGAATCGTCATTGAACCACGCACTTGTCTTAATCTACAGATAAAAAAAAAAACGTTACACAAAGGAGGTGTGTTGCTTTCAAAGAGTCAACTTGTTTTTGGTAAATTTAGAAGGTTACAAATACGAGTTTATGCTTTGGTGTATTTTTCCTGTTTTTTACACCCTTGTTTGCTATATAGGAAAGGAACCTAAGATCACTTTCCTTACCTGAGGAATGACGTGAGGTACATTTTTGCTTTCACTCACTGTTGCAGCAATGCACTTTTTTCCTAATTTACGCTGTCTAACTTTAGAAAATAGTTAATGTTGATGAAAACATTAGGTGGACTTCTCCATGCTTGTTTTGCTGAATTAATTAATGCAACATGTTAAGGGCGTTTAAGGATGTTAGGGGCGGTTTGAGGGTGGTCTTGAGTTTTTAATTTTTTAATTTTTAAATGTTATTTTTAAAATATAGTATGTTGGATTAAAATGAAGTTAAAATTATTTTTAAGTCAATTTTGAAATAATTTTATAATTATTTTCAAAATAAAGCATTTTTTTATAAATTTGATTTTTAGTTTTAAAAAATATCTTCCTACTACATTTAATAATTACTACCATACTCGTTATCACTGTTTCTATTACTACTGTCACTACTATCACTACCACCATCGTCTCATCCACTGTTACCACCATCGTCTCATCCAGTGTCACCACCATTATCATTGTTACTAACATACAAACACATCTTTAACCTAATTTTAAAAAGATAGAAAATTTTCAAAGCAAGTATATTTTCAAACTAAAAATTAATTTGTGAAACCAAAACAACTAAAAAGTGGTTTTGATTTTCAAAATTTGTGAAACTTGCAACTAAAAATCACCCTTGTTAACTTTACAAAGAGAGTTGTACGAGGAAGGAAACAAATATACGTATAATAATTTATATAATACTATTTTTTTATGCCCACTATATTATTAAATATCTGTTTAGACAATTTTTTCATAAACACTTATAAGAAGAAAAAATAAAAAAATAAAATAATTTTCTACAAATTAACTTATATAAGTTACGAAAAATTGTATTTAAACATATCCTGATTACACCACACACTTTTCTCTTTTTTTTTTTTTCTCTTTCTCTCTTTGTTGTATATTTTTTTAATATAAATTATTATACAAGTATCATTTTTCTTCTTTGAGCAAATGTTTTTGCATATGGACAAAGAATATGTGGAAAACATACATAATAGTTGGAAAAACCGAATATGTTGTAGCAGATATTTTTTCATTGTATAAAGAGGATAATTAGACTACTATTATATTGATTTATTTTATAATTTTAAGATTAAGCCTAAGTCAATCTTATAAAATTCAATTTTAATGAAAGACTTGTCTTCCACTTATATACTATAATCACGCACTATCTCTAGTTAAAGTGAGACTTAAATTTTTTTCAATATATCTCTGAAGTCTAGTATTATTGAGTTTGGTACGTGGGTAACATGATAGGTGGTTTGATAACAATTTTGAAATTATTATCTTAAAATTTGAGTTTATGTCTAATTAATCATATGAAACTGACTTTTAATGCCTCCATCTATATACTTTATTCAACATTTATCTCTACTTAATTTATTTATAGGTCTGATTTGATCCACTGACTCGTTGGGATAAGCCAATTTTAACAATTCTACTTTAAACTATAGAATGCACTTCAAATAAGTGTTATCTATAAATAAACAATGAAGATGTAGAAGCATAGTGAAAGTTAGAATATATGTATAATTAATATTCTAAGTATGAAACTTTGTAAAATTTCAAGTAATTAGACGAAGGTTTCATGTTAGGTGACTTCACTTTAGATATTATACTTAGAGGATTAATATAAGTAACCAAGAAAATTAAAAGGCTGGGAATTAAACTTATATCGTTATATATCACTTTTAGTAATATTTTATTGTAAATATATTATTAATACTTTTGTTAGTAACATTATTTTTATATTTTTAGTAACATTTAAACATCGTTAATAACATTTTATAATATGATTTAAATATAACATTTGTCAAAATGTTGCCAAAATTAATATGTAATATTTTTTATATTTTTGTAATAACTTTTAATTAAGTGTTGCAAAAAGTTATACTTATAACCATGTTAGTTTGTTAGATAACCATGAGTACTTAGGACCTAAAGTGAAATAAAATTAAATAAAGGGATTTTAAATTTTTAATTAACTTTCTCTAATTTTCTTACTCGATTTTGATACATGGGATTGAATAAACTGCTTCATTACTTGTGAACTTCTCCTTCTCCTTCTCCTTCTAGGTGATGGAGAGAGGATGTTACATGGAAACCACACTCCAACGTTCAAGTCAGTCTCTCCTAATTTTAGTATATTTCCTCTCCATTAGAGAACATACCTTTGACATTCATATTACCTTCTTTTTATAGTTATCTTTCAATGAATGAACACTATTAGCATCACCGTTGGCATAATTTTCGTTATCCTCCATTAATCCTTTTTATTACAACTGTTATCCTATTAATTGGTATTTATTCATAATGCATTTTCTCAATTATTGGTATAGGCAATGACCATTGAGTTGGTGTAGGCGAACCTAGTAATTATAATAGTCATCGAGTTGGTGTAGGTGACCAAGTAGTTATAACAGCTACCAAGTTGGTGTAAGTAACCAAGTTGGTCTCGGATTTCTCAACTACACAGGCCACCCTAGTCCTATATTTTTTAGAACATAAAGACTTATCGTTTGTCTTTTTGTTTTTGCCATTGAATGAACTTTCCATTCTTGTATAAACTTGTTGGTTTATGGTCTAGGTGAAGTGGGTTTCACTACTCATTTTTTTGGGGGTCATAAGTGTGCATGGACGTGCTTATTATTATGCTTAAACGTGCTCATTATTATGCACGACCATGCACAAGGTCCACTAGTAACTTGGGTCTCAAAGGCTCTTTTTTGTTATTTTTTTATGAAACTTCATTCTTAGTCCAATACTTATTTTTTCCAATATATCTTTACTAATAAGTGACCAGATAACCTTTTAAAACATGCATATATATAAACACTATAAAAAATATGATTTTTAGTGACAATTTATTTATGAAGGTCACAATAAATCACCACAAAAAATTATAAATTCTAACACATTTTTAACCCTCACAAATTGTGAGTTAATTTTTTTTATTACTCTCTCATAGCACCTTTTTTTGCTATTTCAATTTCTGTTGAAGAAAAAAAAAAAGAGTGACCCTAAGCCCTCCTTCATTTAATCACTTCACACTATAATGTCCTCTTCTTTTTGCGTCCGTCTGTCTTTCTCAAAGTGTGTTGAAGTTATAGAGAGAAAATGGATTGAGAATTCTCTATCTTTCTCTTTCTCTTCTCATTTCACTTTCCTTTGGATCATTCAAGAAACTCCTCTTCTTTTCTTTTTTAATTCATTTTATTTTATTTCTGTTTTGTTTTCTTTCTATCGGTTTAGATCGGCTTTGTTTGCATGCGTGGAACGAAATTCACTTTCTCTGTTCATCGTTCGGTGTTCGATTCAAGCGATTTCGTAACATTGCACTTCAAAACTACTCTTGTAACAACGCTGTAGAAGATTTTTTTTATTTTTTCAAGAAATTTAGTTACTTAGTGTGAGAAAATTGAATTAGTTTTTCATTTAACTTATTCTCTTTGTTGTTGTCTTCTCTCGTGCCTTAATTGTTGTGTTGAAATTCTCCCATATCTCACACATGAAGGAATAGAACATATAATTTCAGCTTATTTTCGGAGTCATAGCGTTCCATAGCCATCTCATAATGAGAGAATCCTCATCATCCCATACTTCAAACTTTGGGTCATCTCTAGGTAGGCTATTTCCTTCAATATGATTCAACTTCTTGCCTCCTTTAAGAGTAGTACAAATATATTGTGTCCATTATAGATAATTGCGGTCGTCAAGGTGCTAAGAACTCACCAAATTTGGAAGTTCATTAGGTCCCAAGGTAATAACTTTGTCTTCTGCCATTATCACCGATAGTTAGAAACAACAAAAAGGATTTTGACTAGTCTCGCATCGACGTGTGAGTCTCGTCAGAGGGTAGCAGTTCACTAAAGTGAGGCAATGGAAACAGAGCTCCCAAGATCTAGAGCTCTAATACCAAATTAGAAGTAAAAGAAACTGTGTATTGATTGAATTAATTATACAATTTTTAATCTCCCTTTTTATAGGGTAAATGTCAACTACCTAAAGATATTATAACTAATAACAAATTAAAAGATAACTAGATAATATGCGATATTCACGATCTCCTAATGATATATTTAAATATTTGTAACCACTTAATCTAATAAGATATTTAGATGTTTGTAACTTCTTGATAAGTTACCTACCATATCTTATCATATATTTACAATATCTCCAACATATATATACCTCTCTCTCTCTCTCTCTCTAGGTAAACCCTTTACTTTTTGGTCTCCTAACATTCCAATATCATGTCGCAGGAGACAAGGTGTACCAGGGACAAAACAACATGTAGTAGGATCGTTCACTACTTTTTTCCCTGTCAGGTGACCTTTCATAGAATATTAATGCTAGTGTACGACTTGCTCAGGCCCAAACCCGGTCAGCATGGCCGACCAGTACACAACCCCTCAAGCATTGACCAAGGGGAGTATGCTTTACCTTGTTTGCTCAAACCTAAACCCGGTTCATATGGCCGACTGATACACAACCTTTCAAGCATTAACCAAGGGGAGTATGCTTTACCTCGTTCGTTCAACGCACTAGGCAACCAGGAAGATGTTTCATAACATGCTGAGAGATGTGAGCCATCTTCAGGCCTCCATCGGGACAATCTCTAAAATCAACCAATCTATAACTCAAAAGTTATGAACTGCCGATCGACTGAGCTTGTGATACTACTCACTCTACTCATCTAAAGGGCGAATATTTCCACTCGAGTGATTGAGAGAACACATCATGGCTTGCACCTGTATCATCGTGGCACATGCACATCGCTTCCTATTCCCTCCTTTGGCTATTCATCAGTATCTCATGTCTCTTCACCTGTTATTTGTTTGATGTGACACTTGGCCACTTCCCGCGCCTCTTCCCTTTGATTGAGGTGACAAACCTTCTAGGGGCTTTTGGTCTAACCCCTTTATCATCCCCTTCTCACTTTTCTGCAAGTATTTCGAATACCCTGTTAGTTTTTTTGCATTTTTATCCTCATCAAATTTTCTTAGCACCCCCCATTCTTACACGTCTCCATCTCCAGTCTTCACTATCCTTCTGCATCATCAAATGGCGAAACGAGGTAAGCTTCTTACACCTTCTCCTCTATGTGGGAATCTTCTCTAGGGCTCTTTCTTCTAGGGAACTCCCTTTTGTGCTTGGGTCTGCTGTTTGACCTTCACGTGGTTTTTTAGCAGAAGGTACCCCCGAAGGGCCATCTGTATGATAAATGGTGGTCCTTTCTTTCATTTGTATGATACCTTGCCCCTCAAGCTAGGGATTTGATTTCCATTTATGTAATTCGAAAGGGCAATCCTTTGCGTCATCAACTCGGACCATGGTTTCATTGAATCATGCCAAATATTGTTTCAATGTCTCCATTTTTGTTTGTTTTATATCAAACAAGTCAGCCACCTACAAACTTTTTGTCTTATTGGTTGTGAACTGGTATTCAAAAGCAGCTACTAAGTCCGAGAACAATGTTATGGATCATGGTGGAAGGCCCAAGAACCATCTCATTGTTGTCCCTTAAATGTACCTAGGATTAGCTTACAACTTAGTAGATCGTTTCCACAGCTGATGTAAACCTAGATATGGAAAGCTTGTAAGTGCATGCATGGGTCTTGTGAACCGTCTAACGAATCAACCACCAGTTCCCTAAATTGTCTTGGGATAGGGGTACTGTTGATCTGCTCACTAAATGGCAGGTCCCATGTCATTCGAGGTGGAGGTGGTTTAAGATGTCTCCCATGCCCCGAAGTGACTCCAATTGCTCCTTCAACCTAGCCTCTTGTTCCTCAGCTCGCTTTAGCTCCTCCTGTCTTTTTCTTGCCTCCTTAATTAGGTGAGCCTACTCCTCACTTCTTTCCTATAGGTTTGTTACAACCCACAAACGTTGTAGTGCCAACTCCTGGCTTCTAGAACTAGAAATTGCTTGGTTTCATGTTATAGGCATAGTTGGTTGTGGTATCTTCCACTTTTGTCCTTTGTCTCGTGTCGTTCTTAGTCACGATGGGCGCCAATGTTATGCTCTGTAATGATTACAAGATAACACAATCTCTCCAAGCTCCCCCCAAGTCTCTCTTACTTGCTCCTCTAGACATATATATACTTGTCTCTCTCTCCCCCTAGGTAAACACTTTACTTTCTGGTCTCCTAACAGTCCAATGTCTTGTCTTAAGAGACAAGCTATGCCAGGGACAAAATGACGTGTAGCAGGATCGTTCACTACTTTTTCCCTTGTCAAGTGACTTTTACAGAATATTAAATGCTAGTGTACGACTTGTTCAAGCCCAAACCCGATTAGCATGGTCAACCAGTACACAACCCCTCAAGGGTTGATTAAAGGGAGTACGCTTTACCTTATTTGCTTAGACCTAAACCCAGTCCATATAGCTGACCAGTACAAAAATCATCTTTTTTTGAGCAACTTTTTTTGAGTAACAACTCGAGGCTGAAAAGCATAAGCTGGAAACTAATCTTAAGGATTTAACTACTGTCAAATAGGAGTTGTAGAGTTTAAAGATTGAAGTGACTCGATTAATGATAGAGAAGTCAGAAGTAGAGGCCTTAGTCAAAGAGAAAGACCTAGTATTGGATGAGCAGAGTCTTGCAATAGTTGATCAGTTCAAACTTGGGTTTGCACGTGCTTTGGAACAAGTTGATTTTTTGCACCCATCTATAGATATTTTGGAGGCTGGTCCCTTCAAAGAAATAGTTGATGGCTATTTGATGGAGGTCGGTATGCCCCCTAATTCATTTACTTTGTAGTTGCTTCAGTTTTGTACAAGTTCTATTCTAATGTCAAATTATGTGCTGTTTTTATCTTAATCTGCCTTATTTTTGTATAAGTTTTGTTCTAATGTCAAACTGTGTGTTGTGTTTTTTCTTAATCTACTTGCCTTTAATGTATTGGACACATGCTTTCTAATGCATCATTTGTCTATTCAAGTCTAACATATTCCAACATGTTTTTATTCGCTTTTTAGTACCTTGGATAGTCACTAACCAATTGCCTCTTATGGGTCTTAGACACCTTGGGCAATCAATGGCCAGCTGCCTCTTGTGGGACCTAGCGTTCTAGGCAAGTATTGATTGATTGCCTTTAGTGGGTGACTGCCTCTTATGGGTCTTGGTTGCCCCGAATAGTCTTGACCGACTACCTCTCACGGGTTTGAGTTGCCTTGGATAGCCTCGACCGACTACCTCTCATTGGTATGAGTTACCCTAGACAGTCTCAACCGACTGCCTTTCACAGGTCTTAGTTGTTCCAGGCAGTCTCACCGAATGCCTCTCACAGGTCTTAGTTATCCCGGACAGCCTCGACCGACTACACCTCACGCATCTTAGTTACCCTGGATAGTCTCGATTGATTGCCTCTCATGGGTCATAGTTGCCCCAGATAGCCTCCATAAACTATCTCTCACGAATCTTAGTTGCCTCGAACAACCTCAATCGATTGCCTCTCACGGGTCGTAGTTGCCCCGAACAATCTCGACCGAATGCCTCTCATGGATCTTAGTTGCCTTAGACAGTCTTGACTGATTGCCTCTCATGCGTCTTATTCGTCCCGGGCAGCCTTGATGACTACCTCTCCACGAGTCTTAGTGTTGATCATGAAACATACTACTATTGCATATATGCGAAAAGTACAAATTCAATACATTGAAATATTTGATACATCACCCTCTTTGTGTATTCAGCTGTAATATTTCCTCAAAGTAGCTTGTGATCGCTTCTACTCATGATCATGGTCTCTTCCTAGGGTCCGACACCTATTCCTTTTAGGAAGCTCTCCAGTCTTGAGCCTTTCATTCTTGCTTCTCTTGACGAAACATCCTAAGTAACCTTCCTGTATTAGCCCTTCGATTTGACTTTTTAGCACCCTACAGTTCTCCGTCGTATGACCTTGAGTTCGATTAAACTCGCACCGTTCCTCCTGTGACGAACCCAATTGTCGCTTTATAGGGGGTGGCATGTCAAGCAAATGGAGATGATATACCTCCTTCAAAATATGAGTTCTAGTTGTCTTGAGCGGGGTATATTTTTCTACCTGTTCCGCCCTATGATTAGCTCCACCCAAGCTGTAGGGTTGGTGGGCTTGTAATCCTGGAGTGCTCTTTTTGCCTATGATCGAGAGCTCCTTCTCCGCCAACAAATGGTCCTCCTTGTCCTCGTCGGCCTCCACATGCTTCTCAGCCCGAGCTTTGTTCTTGGTCATGCTTGCTGGCCAAGATAGGGCCAACGAGTCACTAAATGCTAGTGTACGACTTGCTAAGTGACCTTTTACAGAATATTAAATGCTAGTGTACGACTTGCTTAAGCCCAAACTTGATTAGCATGGTCGACCGGTACACAACCCCTCAAACGTTGATCAAAGGGAGTACGCTTTACCTTATTTGCTCAGACCTGAACCCAATCCATATAGTCGACCGGTATAGAAATGATCTTTTTTTGAGCAACTGTGTCAATGGCCTTGTCATCGTCCTATAAACTTGCACAAACCTTCTATAATACCCTATTAGACATAACAATCCTCACAACCCCTTAATGTCCTTCAATAGGCCATAATCACACGACTTCCACTTTTTCTGGATCAGCAGCTACACCTTGAGCAACGATAATATGCATGAGATATCTTAGACTTGCTTGACCAAAACTTCACTCCTTTTTGACCTTAAGGTCATTAACTTCCAATACCTCCAATATTGCACCCAAATGCTCCCCATGCGCTTCAAGATACTTACGGTAGACAAGGATGTCATAAAAAATAATGAATTTCCTTAAAAAGGATTTCAATACCTCATTCATAAGGGCTTAGAAAGTTGAAGAAGTATTTGACAATCCGAATTACAGAACTCAAAACTCATGGTGTTCCTCGTGAAGCCTAAATGTTTTCTTCTCGATATCTCATCTTTCATTTGAATTTGATGGTACACAGATTTCAAATTTAATTTAGAAAATATGGTAGCACCCGCCAACACTTCTAAGAGCTTCTCAATAATAGGAGTTGGAATTTTATTTGGTATCGTGATTTTGTTGAGTGCCTTATAGTCCATGCAGAACCTCCACCACCCATCCTTCTTAACTAAAATAATAGGAATGGAATAGGGACTTATACTTGGCCTTATACTTGGCCTTATTATCCCAAGTGCTAGCATTTCATTCACAAGTTTCTCAATCTCAGTTTTATGATAATAGGGATATTGTAAGGTGTAATGTTAGGGATATCAACTCCTCTCAAGTGAACGACACACTACAAAAAAATTAATTTTTACTGGAGGTTTATTTATAGGGGTTACTAGAAACCGCCAGAAATGTTATAACTGGGAATTTATTTGTGGAGGTATAATAAACCCCCACAAAATGTACATTTGAAAAAACAAAAAAAGCAGTTACCCTCGTTCGTCTAACCACATAACACAATCACACTAGTTTCCTCTTCTTCTCAGTGTGTTGAAGTTGTAGAGAAAATGGATTGAGAATTCTCTCTCTCTTTCTCTTTCTCTTCTCATTTCACTTTCCTTTGGATCATTCAGGTAACTCTTCTTCTATTTCTTCTGAATTCGTTTTATTTTACTTCTTTTTTGTTTTCTTTCTATCAGTTTAGATTGGCTTTGTTTGTATACGTGGAACGAAATCCACTTTCTCTGTTCATCGTTCGATTTTCGGTTCAAGCGATTGTTTCCTTCTCTCTCTTTTCTTTATCTTGTTCTGTTTTTTTAGGGTTTATGTTATTGTGACTCAAATGTTTGGATTGTAAACGATTTTCAACAGGTTACTTTGTTTCAGCAGGTTTGGATCATAAACGAATATAAAACGCTTTTCGTGACTGAATCTGACATTTACTTTTGGGAGAATAATTGTCTCCAACCATCCTGGGATTATAGGGGTACTGTCAAGCTTTCTCTTGTACTTGGGTAATATTGGTTTAACCTTGTCTATTTTATTATGCTAGTGACTCTGTTATTATTTGTGCTGTTTTTTTTTTTTTATCAATAATCCAAATTTCAAACCATGATCTTAGTTATTGTACACATGAGGATATGAAATTAGAATCTGTAAGACAGAGAAGTATATTGGTTGAACATCCTCTCCCCCAAGAAATAAATAGCAGAGGTTAAAATCAACGGTTTTTAAAATTCCATGTATTTGCAGGTGCTGCGAACTGCCTTGAGCAACAGGCTAGCTAAAGTGCAAGCCTTCCTATTTCGTGCTGCTTTTCTTCAACGTGTACCATTGTTTCTTTGGCTAATTTCAGAAAATATTCTTTTGTGCTTCCTTTTGTCAACAATTCATTCTACATCGAAGTATATAACAAGGACTTTGAGTTTGCATTTCAGAAAAATATTGACAAAGCTTATCCATTCCCACTATTTTGAGGTATAAATTGTTAAATTGCATGTCGTTTATGTCTATTTTAGATTGTCTGTGTTGAACTATTGATCAATTTATATATTCCTAGTTCCTACTGTCTTAAGTGTTTAGTTGTCGATTTTTATCCTTCCTCACTTTGTTGTTTTTCTTATTTTTTTATTCTTTTATTTTACATGTATATACGACAAATCTGTTGTATCTCTTGCAATATTTGGAAATTCACTTTGCAATAGTTTCAGAATTTGCTTGATGGTACCTTCATTGCTTAAAGAATATGGATCATAGTTGGTGATGGACTGTTAACTATTTGGGTACATGAATTTAAACTTATTAGAGATATAATTAAAAAAAATGAAAAAGGGCCTGATGGTTCTGCTGGTTATTTTTGTAGATCTTGGGTTGCTTCTGCCCAGGACTATTCCAGATGCTTTTCCACATCGTCTCGAATTAAGTGGAAGTTACTTGAGAAAGTTCTTTGAGCAACTATTTGCTTCTCAAAGTAGATTAACTATCCAGTATCCAGTAGATTCTTTAAAACTCCAAGTATGCAATATGGGCTCTCATATTTTTTGTTGTATGAGAAGATTATTCTCAATTAGCTGAGTAAGGCCTAAAGAGTGTGTAATGTATTATAATACAATGTAGTTCATGCAAAGGT
The DNA here is from genome assembly GCA_025330945.1 of Mucuna pruriens. Taxonomy (NCBI): domain Eukaryota; kingdom Viridiplantae; phylum Streptophyta; class Magnoliopsida; order Fabales; family Fabaceae; genus Mucuna; species Mucuna pruriens. Next base: position 426,260 of record JAENHJ010000395.1, on the reverse strand, counting down.
TTTATGTTTATCCTTTATTTTGCTTTCAGAACATGGTGTATTACACTGTTTTGTAAATTTCTCATTACCAGCTTTTATACACTGAGTTACCTTATGTCTGGAAGTTGTTAGAACTTAGATCTGATGTTAGAATCAGTGCTTGTCTTCTCAATCTACTGTTATGGACTTTTTAGGCATATGTACTTGGAGTTGGTGCTGCAATCAGAAACTTCTCTCCTTCATTTGGAAAACTTATGTCCAAAGAGCAGCAATTGGAAGGAGAGTATAAACAGCTTCACTCACGATTAAGTACTAAAATAGATGCATCTTGTTCTTGCCATTGCCCATCTCTGAGAATCTGAACAAAGACAATAGTGATTTCGGTTTCCTCCTCTTACTGTTCCTTGGTTACTATTTTTTTTCTAAGCAAGGTAATGTCAGAGCAAAAGAGTATTTTCCCATTTATTGTGCATCTTATGGTGTCTTTATCCCAAATTTTCAAATGTGTACCGGCTGTATTTCCTGAAGTTTTGCAGTTGAGGGAACTCTCTTAGCTGAGATTAGTATGTGAACTCACAAGTCTCAATGTATGCCCAAATAAGCTGCCTTTGAACAATGAGTTTGGATAACCTTGATTTGGGTTCATATGTGATTGCAGTCATGTCGTCCTGTGGCATGTTTGTTGACTTAACATGTTCCACACTGTTGATAGTTATCAATTCTATCATAAATGTCATTGTTTGTGATCTTTTTTATATTATTCCTTACAATTCATGCTGTCAACAAAATTTATGTCTTTTTTTATTTTTGGTGCAGGGTTATGTTGTCCTAAATAGACCATGGACTTTTGCTCAGTGGCTGGAGAAAGCAGGTATTAAGGAAGAGTAATGTCTTAATTCTGATTTTCTATAATTTTTATGCTCTCTAATGAAATCTAAGAAACAATGCATTGTATGATTGGTGCAGATATATTCTGATGGCAGAACCTGACCACATATTTGTAAATCCTTTGCCTAATTTGGCTTATGGAACCCAACCCGCAGCTTTTCCATTTTTCTATATTAAACCAGTTCAAAATGAAAAAATAATTAGGAAATTCTATCCCGAGGAAAAGGGTCCTGTTACTGATGTTAATCCAATTGGAAATTCTCCTGTAATCATTTAGAAGGTGAAGTCTCAATTCATAGCTTGCATACGGTGCTTGATTGATTTTAGTTGTTATACTGTGACCCTTATAGTTGTTATGATTACTGTTATATCTATTATCGAATTTTCCAGCTTTTCATTTAAGACATTGATTTTTCTTTATCATCAATCTTTGATGGAGGAAATAGCCCCACCATGGGTAAATATTTCGTTGAAAATGAAAAATGATCTAGAGACTGATAAAGCTTTTGGATGGGTGCTTGAAATGTGAGTATAACTATAGAAATTCTAGATTGGGGGCTTTATTTCTTATTAATTAATATTTGCTGATATTCTTTTCATTTTATAACTTGTCCTGTACCCTGCTCTGTACTAGTAGGTCTAACCTTATGCTGCTTTAATTCTCTGTTGAGTAAAGGTATGCTTATGCTGTGGCATTTGCATTGCATGGTGTAAAGCATAATCTTTGAAAAGACTTCATGCTGCAGGTTTGGATTACTCATCTTATCTTGTATTTGTTACTTAAGGAAGTCAAACATAAGTCCATGATATGTATTATTGGAATGTTTCAGCCACCTTGGGACTTAAAAGTTGAGAATAGGTTCATCATCCACTATACATATGGATGTGACTATAATTTGAAGGTGAGTCCATTTCTCCTTACTACAAGTATGATGTGAAAGTAAGTTAGAGAAACTATATTTCTGTGGTTAGTATTACTTTTGCTCAAGTCTGTCCATGTATATAATATGAGTTTTGAATGCCTAGTTGTTTTATGCATAAGTTACTTACTCCTATTATTACTTCATCCAAGGGGAACTGACATATGGGAAGATTGGAGAATTATAAAGTAAATTTACATGTTAACTTTCTATTGAGTGAATTTTGAGACGGTGTGGACAAGTTAGCAATGTTTATGCATGTTGCATACGTAGCAATACACATATTTATCATAAAAAATTGAAATATTCAGTTAGAAATGGCAAACAAAAAATGTCTATACTAGAAGAATCCAAATCCCACATGGGACTTTGTGAATATTTTTAATTTCATATATATGCTTCATTTTATCTACTTGTGGATTCAAATTAACAGTTGTGGAAAGTAAATTGTGAAACTACTACTAGTATAAGTTATGGGTCTTAATTGTCCAATTGTGGTTCTATATCTAAGAGACTGTAAATGAATACAGTGGTCTCTCGATATCTGGGGTTTGTTTTCAAATCTGCACATTTGTTAATTTTAAGGATTCAAAATTTGGTGGTTTCAAAGTGCCACTAAATATATAATAAGGAAGAATAAAATGAATTTTCGGGCGGTTTATAACTGTCACAGATTGTTAAGTGTAAAAGGAATTGGAATACATTTATTGGGGGTTTTAAACCGACACTAAATATGAAATGAAACAAGAATGAAAATTCATTTTTTAGCGGTTATAAACCCCAATAAATATTTTTATTTTCTAGCGAAAAAACCAGGGGTTAGATAAAAACCGCCAAAAAACGTTTCTGGCGCATGCAGCACCAGCGGTTATTTTAACTCCCAGAAATACCTTTTGTGTCGGTTTTACACCGCCAGAAATTGTAATTTTAACCTCCACAAATAACATGTTTTTTTTGTAGTGACATGATTATGCCTCCTACAAGTCTCTTTATGCAACTGTAAGTAATAGCACAATCTAAAAAAATATAAACTACTTATTCCCTTCGAAATTTCACAAATACCAAAGAGAAGACAAAAATAAATAAATGAGAAGAAATTTTAACTTCCTCATTTTCTTCATTTTCTCTTAAAAATTTTCAACCAAACTACATAAAATTAAAAATGAGAAGAAATTTTAATTCTTTAATAGAAGTGTTAGGCAAATTAACCTAATATGTAACTTGTTCAAAATCACTTCCAATCCACCACATTGGTAAGTAACACTGGTTGAATTACCTAAATCAATCAAGTTGGTACGATGGATTCATCTTACTTTGTCACCCCTGGAACAAAGAGTGTGTAGGAAAAATTCCTTTGTTTTTTTATTAAAAAAACAAAAAAAGCATATAAAAATTAGTAGTAGAAATGTGTGAAGGACGTTGTTGACAGTTTCAAATGCAAAATCAATTAGTGCAAAGTTCTTAGATGTACATCCATGAATATTGGTATTTTCTTACAACATATAGTCCCGAATTTATGTAAATTCCAGGATGTGGCATGCTTACCACTCTGGTGGAAGGGAAGAAATATAACAGGTTACTTCACTTTGAAAGGGTCCAGTATCCTGTGCTTGGACCATCATCTTTTATCTTTTGTTTCATTTGATGTTAAGCTTGTTTTGGCCTTGTAAGATTACCCCATTGCAAATTTTATGTTGGATAGTAGTAGTACTCCACCTGATGGCATTTGCCTTGCTTTCGTGGATTGATTATTTTTTCCCTTCATCAAACAACAAAGCTATTATCGTTGGTCTTCTATCAGATTGTATAACCACGAACAAAGAAGCAAAGCAAGAATAGGCATCATTACCTTAATTTTAGCAAAGTGCATTGTCTTTTTCATTGCTCCTTTTAAATGATACAAGTGACAAAGCAAAAAATTGGGTAAAATTACACGCCTTAGTCACCTGGCTCTGCAACATAAATTAGTAGCAGTTAAAATGGTCATTACCATATGTATAACAAGTCGACGTGAACCTATATTTCAGAAAGACCGAAACCGGTCAATCCTCACCTATGTTTCTTGTTATCTCTATCTCTTAAGGTGATGGAATAGTTCTTTTCTTTTGAGTGAAGGCACATGTCTCCTGGTCATAGGGATTACAGGCTGCTACAAACACACTTCACAATGACTGGGTGTGCTTAGTTGCATGAACCGTCACCTATTTTCCAACTTAAATTTTATTGAGGAAAACATTTTTATAATAAATATTACTATAATTTTGTCAAACTTATGTGCTTACTGTAAATTAAAAAATTGATCTTGTGTTGTGAAGATTGGATTTACTCTAGTTTGGACAAGTTTGGTGTGAGGTTTGTAAGAAAAAGCCCCCTGAAGAAATGATGGCAGTCCTGAACTTAGAAAATCGTCGTTGAAAATGGTTGAAAATAAAGGCATTTATCGTAAGTCTATCACATGAATGCTACTCCATTGAAAGGATATATTTGATTAATATTTTCATCATATAGAAATATACAAGTGAGTATCTTTTGACACAAATCTCCTATACTAAGGAAATAAATATTAATGTGAGATCGATGATATTACAGAAGATGTTGAATTTCAATTAGATTTGGTTCATAATTTTTTGCCATAAGTTTATTGGGATATATTTATATTTAATGCTAGCTATTATGCGGACAATTATATATATATATATATATGAACGATGATTTATGTTTTATCTTTGTGGTATTTTCATTTGTGTTATAAGGAGTTATTACTCTAGGGTTATTCATCGCTACATTTACATCAAAAGAGATAAAGTACATAAGCTACAGACCTTTTAATTAATTAATCAATTTAAAATTCTTTCTATTAAACTTGAGTCACATTCTATTATTATTTAGTTGGTTATAAAAAATAAAGTCATCATCTATCTACGTATAAAAATTAGGATAGATATCTTCAACAATAATGGTTTTTAATAGTTATTTTTTATCGATAATGTTTTTAGAATTTTTTATTCAACTATATTAATGTTTTTTGAAAAAAAATTTAATCTCTTATCTCTTTCGATCTATCACTTTCTCCACCCGCAACCCTTTGTAAATATTTTTCATTCTAAACAAAATTTCTCTCCTAAGATTTCTCATCTTCCATTTGTTTTCTGATTTAAATTCTTAATTTTTTTTTCTTGATTCCTTCGTCTCTTAAACTAACTTGTCCATTTCATCACCAATTTCATAGGGATTTTCTCTGATTTGTAGAGATATATCCGTATCTTTCTTAATTATTCTTATATCTTTTTTTAACTTGCATGCTAATTAAAATTCCTTTATCTCTTACCTAACTTAATTTTAATATATTTCATAACTTTAACCATATTGATCATGCCTTGAAACAAATTGTATTTAGATATATTTAATGTTTTTCTATAAACAAGGTTATTAAGTTTTATCAAGGTCATTTGGTATATATTTGCTTCAATTATATGATATGAATATTTTTTCAGTTTTTATAATAAATAATATAAGATATATTTGGCACATATTTGAACTAACTTCTATTTTTTTTACTAGATCCATGAAAGTTTTTTTTTTACCTTGTTAGTATTATTTAGTAATTAACAAGTTGTATCAAGAGCTTGTAGTATTGTTTGAGATGCTAGTAGTTTTTTCTAAAATAATAACTTCTAACTTTTTATATTTCACCCTGTGCCTAAAATGTCAGGACTAACCTAGTGAGACACATTCTCCCTTTTCTTTTGTTGTGCTTTGTTTTTGTTTGGGCTTATCATCATTTGTAGGTGAGGATGAATAAGATCGAAAAGAGTAAGCTGAGTACTCTTTTTACTATTGCTCTCATTATTTAGTTTATTTTTCGGTTTTGCTTTGCTTTGACAAGGACATGTGACAAGGATTTGTTATGATTTAGTTTCTTATGTTTTATGGATGTTGAGAAATAATAGTTTTAAATTGGTTTTTGGAGTGTCAGTATGACTTTATTATTTTAGATTTTATCATGATGAACATTATACGTGAATCATTTACTGAATGCATGATATTCAAAAGTTCAAGTTTATTGTTTAATAATTATTAGCTGCTAGTAAATGGATCATGAGTAAAGGGTGTCACAGTTTGCACATGCAGCTCCAAGCTTTATCATATCCCTAAAAACCTTCACCTACTTAACCTAAAAAGCATAAAACTTAAAACAATGAAACAAAGGTCTTAGTGAGTGCTCATGGGACTCTAGAGACAAAGGTGACACTCTTATCCTAAATAATCTTTTCCTACCTTCGTACCTATGGATGAATATACACCATTCAATTCTTATCCTCTCCCTAGTGTGTAGTACTCATTCTCGCAACTATTATACTAATTAACCTTTGCTATAATTATTATTCTTTCTGTACTAATATCTCTCTTACTATAACTCACTAAATAACTACCTTGCCCTCAACTAGGATCTCTCTTTTCATTACATAGAATCTTACTTCCTTATCTTATAGGTATCGAGCCTTTCTCTTTACTTTGTTTCCAACTTACGTAACTAGTGTTAGAAAATCAGAGAAATATATAATGATATTACTTTTATATCTTAGGATATTTTAAAGTATCCTAAATGATCTCTTAGGATTATTCTTTTTTTATATTTTATGATTTATTTCTTTATTTAATTAGGATCTTTATATTTATAGGCATATTATATCATGTAAATATAGATATTATCTCCTGTATTTATTTGTATTTATTTCATTAAATCTACATAAAATGGACTTTGTTTGTGTAGTTGATGCACATGGTTTCAACATCTTTTGCATCTAAGTTTCCAAAAAAACAATCAAAACTCCAAAATACCCTACCAACCATTATGCTATGCCAACATTGCAAGGGCATAGCCATGGGCACTATCGCTCTTGATCCCTTTCCCAGTATCAGAATCGAACCTTTCTCCCTTGAGATGCTTATATGTGAAGCACTTTCTCAAATAGAGCAGCAACCTAACATATACAATGTGGTGCATGTTAAGTATTTTGACGAGAAACCCCTCAAATTGGATATTATTGTTATCTATCCAAATCATGACTTTCATCTTTGTTTTGATCCGTGGTCTTAGAGATTGTGCCTTATTGAAATATTTGATTTAAAGGGACTTCAAATGTGCTATTCTACTTCCTTGATTAGAGGACAATCAACTTTATCTACTTTTATTGTATAGGTATTGTTTGGGCCCATATATCCAAATAATTTTTTATAAGGATAGAGGCATTTACACCTTATTCTATCTCTATCTTTCCTTTACATTTCCTATTCCAAGTCAATTTAGAAATTGCTGTCATGATGGGGAGTGGAATTGCCATTGGAGTTTCCATATGGTACTACATTAGTTACATGTCATGTTTCTATATATGATAGCTTCTCTGATAAGATGGTTGGTGTGAGGTCCTTAATGGATAAGCCTTTTGTTCTTCCATTACCTGTTGGCAAAATTTACATGGAAGAGGTTCAAGTAAAGCTGGGGGAAGAATTCTACTTCACCGTTGGTTCTCAGCACATTCCTTTTGGTGTATCTCCACAAGATGTGTGGACTGAGCATTGACACCCACTGTGATTTTTTTCCACTACAAGTTCATATCTTTCTTTTTTAATCTTTAGCATTTTCTTTTCTATTTTATTTTCCCTAGAAAATTCACTATACAAACCTTATATGCATCTTCTTCTTTCTCATTAGATTCTTCGATTTTGATCTCTTCTTTCACTCTCATAATAGTGTGAAAGCATAATTGATATGGAAAGGGAAAGACTCAATTCATCAACATTAGTATTACGCAAGGGAGAATATAGAGGGCATCACAATAAGATTTATTGTACACACCAACTATTTGATGAAATGTTTTGAATTCAGTTTGACTTTTGAACCGTAAGTTTGCTAAGTTGCGATTTTGGTTTCTACTTTGATCACATGATGCTTGTAAAATTTTCTTTTTAAAGACAGATTTGCATTGCAATGGTTTCTTGCAATTTTCTTTGGTGAAAGCTTCTCTCTATGGTGGTTAAGCATTGGTTTAAACTTCTGCCATAAATGATTACACATTAAGATGTTTTGCTTTTGTCTTGAGTGGTTAAGCATTGTGTTTGGCTTGTACTCTTGATAGTTAAGCTTTGTTGCTTTTGCTTTATTATGGTTAAGAATTTGTTCTTGGTTTGCTTCAACCTTTAGGTGGTGAAGCATGTTTTCTTCTTTTAGGTGGTTAAGCCTAAAGTTGTGACTTTTGCTTAATTTTAGCTTTTACTTGTTAGCTTTGGGTCTTTTCTTACATATGAATCATACTAGTGATGAAATATTTTCCACTGATGTTCATTTTGGTGGTGACTATTTTCTCACATATTGTATCTTGGGTTTGGATTGTTGTCTTCATTCTTGAGCTTAAACACCCATTTGTTTTGTAATACTTTTCTTCCTTTTGGTAATTCTACCAAATCGTATGTCTGATTATCCTTTAAGGATTGAATCTCTTCTTCCATGGCTTGCAACCATTTGTCTTTGTCTTCCATCTCAATAGCTTCTGCAAAACATTGAGGTTCACCTTCATCAGTAAGGTTTACATATTCATCTGAAAAATACCTTCTTGACGGTTGCTTCTCTCTTATTGATCGTCTCAATTGGGGTTCCTGTTGAACATTCTCAATTGCTTGATCTTCTAGCGTCATGTTAGGTTGATCTATCTGATCAGGTTCTTCAGCCATCTCATCAAGTTGTCGCTCCTGATCTGGCTCTATCTGAGGACTCTCTCCCCCTATGTTGTTTACCACAAGAGGACTTTGATCATTACTCACCTTGAGTGTTGGTTTCTCCATTTTCTTGATGTCTTGGATTGCCTGATCTTCAAAGAACACCACATCTCTACTTCGAACAATCTTTTTATTTGCAGGATCCCATAATCTGAAACCAAATTCATTTCTTGGTGAACCAAGATATAAACATTCTTTTTCTTTAGCATCAAGCTTTGCCCTCTCAGTTTTTGGAATGTGAACAGATGCCTTACATCCAAAAACTCTCAGGTTGTGATATAAGGCCTTTTTATCGGTCCATACTTCTTCTGGTACCTCTCCATTTAATGGTCTTGAGGGTGATAAGTTGATCAAATCAGCTGTAGTAACCACTACCTCTCCCCAGAATGTCTTAGGAAGTTTTGCATGAGACAACATGCTTATAACCTTCTCGGTAATCGTTCTATTGAATCTTTCAGCTACACCATTCATTTGAGGTGTCTTGGGAGGTACCTTCTTGTGTCTGATCCCGTGAGTCTTACAATAGTGCTCGATGGACCTCTATATTCTCCACCATTATCACTCCTCAAACATTTCAACTTTTTACCAGTTTCTCGTTTAACTAAGGCGTGAAACTCCTTGAAGGCTCGAAGGACTTCATCTTTTCTCTTTAATGGATACACCCACAACTTTCTGGAGTGGTCATCAATAAAGGTAACAAAATATTGAGCACCACCAAGAGACCTTTCAGATGTTGAACAAACATCTGAATGTACAAGATCCAAAATGTGTTTTCTTTTTCTTCCACTATCAGGTCTATGGAAGGATACTTTGTGCTGCTTACCTACTAGGCAATCATCACATAAATCAAATGGCTGTCCTTTTATGCTTTGGAGATGATCTTTCGCAAGGATCTCTAAACCCTTCTCGCTCATGTGGCCCAATCTTTTATGCCACAACTCCTTACTTTCTTGTTGAGCAACATTTGTCGCCCCTTTGCATATCTTTCCTTGCATGATGTACAAAGAGCCTTCCTTCTTGCTGCGAGCAACAATTAAGCTTCCTCGTCTAAGTTTCCATTTTCCACCACCAAATTGGTTGTTCATTCCAGCATCATCTAGTTTACCTATTGAAAGAAGGTTTAGGCGTATCTCAGGCACATGCCTTACCTCCTTTAGCACAAGTTTGTTTCCATTTTCTGTTATCAAAGTCACTTCTCCTATTCCCACAATCTTGCTTGTGACATGATTGCCCATTTTTACTGTTCCAAAATCTCCTTTTTTATAAGATGAGAAGAATCCTTCATGAGGAGTAACATGAAAGGATGCTCCGATATCAACTATCCAAGTGCAATCATCAAAAGCAACATTTAGATAATTTTCTTTACCAATAAGAAACACCTATTCTTCGTCTGATGCCACCGTTGTTGTGGTTTTCTCTTTCAACTTCTTTTTGGGGTCTATCTCGTCAGGATGGACTGATCCATCCTTCTGATCTCTCTTCAAGAATCTACACTCTTGCTTCTGAGTGACTACTCATTCCTCTTTCTTTCCTTCTGGATTCTTCATTCAGCAGACTATCTGTAATAGTATCCAGACTAAGCTTTCCATCTGGTGTTGAGTTGCTGAGAGTGACAACCAATGTGTCCCAACTCTTAGGTAGAGAACTAAGGAGTAGAAGAGTTTGTAACTCATCATCAATCTTCATATCTGCCTTCATTAATTGATCCACAATACCTTTGAAGGTGTTTAGATGCTCGATCATATTCTGGTTGTCAGAGTACTCCAATTTTACCAATCGTCTGACAAGATAAGCTTTGTTTCTAGGAGTTTTCTTTTGAATCATAGATTCAAGCTTCGTCCACAACTCATACGCATTGGTATAAGTCGACACATGCTCAAACAAGCTTTTTTCGATGTATTTTCGAATCATAGCAACAACTTTACGATTCAGAATCTCCCAATCTTTTTTAGTCTTCCCTTCTGGCATTTCCTCATTTATGATTGGTTCATACAAATCTTTGCAGTCTAGATGGTCTTCCATCATTGACTTCCAATAGGAATAATTATCTGCAGTTAGCTTGAACATGTCTCCATCATGAGTGTATGTTCCTTCCATCTTGAATTACACAAGACTATGGCTTTTCGAACCAATAGCTTTGATACCACTGTTGGGATTCAACAATACCAATTCCCTCCTCTGTGAACGCATAATGGGCACTATGCAGAAGCGTAAAAAAATAACTGAAAGAGTAGAGGGAAGATGACACCAGAATTTTTACATGGAAAACCCTCTCGGGAAAAACCACGGGACCTAGTCCAGTAAAATATCTCTACTATAAAAGTAGTATTACAAAGTGTTTCTCTCAATCTCTGAGGATCTCTCAATGAATCTCACCCTCTCGGATGGTATACAAACCTCTTTGTATATATCTCTCTTTCTCTCAAAGAAGAATACAGAAAAAACACTCTAACTCTCTTAGGGTTTCTTCATTTGGATGTGTCTCTTAATCTAACCCCTTCTCCTCTTATAAAGAGGAACCTAGCGGGCTTGAGAGTATTGGGCTTTTGTCCATATAGTTGGGAGCCCAAAAGTAACCCAACATGTTCATCCCCCAAGTATTGTGACTTGTGAAACATAATTAAGGAGGGAATTCCAACAATTAATTGTATTTATATTAGAATATTTTAAAGTATTCTAGATGATCTCTTAAGATTTATATTTTTTTAATATTTTATAATTTGCACTACAAGAAAAATATTTTTTAGTGACTGATTCTAGGCATTGCTAGATAACGACGGAATTAGCGACCAAAACGATTTTTTTTAAAGTTAGCAACCAAAAATAAAAACGTAAAATGGTATGTATATATATATTAGTGACTAATTTTCAAATTTTTGAAAATTTTTTCCCCTCTAATTTTTCCCATTCTTTTTTTTCCACTCCCTTATTTAAACACTCATCCTCTCCATCCCTCTTCTTCCTTTTACTCACTCCCTCCTCTCCTCCCTCCACCGCCACCGCCACCACCGTCGCTGCCACTGTGACATCCTTCTACCCCGAATACTTAAATTAAAATAATCAAGTAAATAAAATGAAGACAGGGTAATAGTTAAAAGCAAAAAGCACAACTTGTATTAAGGATAAAAGGTTCACATGATAATTAAAAGGTAGGCACAAAGTTTTCAAGGAGGTTTTAGATCTAAACATTATAATTGAGAAAACTAAAGTCATCATCATCTTTAAAATACATCACTCAAACATCAAGACATAGAGCAACTATTCTAACTTCTAGAACCTCGATGTCACACTAATCAGAGCAAGACCCCGCCTTTCCAAAACTTGGTACCATGAGTGCCCTCAACGTTACCTAAAAGAAAACAACAAGAGAAAGTACGGTGAGAAATCACATTCAATCATATATAAAGGCAAATAATGCCCCAAATCCCACCCATTACCGTACTCAATTACTAACAGTTAACAGATGCTCATATATCAATCACATTTCATTCATTTAAAATCAATCACAGTTCATTCATGTTTACAAAATGCACATGCTCGCACAATGCATATGTTCATCACCACACCTAAGAATCTCGAGTCGGAGCTCCACACCATGGGCGAACCTCCTCAATCCCCTTAGTTATCACTAATGATGGCAACACCGTTAAACACCCGTACGGGTCGGTGTGTCGCGCAGTTAAACACCACCTATGGCCCGAACGAAGACATTCCACACAACCGTTAAACACCACCTATGGCCGACGTGCAGCATGGTTAAACACCACCTGTGGCCCATGCATATGATTGTCCCCCATCATTAGTCCCCCTGTTAAACACCACAAATGGCCAGGGTATTATAGCTACGTCTGGCTTCTCATGCCTCTCATGTCCATGCTCAATGCATTCTCATCCATACTCTTATTCTCATGATTTATTTATACATCATTCGCATAGTCCACAATCATACCCAACCATATTAATTTAACTATCATTATTATAAATCATTCATCAAAAAGAACAGAAACGCACATAAAACACCATTGAATTTCACCCAGTTTCATCATTGCACACAAGAGCCTCAAATCATGAACAACCATAAACAACACAAGAATCAAGTAATTAGGGCAATTAATCATACAGTTTCCCAACAAAAATCACATTAGGACAAGACGTTAATCAGACCATAGAGCATATTGACAAATATTTTCTACCGATTAAAATATTTTTAAAACATAATAATCAAACGAAATTGAGAATTTAGATACTAGAGGGATTTAGGGATTGCCCTCACTACCCGTACACTCCCACATTCATATATGATCAAACCCATCTCCCCCGTACCTTAGATGCGAAGAATACTGATGATCTGATGCGGCTCTAGGACGGTCTGAACACCCTAGCTCCTCTTCCTTGCAGGTCGGCGTTCTCTCTCCTTTAGGTCTGGCTGTCTGACGCGTAAAACACCAATTAGGGTAAACTGATTACCCCATGTCTAATATTCTAGCTGGGTCGGGTCAACCCTGACCCGCCCGTCAGTCTCCCCCGTTAATTCAATTAATTAGATTAATAAATGAAAATAATTTAGATAAAGCTTCATCAGTTTATAAAATCATTAACTGCTCTATTAAAATAAAATTGATAATAATAATAATAATAATGTAATTAATTTCTAAAAATAATTAAATAAATTTTATGATGTTACAGCCACCGCCACCACCACCATTCCACCACTTCCTATCCTTTCCTCCCTCTTCTCCTCTCTATTCTCCACCCTCTTCTCTTCCTCCACCACCACCACCACTACCACCCTCCTTCTACTCCTTTCTCTCCTCCCTTCCCTCCCTCCCTCTCCTTCCCTCCCTTTCTTCTCCCTTATACCTCTCTTTTTCCTTCTCCTTGACTCCCTCCTCCCTCCCCCAACCACCAACCAACTACCATTGTCACCCATCTATTAAAAATAAAATAGCGACCGATTTAGTAACCAAATTAGCGACCAATTTTTAATATATCAATAATTAAAAATTAAAAAAAGTCACCAGATTTAAAAAATAAAATAAAATAGCGACTGATTTAGCAACCGAATTTTGACTCCAATTAGCCACCGAAAGCAATTTGGTTGGTAAATAGTTTAGCGACTAGGTTTTTGCAACAGAAAATAATCAGTTGCTAATTTTGTTGCTAAGCCATTTAGCGACTCAAATCCAACTTTAACGATCGATTTTTTCAACTTTAGCGACCAAAACATGAAATTTTTTGTAGTGTTGTTTCCTTATTTAATTAGGATCTTTTATTTATAAGCATATCATATCGTGTAAATAGGGATATTATCTCTTATATTTATTTCTATTTATTCCATTAAGTCTATATAAAATGGACTTTGTTGTGTAGTTGATACACGATTTTAGCATCTCTTGCTTTTAATAACTAGGACTTACATAACCTTTCTATGAGGTATAACCTTGCACATAAGCTTAGTGTAGGATAAAACATTTATAAACATATGCGCATTCTCATCCTATGTGCAGGTACATTTACATCTTAAGTTTGACCCAAATAGGGAACATCCTCCTATTACCTATTGGGGATATTTATAGATTAGGCCATTGGGGCACATTCTTATTGGGGCTAGCTATGCATATATGAGTAGCTAGGCATACCTTGAGTCATTACTGTACTTGAAGCATGTGGCCAGAAACTCAAGGGTGTGCTCCCTATAGGTTGGGCTATTGTGGTTCTTTGTCCATCATGAGTTTGAATATATCATGCACGTTCTAATTGCCATGGTAGGCATTGGGCAATAGACATTGCTATCTATTGGGGTTTTGCATCACAACACTTGTAACATCTTTGTTAACATTATAGAAAATCCTAATGAGGACATTATATATAGAAAACTAGATTCCTCATGATGACCTGTTGGAGCCAGGCCATGAGCCAAAGCACATACCAGGACCACATCTAGTTGATCTAACTGATTACAAGGGACTACTACCCAGTACAATCATTTGAACCTCATACTAGATGCATCATAGGCATATCTGGAGCAGTTTTTCAGCATTTTGACACTCATATTATTGAGACATCCATATAGTTGGCAACCACGATGAGCATCCTTCAAAAGATTCAATAATAAACATGCTTTCCACTACTATCTTAGTCTTGATTAATCATGTCTCTTGTTTATGCTTTCCTATTATTTTTCATTGTTCTTTTTTTTTCATTTTCTTATTTTATTTCCTTGTATTAGTGTATTTTATTTTCTTATATTTATGTCTTATATTTTTAGTACTAGAGACCATGTTATTTTTAAAGTGTAGGAGGGGATACCTTATGTATGAAAACTTTATAAGTGTATTATCTCTCACTTATACTTGTTGTGTTGCTTTTCTACTTACAACTTTGTAGATGTGCTTTAGTTAATTTAAACTTCTTAACTTATGTGATTATTAAAAAATAAAAAATTAAAAAAATATTTTTTTTTTATAATTAGCCTTGCATCTAAATAAATGGGGATCATCTTTTGAAAGTTGAGGATTAGCTTTAGGCCTTATTATATGCCCTCACTAAATAAAGCCTACAAATAGTGAAAGTTGGACTTGAATAAGGATATGTTGATGTATCCATATTTCTTCTATAACTATGTCCCCTATGTAGATAAATTCTTGAATTTTTTAGAAATATATATATAAACAAACTTGTTTGAGTTACATGTGAAAAGATTGACTACGGTGTTAATAGGCCCTTTTTTTAGGTTATGCAAAATATTTTCTTTGGAACTCATATAAATTAAGCATTTTCAATGAGCTTACAAAAGAAAACTTATCAAGAGGACAAGTAGAGCACATCAAAGACTCCCAACACCTATGTGAGAACAACAAGATAAGTTGTCATCCTAAAAAAATCCCTATTCCTCCCATTGTTAATTAGGAAGAAAGAAAAAATAGGATATAGTAGTAAATAATTTTTAAAGTTCAAAAAAGGAACAATCGCAAAATTAGGAAGAAAAAGAGAACAGGAAAAAGACAGAACAAAGAAACGGATGAAGTTAAGAATGTTAACTACCACGTAGAGACTCTTGAGAGTGCCTTTATGTTAACATCATAAGCTCTTGGGAAACTACCTATTTTTTCTTTTATCCTACCTGATACAAAGTTCATGGCCCCATTACTACCCAAGAAAACTGCCTAACTTTTACATGTTTAAGAAACTTGGTCGTGGAGATTTGATTGACTGTTCAAAAATTTCAATTCTAAAAGGCATATTTTAGGGACCTTAGCCTTTAATTAGGCATTCAGTTGATGAGATCTTGAATAAAAAAATATGCTTGGCTAGATGGTTCTATGAAATAAATTGAAACCATCTATGGTTAAGAGTTCATACTTGTTGAAATGCTCATCTGATGCATGAAAGGACAAATTTTCTTGAGGAAAAACAATGCTTAAGTGTGGGGAGGTTTGATAAATTGATATTTTGCATACTTTTGATATGTGCTTTAGGGGGTGTGTAATGGTTTTTTTCTATTATAAATTGTTTAGAATTCATTCTTTTTCCCAATTTTCTACAACACTAGAAGAAAGCTCAAAATGTGTAAAGGTATTAGAACTTGGAAATTCTAGTCTAAAAGAATCCAATCTAACTGCCTTTTATGAAGAGCTTGACTGTGCTTATCAAAGTACGATCGTGTATCGATGCCCAAGGCAAAAGTTAGTACTAAAGAGGGAGCATGACCATGTCGATCATAACGGTGTTTGAATTCAAAGGTTCTTCTTTAGAAAGATGAGCACACCTATGCCTACATAAGCACGTTTGTGCATAATTTTTGGGTCTCTACATTGGAAAGTTGAGCATGCCCTGATTTATTGGAGCACAATGGTGTTATCTTAAGCACGATTGTGCATGATTTTGAAGTCTTTGTCTCATAAAGTCATCACGACCATACAAGCCATATGCAAGGTCAACCTTGTCATGTGAACAATTATGCTTACCATATGCTTAACCAATCTTGTCGTATGCACGATCGTGTTGATCGAAGCATGAATGAGCTTGGATGTTGTACCCTAATTATCTTGTGTGCCTATATAAATAAAAAGGAACAAACAAATAGGCATCTTAGTTTTTACGAAGTTGTTACTTGTTTAGGCAATTTTGGAGAGATAAGGAATATAGCAAGTGGAAGAACGAGGGTTCTTACCTTTCATAATTTTCATCCTTTGATCTTCATTTTCATGTATTTAATTATAATTTCTTGTTTCACCACAGTAATGGCTAAGTAAATTTTCAATTAGGGTTATTGTGTAATTTTTGTTCAGAAACCTCAGTTCTTAATTTAATTTAAATTCTTATTTTACTCAATCAATTAAGTTGTTATAATTCTTGTTGAGATTTAATCACTCTTTGCATTGTCTTAATTGATTAATTGAATAACAATCATACCATAATCAATTGGTAGAACTATAAAACAATTGATTTCGGGAAATTGTATGATCAAACATTTTTCCAAACCTTTGATAAAATTAATTAATATAATTACTTTGCATTTCCTAATTAGCATGGATTCAAGATCATAGCTGGTTGATTTTAGGTTATCAATCGATTACCTAATAAAACATAATCCAAAGCTCAAGCGAGATCACAATCATTAAAACGGATTAAGAATTGAAAAGACAAATGGTAGAAATTGCATAAGGAAGATCAAAAGTCAAGAACTCAAATCGATTTGCAATCATGAATCTTGAATTGACAAAGAAGATTAGCCTTCCATGGCCATTGTCATAGAAAACTTAGCAACATATAGAGAAGAAACGCAATAGAGATGCAGAAAAATTGTAGAAGAAAAATGCAGTAGAAACTATGGAGAAGAGAGGAAAGCTTCAAATGCAAGAAACCCCTTCAACTCCAAAAACTATTTCTCTAACTAGCTAACTAACTCTTTAACTTCCTAACTAAACTTCCTAATGATTACATGCTCAAAAATGTTAAGAAAAATGGGCTTGGATGGAAGATCTTAGCAGCCTAAAAGTCCACCAACTAAGGCCCTATAATCTGGGCTTGAATCTACAAGAAAAAACCCAATTAGAATGGTGCGGAGGTAGTAACATCACGTTCATATTTGACACTAAAAATGATTGAATTGGGTTGAACTATAAAGAGTCAAGTTTTAGAAAATTTTCTTAGCTTTCGAGGGCTACCAAGATTGTCCATTTTGGAGGTATGTGGTTCCATATATAGTCTGCACTAGATAGCAACCTCATAATAAAAGTTAAGTCCGAAAATAAGTAAAGATTAGCAACTATCCTCAATTAAGCTCAATGGCCCAAGACTTAATCAATGTATCAATATTAACCAAAAATTAACATTAAATATGTCCATTATAAGTCACTATTAAATATCTCAAAAATACTCTATCAGTTGGATAGTTAAAGAGTGAGTATTTTTATGTTTTTTCCTGTTATTTTGTTATATATACTTACTAGCGGGTACCCATGTGGTGCACACAACTCTCATCCTTATTTTTTATATGCTAACATAGTTTGTTTATGGATCATAGTGTAATGAGACACCATATTTCATTTTCATTTAAGTAGTTTTATATTATCTATACATGCTTTTTTAATGTATGTTTCTTTTATATTTTGAATCTTTAAGTTATGAATTATTACTATTGTGATTGACAACTAATTTAAAAAGCATGAAAAACTTACACGTACTTTTATAAGAAAAATAATTAAATTTTAATTAAATTAATTTTTTAATTATATTATAGAATGCCATATAGCAACAACGAGTGGTTACATCACACCCCACCCATTATCTCTCCATTTTTGGCATCTATATCTCTTCATTTATCTTATAAATAGACATTTATATTTCTTTTTATCTTTATAGACCTGTGACAATAAATCATTTTAAAAACTGATCTTCAATTATTATGGAAAAAAATTGAAAAATGTTATTTTGTCTTACCCTTTCCCTTCACCGGCAAAGATTGTGTGTGATGGTTTGTATTGCACTCAGTAGTATTGCTCTATGTTTGTATCCAGTCCGATAGTATTGCTTTATATAGTATAAACTGCCCATGAAGTAAAAAATATGAGAAAAATAATATTTTTTCATTTATTTTTAAATAAAGAATTAATCTCAACCTTTGAAACGTTTTTAGTGTCACATGTCATAGAGATGAAAAGAAATGGAAAGGTCTATTTCTATAGATAATGGAGAGGATCTGAACTCCTCTTTTTGTAAGTTTTTTATGTGATTATGGGATTGACATCTCAATAACTATTCACAATGATTCAATGTCTATTTCTATAGATAATGGAGAGGATCTGAACTCCTCTCTTTGTAAGATTTTTATGTGATTTTCGGATTGACATCTCAATAACTATTCACAATGATTCAATGTCTATTTCTATAGATAATGGAGAGGATCTGAACTCCTCTTTTTGTAAGATTTTTATGTGATCTTCGGATTGACATCTCAATAACTATTCACAATGATTCAATATTGATCTGTGTGAAAAAGGAATTTATGATTACTACTATATATCACTTTTAGCAATATTTATTTGATTATAAAAATATTACAAATATTTTTATTAATAATATTTTTTATATCTTTAGCCATATTTAAATATTATAGTTAATATTTTGTAATATAGTTTAAACACAATATTTATGAAAATATTACAAAAATTAATAAAAAATATTTTTTATTTATATTTTTGTAACATTTTTTAAATAATATAATATATGTTATAGTAGGTTGTCATTGTTTATTTTTTATATTTCATTTTCTTATTGATTTAATGAATTTTTTATTTTCTAGAAACTTAGTTTATAAAACATATGTTAAAATAGAAAAATTCAAATGTATGTTAACATTATATTAATTTAGTCAACTATCTTAATTATATTTATTTAAATATTAATTAAGTAAAAAACTAATGTAAAATATTAGTTTAGTCATATTTTAATTTAAAAAGTATTAATTTAGTCAAACATTAATTTCAAATATTAATCGGTCAAGCATTAATTTCAAATATTAATTCAGTCAAACATTAATTTCAAAAAATAAAAATTTTAGTCAAAACAATAAATGTGCTCATGCCCCACATGTACAAATATGCAATTATTTTCTTCAACTTTAACATCTTGTTGATGCTATAAAAGGGTATGGGGTGGTGAGCAAAATTATCATATAATTACAGCTGGCATAAACTAGCAATCGCATTATATCAACTCCAATGGCTTCAACGATTGGGCAACATGAAAGTGAAGACAAGTTAATCCTCTCCCTCCGCAAAGAGACGGGTTGGGCATTTCCCTATCTCTATCTATTTCAAGAATTTTGGTGCCCACCAAGTTTTATTCAAGAAATTAATTTTTTTCAAAAGTACTTTGAGGCAAAAGAAAGTGACGTTATTGTTGCTAGTTTTCCAAAATCAGGCACTACTTGGTTGAAAGCTCTTACTTTTGCCGTTGTCAACCACCAACGCTTCTCCATTGAGAATCATCCATTACTTACTTCTAATCCTCATGATCTTGTGCCTCCTCTTTATAAGTTTCGTAGTAATATTCATGACCAAATCCTTCACCTATCCAACATGATTGAGCCAAGACTTTTTGGTACTCACACTCCATTCTCTTCATTACCCAAATCAATCATAGAATCTAATTGTAAGATAATTTATATTTGTAGGAATCCATTTGACACTTTTGTTTCAGCATGGTCTTTCTTTAATAAAATTCAGGTAGATCCTTTACCTGCATTAGCACTGGAGGAAGCTTTTGAAATGTATTGCAATGGGATAATTGAGTTTGGTCCATGGTGGAGTCATATGTTAGGTTATTGGAAGGAAAGCATAGCTAGACCAAATAAAGTTTTATTCTTAAAGTACGAGGATCTTAAAGAGAATGTCAATTTTCATGTAAAGAAAGTTGCAGAATTTTTGGGTTGTCCTTTCACTGAGGAAGAAGAAAATAATGGAGTAATTGAAAGCATAATCAAGCTTTGTAGCTTTGAGAAGATGAAAGACTTGGAAGTGAATAAATCTGGAAAAATAAATTTCGAAATCAAAACCTTTAACAACAAGCTCTTTTTCCGAAAGGCAGAAATAGGAGATTGGGTAAACTATTTTTCTCCTTCTATGATTGAAAAATTATCTAAAATCATTGAAGAAAAATTAAGTGGATCGGGTCTATCATTTAAAATGTATTAATAAAACTACTTAGTAATAAGTGATTACACAAGAATAAGCATGTATTGTGTGGCACAAATGTATTGTGAGTTTTCCTTTTTATTAAATAAAGAGGTATCATAAGTTGTAAGGACATCATCCAAATTAGTTATATTGTATGAAAAATGTGTGTTAAAGTTTTAAGGAAAGAATTTTTATTTCTTTCCTTTGGATCTCTACATTGAGTTAAATGATTTATTTGCCGTTTCTTTTGTATGAAACATTTTTATTAAACTGGTCACAAGTTGTATTTATTTAATATAAATGGATTTAAAATTTTAAACGTTTAATATACATTTATGAAATTCAATAAGTATAATATATTTAATACATATAATATTTAATAATATTATCAAAATTAAGACTTTAATATGTTTATAGATATTTAATAGTCATGGTAAAAATTATTTTTCTTCTTAAATTCATGACATTTTACTGCTATTTTATAGTCCTTATCTTTTAACTCTAGTTAATAAAGAATAATTTAAACTAAGATAATTATATTATTTTTAAGTATAGAATTCAATTAAGTAATGTATTTGTTTTTTTATATAAACAAGTAATTAAATATAATTCTTTTATAAATTATATTTTAATATATTATATATTGCTTTTAATACTACTCCTCATTTTTAATTCATTAATTTAATTTTAATATTTTATTTTAAAAATATATAATTTGTTTAGATGTTTATAATTTTAATTATTATTTTTTATTTAAATTCATTAATTTTGAACGATTTTAATATAATATACTTTTAATATATTATATTTCAACTTATTTTATCTTTAAAGACAAAATAACTGCTTGAAATATATTAAAAATATATATTATATTATCATATATCATAATTAATGAATTGAAAAAATGTAAAAAAAATAAAAGTAATATATTAAAATTAAATTATAAGTACATAATTAAAATATATTTTTAAATTAAAAAATTAAAAGAAATTAGTTAATCAAAAAGTAAGAATAATATTAAAATAATGATAACAACTACTCATAATATATTTAAAATAAATTATAAAATTAAATTATATACAATTATATTATTTATACAAAATTATATGAACAGTAAGTTCTTTTGGACGTTGATGGTTATCTTGTCAAAGGCAAGTTCTAATTCTTCTAGATGTAATATCCTTATCATAAAGATTGTGATGACTCGTTGTACTCTTGAAATGTTGAGTATTTATAAAAACTATTAGTCATCACTCTTTAGTCATAATATTTGTTATCATTAAAACATATGAGACTTTTGGATACTTATAAAAAATTCTCTAACAATTTATTGTGTCAATAATGTCAGCACTAAACCAATTAGAATTAGTAGTAATTCTAAACCCTAAACCCTAAACCCTAAACTATAAACCCTAAACACAAAAATTTCTTTTTATCATCGGCTAAGTGACAAATTGGTGGTTTACAATAATCAAGTCTTTGCAAACCTATTTATGTTGGTTAAATGCGACTGTCATTTAATAGTGAAGGCTAGATTGTCATTTAACATCATTACAAAAAATTTCAAGTTTAGCAACTACCAAAATTGGTCGCTAATTTTGGATTTTTGGGGCTAAATGGCTTAGAGATTGAATTAGCGACTGCTTTTGCCCGCCGCAAAAACCCTAATCGATAAGCAATTTAGCGACCGAATTGGGTTCGATTGCTAATTGGAGGCCACAATTCGGTCACTAAAATGGTCGATATTTCTTTTTTAAAGAAAATCACATTGATCGGTGTTTAAGTTTTTGTTTTAATTATTTATATAAAAAATATCAGTTGCTAATTTGATTGCTAATATTGAACTTTATTTTAAACAATTTGGTCGATAATTCAGTGGCTAAATGTTTGAAATTTTAAAAAATTGGTCGCTAGGTCGCTAAAACTATTTTTTTTAAACTAGATCGAGTGGCGGTCGGTTGGGTGGTGGTTCGGGGAGGGAGGAGGCTTATGGAGGGAATGAGGGAATGAGGGAGAAGGGAGGGAGGAGAAGGAATGGAAGGAGGAAAGGGAGAGGGAGGGAGAAGAGGCGGTGGTGGTGGCAGTAGTGGAGGAGAGAAAGGAGAGGAGGAAGGTGGAGAGTAGAAAGGAAGGGAGGGGAGGCGAGGAAGGTGGTGGTGGCAATGGAGGTGGCAGTGGTGGCAAAGTGGAGGGAGGAGAGGAGGGAGTCAGTGAAAGGTATAGGCAGGGAAGGGATGAATTTTTAAATAAATGAAAGTTGGGAAAAAAAATATGGAAAATATTTTCGAAATTTTGAAAATCGATTACTAATATTTTCGGTTTTTAAATCAATAAATAATAATTTGATTGTTGAATTGGTTGTTATTTTATTATTTTGAATTAAAAAAAACAAATTCTGTCGCTAAATTAGTCGCTATTATATTTAATTTTATTTTTAAAAAAATATGTTCGGTTGCTAAATCGGTCGCTAGTTTATTATTTTAAAAAAATGGAGTCCATCTCTAAATCGGTCGCTATTATAGTTAGTTTTATTTTTAAAAAAATAAATTTAGTCTCTATTTTACTATTTTTAATTTTTAAAAAATACCTTTAAATCGGTCATTATGTAATCTAATATGGAAAATGTTAGAGAGGGAATCTACGGGTCGCTAAATCGATCGCTAAGATTAAAACAACTACTCTCTTCCCATTTGGTTGCAAAATCAGTGGCTAGTAGCGACCGAATTATTTCGGTCGCTAAATTATACTTTTTAGTAGTTGATTTCACCTTTTTTTCTTATTTGTCGATTTGAATTGCATTAAATTCAAAGAACAAAAAGTGAATATGCATGATAAATATTAAAAACAATGAAACTTTTACCAAAATAATTCTTATCATTAATGTACAAAAATCAAATTTATCACATATATATATATATATATAGTTAAACTCTTAAATCAAACCAATTTTTTATAACAAATAATTCCAATAGTATGACGATACCACAAACCCCGACGAGCACATAGATGCCCACGTAATCTAGGTGTACTTGTTCATTAACAACGATGCAATTCTCAACCAAGTGTTCCCGACGTCCCTAAAGAGGGAAATTGTGAACTCATACATGCACCTACCATCCAACTTTATTGACTCATTCAGGATGCTGATGGAAAAATTTGGATTGCTTTAAATTCAAAGGACAAAAAGTGAATATGCATGATAAATATTAAAAACAATGAAACTTTTACTAAAACAATTCCTATCATTAATGTACAAAAATCGAATTTATCACATATATATAATTAAACTCTTAAATCAAACCAATTTTTTATAACAAATAATTCCAATAAATTTTGAAATTCCAATTTTGATAAATTCAATTAAAAAATCCTTTTAAATCATTGTTTAACCAAAACAAAATTTCACTTACTTATTTTTACGAAGTTTAATTTTAGACTCAGTTTGACGTGAAAATTGAATTTTTGTAAAAGTGAGCATTAAAGT
The DNA here is from genome assembly GCA_025330945.1 of Mucuna pruriens. Taxonomy (NCBI): domain Eukaryota; kingdom Viridiplantae; phylum Streptophyta; class Magnoliopsida; order Fabales; family Fabaceae; genus Mucuna; species Mucuna pruriens. The sequence continues at coordinate 402,030 of JAENHJ010000395.1, read as the reverse complement.
TAAAAAAATTGTTTAAAATTTGGTTATTAATTAAATTATTATTATATTAATTTAACTAGCCTATCATATTTAAAAAAAAATACCCTATGCAATTAATTTATTATTGTTGTTGTTATTTTCAGATAAAAAAAATTAAAATTGATTTAGACTTTTAGAGACAAGAATATGTCCAGGCTCATTAAAACAGTATAGAGGGAGAGGAGTCGAGCCCCTAACCGCATTTATAAAAAGAGAGGGGAAACCCTGAATAGGGTCTGTACAGTTAGTAAATACGCTACCCACGCGCACAAGTAAAACTCGAGAGTATAAAACTAAAGTAACATGGTGTAAATAGAAAGGGAGGTTGGGAATGGACTTAGGATATTGATGTGGCATGGTATTTGGAATGGCCTTGGGATGTTGTGTATCGTTAATAGGGAAAGCCTTAATGTCTTGTCAGGATGGTCCAAGGTTAGCTTATAAAAAGGGTGAAGAGATAGGACAAGGATGAGGACTCATGTAACAATAACAAATGCAAATGTCTTTATTGATGGTTTCATGTGGATGCATTATTGTAATTTACATATTTTTTTCATAAATGAATCTATATTGAATGATAGATGTTACATGGAAATTATATATATATATATATATATATATATATATATATATATATATATATATATATATATATATATATATATATATATATATATATATATATATACATGAATAAAATAAGTATTTATTTTAAATAATTAAAATTTATAATAAATTAATTTTTAATATATATTATATTTTAATTTTACAATAAACCATTTATATTATGTTACATTGTTATTTTTAATTAATTTTATTAAAAAATCAATATCTAATTTATAACTAAAGATATTAAAAACAATAAATTAAAAAATATAAAAAATTATTGAGTTGGTGTAAAAAAAAATAGATCAAATATTAAGAGAATCTATCTAACAAGCTTTTTTTTCCTAATGTTGGATACTAACTCAATCGATGTAAAACATTTCGTAACCCTAAAGCAAGAAGACCCTTTCTCCATGCAACAAGAAAATTAAATGTATACAACTAAGCATAGCACCTACATAATTAAAAAGCACTTTAAAATCTCTCTATATATAAAATAAGCTATGTTTAGATTTTTCTTTTCCTTTTGAAAATATTAGTTATAGATGAACCCAAAATAAACCAAATCCTACAATTTGAGAAATCCATATAATATAATATGTGAGTTTTGTAACACTCTAATTTTTGTGTTATTAATATTTTTTGTAATTATCATATTAAATAGATTATATTTTTGAGAAAATAGATGTTATTTAAATATCATATAATATTTGAACTCAAATATAATTAACAACTTTTAGATATTTAAGAAAAACATGTATACTATCTTTATGTTTAACAAACTTTCAAATATGGTTACAGATATTAGAATATTTAAAAAGATATTATTTGTATTTTGAAAACATTATCTTTAAATATAAGAGATATTTAATAGTAGATAAATATTTAAATAATAGATACTTAAACAATCTAATCTTACACATTTTGACACTATAAAAAGAGGGAGTTAGCACAATCCCTAATATGTTAGAAACTCTTCTTCTAAACTCTCTTGTGTTGCTAGAACAAAGAAAGAACACCTTAAAATGACATCTCAAAGTCTTTGTTTTACAACTTCCTAGTAAGAAGAGGGAGTGAGAAATCTCGCTCAAAGGTGTCGGTATGATTATGGGTAAAAGGGTTGGTCGCAAACCCTATTGGTTACTTTGAGTGTCTCTATCAATTAACAGAGTGTTTAGTTGTTTGTCTACTGGTTGTTTCTATTTAACTATCTTTATTGACAAACTGTTTAGTTGTTTGTCTGTTGGTTACCTGTATTTGACTATCTTTGTTGATTAACATATTGTTTAGTTGTTTACCTAATTTGTTGCTTATGTTTGATTGTCTCTATCAATTGACAAGGTATTTGGTTTGTTTGGTTGTTTATGGTGCTTGTCTTTATCAATTGATATAGGACAAGACTTTTAATTTTGTGATTGTATATTAAAATTTGTTGTCCCTAGATTCCTACTCTATCATATTTGGTTATCTCTCCTAATTGGTATAGCACATGGCTTTTAACCTCATAGTTGTGGGTTGAGAGTTTCTCCTAGAACGTTAATTGTAGTATTTTGTTATTTGGATGTCTCTGAAGGCAGATTAAACTCCTTAGACTAGGATGCAATTTCTTTGTTAATTGTTGTAAATTTGGTTGATTTTGTAAAGGTTACCTATATGTGTGTTTAGTTGTATTATCAAGAATTTGTGTATGTTGAGTTATGTTGTGTATATTTGTTGATATGTAAACATTCTATCAAGAATTATGAGATATGAATTGAGAAACGAGTTAATGAGGATGAGTGTCAACAAGTTACATAGATCAAGAGATATCAAGAATATGCTTGAGCGACACTTGTCATATGAATGACCTAGTCTAAAGGGACAAGGATGATATTTACTGATTGTTGTGGGTCATGAACGAGATACTTAGGTGTAGAGGGGCAAGAATTGTCCTTATCAATCTCATTTGAAAAAAATGATTAATAAAAATAAGCTAAGACATGTCATGCATCATTTAATACATTCAAGTACTTAGGAAAGTAGATACAAATCTGAATTAGTAAAGTCACTAGACCTTTTAGGGTTAATTGATAGTTAACCTCCAATGACTGTGTCTGATCTCATAGGCTAGAGCATACGTGCAAGCTAAGTACATCCTAACGTACTATCATAGCATATCGTGCTAGTATGGGGCAGGTCAACCAATGGGTTGAGTTGTGTTACGAATAGCCCATTCTGGTTATAGATTGGAATTACATGCATATGTAATAGAGACTAGGTTGCATAACTGTCATTCATATGCATTCAAATAAATGTCTTCATGTAATTATTATAATCTATTATGTTTTTTTATGGAATCGTGTGAGTGTTACTTAGTTTTACTAGCATCACGAGTTGAGTGAGGTTAGTTTTTCACTCTCTTTAATTGTTTATGATTTGTGTTTGGATTGAATGTCACTTGTGGGTAAGGAAGCTAAGCATGATCTTAAAGAGTGAGATGTTGCCTTTTATTGCTTTATTTTCTTTTAGTAGTTTGTTTAAGGGATGAAGTTCTTATTGATTGTGACATAAGGGCTAGGCTTGTAAATTGAATTTATTATGTTTTGAATTTGAGAATATGATATATTAAGTGTCATCATTTGGATTTGATTTGTTCTTTACATTATTTAAGAATGTGAGATCATGTTTCTCCACCATTGCAAACCCTAGTTAGTTTAGGCATGATATACATTTTAGTTATTAGGAGAATGTGAATTCTTTAGTTTTGGAATAAGTAAAATATAAGTATAAATATTAGATGAATAAAAAGTATTACAAGTCTAACTAGTCTGGCAAGTCAAATCGAACCTGCAAATTCGCAGGCTAAAATATACTTGACCTATTTTGACTCGTAATTTTTTTTAAAAATTTAGCTACTTTATAAAAAATAAGCAAAATAAATAGTTGACTAATTTGATTTGGTCTCGACACAAAAAATACAATGTATTTTATTTTCAAGTTAGATTGGATTACTTGTATCTAAGTTCATCAAGGCGATGCTAAATATCCCATTTTAACACCTCTAATATAGAGTATATGTTATTTTTTCACAATTTTTATTTGGTATCATACAATAATAATTAATATGATTTGGTCACCATTGGTAGCCTGGGAATAAGACAAGTCCACCTGAGCCTTCGACAGGTCATCATGTTGGCGCTGGTTAGCCCCCTTCAACTTAGTATTATCCTCCAATAGCCGTTGGTTGGCCCTTCTCAGTTCATCATTTTCACTTGATAGCTATTGAAAGACCTTCCTTAGATTGGTGTTGTCTTCCAATAACTGTTGGTTGGCTGGTTTTATTTCTGAATTATCATTCAACAACTTCGCCATCTCTTACCTACTCCATAGCCCTTCCCAGGCTAATTTCTCCATTTGAAGTAGAGCCAACCTCAGGGCATTCACAATGGCTGTTATACGAATGCATGAAGCTGCCACTACGTTTAGTGAATTCTCAGTACCAACGGTGAGTAGTGACTCACGGTCACGAGCGTCGAGTTTTACTCCCAACCTCAAGGAAGGAGGGTCCAACCGTATCCCCCATAATGATTTGGTTCCAAAAGGACCTAAGACGGTATTCGAGTCCTCTTTGCCATAACTCGTGGAGCGCTCGACTTGATCTGTAGACTCAATGGGCGCTAGAGTAGAAGAGTCGGTAATAGGGATGGCAGTAGAGGTGCCCTAATGAGTAGCTATAGGGGGCACCTTCTCAACAACGACGTCGGCTTCTCCAATTCGCTCTGAAGCGATCCCTCTTACGTTTACAACCATGATCTCAGATGGGGTAGCAACAAGAGGAGGCTCGACTGCCGAAATTACTTTTGTTGGTTTGGCTTTCTTGATTTCGCCCTCATAGGGAGAGGAAGCAACTTTCCTCTTTGGACTTGGTAGAGGAGGTGGGGCTGGCACTGGTTAGAAGGCCAGTTTTTGTTGCATAACCGAAGTTGTCGAAACAAGCGGAGGAGGTATAGAATCAATAGTCAATCTGATTGACTTGTTCCCGGCAGCAGTCTTGCCTCACTATATCATGGCACTTAAGTTGTAACCAGAGTTCTTGAAGATAGTTGTAATACAGAAAGAAAAGAAAAACATTGCAGCAGTTCAACACCTAGCCGAGTTAGTTCAAAGGCCATGAAAATAAAAATTACCTATCAAATAAGAGTTAGGTTCATTAGCAAAAGAGGCCGCCACCACTTCTTTGTAGTTCACATTGTGGGGAAGTTGGTTGAGGATGCCTCAACTTACTTGGTTTTCGACATTTAAGTCTTTCGAACTTAACCTCTGTACCCAGTTTGGCATACGCCAATACTAGGGAATGGGTTCCCCATCCATAGTAAGGGGGCATCCTTCACAGGAACCACTTTTACATAGCGGGTTTTGACACTATTCTCTCCCAAGTTTTTCGACATCCCTCCTCTAATCCTTGATCCTCCTATTTATAGGGTTCAGTGTACTCAGATGGCTCGCGTCCCATCGTAATCTTTTGGCGTCAAGGGGGAGAAGTTTCCTTGGTAGGCTATTTGTCAGTCTGTCAAGGGTGGCGCCTCCTCTTGCTTTGACTTCTTATGAAATGATGTCACGTCACATCAATTCTTACTTCCTTTATACTCTTTGCTCCGGCACAGTCGACGATCCGCTCAGGATTTTTCTTGGTCGTCTGGCCGGCCAATATTGTGTTCCCTTCGTACAGTCGATTATGGTCGGACGGTACATAGCCCTTAAGTTTTGATTCTTATTTTCAAGAATCAAACCGTGATCCTTTTGGTCTCATCATGGGGAGATATGTCTTTTGGCTTTTCCCGAGAAAAATTTAAAACTTTGTAACCCCAGGTTTTGCGTGCCTAATGATGAGGCCTTCATTAATTGTGTGCCATTTTTCCTTCTCGAGGAACGCGTAATGATAGTGGTTGCCCTAGGTCTTTAATATGCTGATACTTCCTTTGTTTTCTTTATTCCTATCTTCTTTTCCACGTGATTTTTTCTTCGTGTCATGTTCTCATAGTTTGTTTGAACTTCCTTGCGTTCTTCTCTCTGTTTGCCTCTGCTTCCTTGCCTTCTTCAGCGACCTCACTACACATGATTATGGACGTTGCAGGTATTAATCTTCTTGCCCTTTCTGTCACTGTTTCTTTAATCATTATTTTTTCCTTTTATACTTGTCTTCTGTTTTTAGTTTTCAATTTTCCTTTCTTCCTTCAATCTATCAAAAATCCCTTTGTTCTTTCTGGTTGGGTTTGAAACTGACCCTACCTTTCTTCGTCGCAAGGGGCCCTTCCGAAGGTATCGCTAGTTTTTCTGAGGAAAACCGGTCCCCTAACAGAGTCAAATCGAGGACCGACTCTTCTTCTCAAGACGACCTTTTAAGTTTGTCGAGTTCTGGAGAAGTGTTCCCTTTCGAGAGTTGGTATAGGGACAATTATGAGGATGACACTTCTGAAGACCCCTTCTCTTGGGTGGACTTGGATGTCAAAAGGGTTTCTTCCCTCTACATTCAAGGAAGTCTTTTGTTGGGGACGGCCAAAAAACTTGTTCAACCCGATCCTTGGTCCGTGATGCTTCGGCCCTACCAGCCGAACGAATCCGTCAACAGCCAACCTTCTTTTGATGAAACCCCCTTCTTCTTCTTCTATGAGCCAGTGTTTTCGAAGCTTGGCATCAAACTCTCTTTTACTACCTTCGAACGGTCGGTCCTTCTCAACTTCATCGTAACAGTTGGGCTTTCGTGAGGGCCTTCGAGCTCTTATGCAAAGATTGGGGTCGAGCACCTTCCCTGGGGGTATTTTTTTTTTTTTTTTCTCTATGAAGAAGGTCTCCAAGGTGGGATGGCTGTCCCTGAGCGGTCGTCCCAAACACAAGCTTCTGAAGCCGTTTCTTGAAAGTTTCAAGACTTTCAAAGATAAGTTTTTCAAAGTCGGCCAAGGCAAGTCTGGCGCTAATATTTTGGCCAATCAATTGGGAACCCACTATTTTCCCTTATACTGGACTTCCCAACCGGCCATGTGTGTCACCATAGTCCGAAAGGACTTGGAAAAATGGGAAGATGAGTTTATCGTTGAACTCGAGACTCTCCCACACCTATCTTGCTCCAAACTTATTCGTGGGATAGGTTAGTGTTTGTTTCTTCTTAGCATATCATACCCTTGAAAACATATGTCTTAACATATTGATTTTGTTTGCAGGTTTCTTTGTCAAGTTTTTGAAGGATCTTAAGAAGTAGATTCCTCAAAATGCCGAGGAAGGAACAACCGTGCCTGCCGCTACCATGCCCGAGGCCGTTCCTTTATCTCATGAGAAGAATACAGCCGCATATCCCTTGGTGCTATATGAAGGATCTTAAGCAGTTGCAACGTGGTCGGACGAGGATCGGCCAGCTGATGAAGAAATTCTGGAGAGACCGGCCAAGCGCGTTCATCTCGAAGAACCTTAAGAGCCCTAGGACGACTGCTCATTATCTGGAGGGATAATTCTTGGTCGGCCATCTAGTCCTTCCATGTGGGCGCGCTCTGGGTCGGTCATAGAAGTAGTGGACTGAACAATGTTGCCCCCTTTAGATGGCCTCTTAATAAAGCAGTTAGGTGTTTCAGGAACCTTAGACGCTATTCAACGTTTGGCTGGTTGCTCGGCCATCTTAGCTCGCGCAGCCGAGGCTGAATTCGGTCCGATGGCTGACCATCTGGTGTAGGCGGAAGAAGAGAAGCAAGCTTGGGAAAGGGTCCGTATCAAGTTTGATCATCAACTTGATCTTTTAAGGAAAACAATAGTCGACCTTCAGGAGGAACTTCGGCACTCTAATGATCATCATTCTTCAACCCAGGCCGAGTGGGAAGTAACTCGAGCTTCTCTTACCACCGAGGTAGAAGATGAAAAGAGGTCTCTCCTGGTCAGTCAGGAGAAAATTTTGTCTTTGGAATCTGACGTGGTCAATCTTCAAGCGTAAATTGCTGCAAAGAATGATCAGATAAAAATCAAGGATGCGACTATTCTTCAACGACGGACGGCCATGGTGCACCAATATGAGCATGGTTTCAATCATGCTCTTACTCAAGTCAAAGTTTTGTACCCGGGTTTAGAACTTTCGGGGATCGACCCTTATAAAGAAATTGTAGATGGTCGGATAGTTGATGTTCCTTCCCCTAGTGCTTGACTTGGTTTTTAATTTCTTTTTGTAATTTTTGTTTGAACGATTTGGAATTTTATACTATCTTATTTTTACTTCGACCGCTTTGTTTTATTTGCTGATTTTTACAAGTTTCCGCGAGCGAGTTGAGTGAATTGCCGACTTATATTTTTACAAGTTTTTGCGAGTGAGATCTTATTTTTATTTCAACCGCTTGGTTTAATTTGCTGATCTTTACAAGTTTTCGCGAGCAAGTTGTCGATTTATTTGCATAAGTTTCAATGAGCGAATTTATATTAATCAGTCGTTATCTTCGAATTCGCCTAGTCGTGCCCCCGGACTAGCCTTGTGGCTGACCATTATCGGGCTTGTTTCTGCCTAGTCGCGCCCTCGGACTAGCCTTGTGGCCGACCATTATCAGGCTTGTTTTGAATGAGTAGATAATTATGAAAAGACTTGCATTCATTTAACTATAATACATGTGCAGAGAGGCGGCATTCCATGTCTGAGGCAACTTTTTCTTTTCTAGACTTTCTAGGCGATATGCTCCTTGCCCTACCTCCTCAATTATTCTAAACGGTCCTTCCCAATATGGCATTAGTTTGTTTCTGTCGGTGCCCAGAGTAATTCTTTTCAGGACTAGGTCCCCTGTTTTGACGTTTCTTGGGACGACCTTTCGATTGTACTTCCTTGCTGCCCTTGTCTTCATAGCATACTCTTTTACGTGGGATATCTCCCTAGGTTCATGTAACAAAACCAGGTTGGTTTTTAGTTCTTCTTCATTCCTACTTGGCTCAAATAGGGTTGTCCTAGGGGAGGGTTCTCCTATTTCAACTGGAATCATTGCTTCAGTGCCGAAGGTGAGACGAAAAGGAGTCTCGTTAGTTGTTGAGTGTGGGTGGTATGATAGGTCCACAAAACTTGAGGTAGCTCTTTTGCCCACCGGCCTTTGGCTTCTTCCAACCTTTTTCGTAGTTCTCGTAGTATGACCTTGTTTGCAACTTCGGCTTGTCCGTTGGACTGAGGGTGCTCGACCGAGGTGAACAATTGTTTTATCTTTAACTCTTTGCAAAATTTGACCATCCCCTTTGAGGTGAATTAAGTGCCATTGTCGGATACTATTTCAATCGGTATGCCAAATCACAGATGATTTTTTCCAAAAGAATCATTTAATTCTTTCGGTCGTGATTGACGCGACCGGCTCCACCTCGATACACTTTGTGAAATAATCTATCGCCATGATAAAAAATTTTACTTGCCCTAGCGTTGGGGGAAAAGGTTCCAAGATATCCATTCCCCATTTAAAGAAAGGCCAAGGGGATGTGATGGGGTGTAGGCGTTTTGGAGGTGCTTTGTGTCCTTCAACAAATTTATGGCATTTGTCACATTTTTTCACATATTCCAAGCAGTCTCTTTTGAGCGTTGGCCAATAATAGTCGTCCCTTTTTATTTTACTGGCCAATGCTCTTCCACCAATATGAGTGCCGTATACTCCTTCGTGCACTTCCTTAATGACATAGGCTGACTCCTCGTCTTCCAAGCACGTAAGGAGTGGGAAAGATTCAGAGCCTCTCTTGGGTTGTCTGGGGTTTCTCCATTTTAGAGGAGTTAAAGATTGGCGTCATCCAGGTAGTTTTGTTTTCAACGTCCAAAATTTCCAACCGATCAATGGTTGGTGTGCTCAGCTTTTCATGTATAATCGTTCTCTACTGTCCTCGTCTCTACGTACTGGCCAATTTTGCCAATAAGTCGGCCCGTTCGTTCTGATCCCTCGAGACATGCAAAAGGACAAAGTTGTCAAAAGAGAAGGCCATGCTTGAGGCTCTATCTCGGTATTTGGCTAATTGGGGATCTTTGGCTTGGTAATCTCCATTAATTTGCCCAGTGACGAGTTTCAAGTCACTTTTAGCCGTGAGTTTCTTCGTGCCCAATTCCTGGGCCAGCTTCATCCCTGCCAGCAATGCCTCATACTCTGCTTAGTTATTGTTGGCTTTGAACTAGAAGTGTAGGGATTGCTCTATCAGGATTCCGGTTGGTCCTTCTAGAATGATTCTGGCTCCACTTCTAGTGTGGTTGGATGATCCATCGACTAAGGGGTATCATTCTCCTTTTTCCTCTCTTTCCCCTCCGGGGGTCAATTCAACGAGGAACTTTGCTATGGCTTGAGCTTTGATGTGGCCTCGGCTTTCAAATGAAATATCGAATTCTGATAATTGTATGCTCCATGCCACCATCCATCCAGCCAGGTATGGTTTTCCTAACATCTGACGAATTGGAAAATCTGTTTGTACGATTATGCTAAAATTTTGGAAGTACGGTCGTAACCTTCTAGAGGTGGTCACGAGAGCAAAGGCGGCTTTCTCTATCTTCTGATATCCTGTCTCTGGTCCCTGTAAAACTTTGCTCACAAAATGCACCGGTCGTTGCTCTTCTTCTCTTTCCTATACTAACACAGCACTTATGGCATTTTCAGAGGTAGAAAAGTAGAGGCACAACGAGATACCTGGAACTGGACGTGTCAAAGTCGGCGGAGCGACGATCGTCATTTTTAGTTTTTGAAAAGCCTCTTCGCATTCGCTCGTTCAGGTGAACCTCCCCCTTTTCAATGCCCCGAAAATGGGTTGTGTAGTCTCTGCCGACCAAGGGATAAACCGTGATAAGGCGGTGATTTTTCCCATAAGTTGTTGGACCTCCTTGATGCCTTGAGGTCTCTTCATGTCAATTATTCCCTGACACTTTTCTGGGTTAACTTCTATACCCCTTTCGGTCAGCATGAATCCCAAAAACTTCCCCGCCTACACTCCAAAGGAGCACTTCTCAGAATTCAACCTTAATTGATGGTCTCTTAATGTCTTAAAAACGCGTTCTAACGTTTCACAATGTCTGTTTTCCTTCTCGGATTTTACAACCATGTCGTCCACATATACTTCTATATCGACCCCAATTGTCTTTTTAAAAATCTTGTCCATCAAGCATTGGTAGGTAGCCCCAGCGTTTTTCAGGCCTTGTAGCAAAAAACTCCTTCCTTGGTTATGAAGGTCGTTTTTTCCTCGTCGGAGGGGTGCATCCGGATTTGGTTATATCCTAAATAAGCATCCATGAAACTCACAAGTGCATACCTTAATACTCCGTCTACTAGTCGGTCGATGTTGGGTAGGGGGTACGAGTCTTTTAGGCAGGCTTTGTTTAGGTCAGTGTAATCCATGCACATTCGCCACCGACCGTTGGCCTTCTTAACCATCACCACGTTGGCCTACCATGTGGGGTATTGCACTTCCTTAACAAAACTGGTTGTCATCAACTTTCTGACCTCTTCCCTAACGACCGCTCGCTTTTCCTCCCCTTGTTTCCTTTTTTTCTGTGCTACTGGTTTGGAATTTGGGTTGATCGACACGCGATGACACATAAAATTTGGGTCGATACCTGGCATATCCTTGGCGGACCATGCAAAAACGTCCACGTTTCTTCGGAGTGTCTGGACAAGTCGGTCTTCTTCCTCTTGGTCTAGGGCCTTGTTGATCTTTGTTTTCTGGGTATCCGAAGGTCCAATTTGCACTTCTTTGAGATCCCCTACCAGATGGGGCCTCTCTTCGGTGGAGAAATATCGTGGGTCAAGGTCGAAGTCCAAGACATTCACCCCAGGTCCTTTTGTAGTTTATTCCACCCTCAAACTATCTTCGTAACATCTTTTGGCCATTGTCGTGTCTGCCCAGATAGTAGCCACTGTTCAGTCGGCAGGGAATTTCATGCAGAGGTGGTGGGTATAAATGACAGCTTCTAACTTGTTTAATGTTGGGCGTCCTATAATAATGTTATAAGAGGCCTCGGTGTCAACGATCGTGTACAGGACAGGGATCGTCCTAGTCCCATCTCTATCTCCGAACGTTGTTTCTAACTCCATTGTTCCTTTTATGGGGACTTGTTCACCAGCAAATCCGTAGAGAGCTGCTTGGCATGTGGTAAGGTTCTGGATTCCCAACCTTTTAGTGGTCGTCCAATATAAAATATTGGCCAAGCTCCCCTGGTCGACTAGCACCCTTTCGATCTTATATTCTTTGGCCACAACAGATATGATCATGGATTCATCACACCCTGTCTTTCGTTCCTTATGTCCCGGTCGGTAAAGGTGATTACCGATCCTGTCGTCCATCTTCCCAGAGAGCTTATGTTGGCTCCCGTGAGTACCGCCTGAACCTCTCTCCTTCGTCGGCATTCTTCGAAAGGGGGTTTGCAGATGCCTCTTGATATGGTAAAGATGGTGCCCTTATGCGGAATTGGGCTGTTTTGTCTTGACCTACTTTGCCTTCTTCTAGCTGACCGTTCTTCCCTCTGCCCTTGCTTTTCCTGTATCCTAATGTATTGGTTTAGATTTCCCTCCTAGATCAGTCGCTCGATCTGGGTCTTCAAGGTCCAACATGCCTCTGTCGAATGGGCCGTGGTACGATGGAAATCACACCAATCAGCCTGGTTATTCCCTCAGACCTTTCCATTGGAGGGAGGACGAAAATGTAGCAATCTTGTATGACATATCTCCCTCATGATTTGGGCTTTTTTTTCATTCAGCGGGGTGAAGTGCTTGTTGTCCCTCTGGATTATCTCCGACCGTTTCGGAGCGTCTAGTCTGTGAGTTGTCCTCTGTTCGATTATTCGGCCGATGTTTTTCCTATTTTGTGAGCATTCTTCCTCCAACTGTTCTGCCTGATCTTCTTCGACCTCGATGTGCTTTTCTGCCCTCACCCAGATTTCTTCCATGCTAGTCGGTCGTCTGAGGGCAGAGAGTCGCTGAACGGGCTGGCCTTCAATCCTTTTTGAAAGGCTTTTATGAAAATTATTTTGTCTGGATCATTTACACGGACGGTCGCGTTGTTGAAACAAGCTAAATAATTCTTTAGGCTTTCCCCCTTAGCTTGCCTAATGTCAAATAAGTCTGCCACTACTAATCTTTTCACCTTGTTGGCCGCGAACTGAGAAGCAAACGCGTTGGCCAGGTCATTGAAGGTTCGAATGGTCTTGGCCGACAATGTTGCCATCCATTGCATCGCTACACCCCTTAGGGTGCTTCGGAAAAATTTATAGCTTAATTTATCATCCCCTCCGCTTATATACATTTGCGTTTGGAAAGCCTGCAAATGAGCGTGAGGGTCTTGTGTTCCATCAAAGGGTTCCATCACCACCTCTCTAAAATTTGGTGGAACTTGAGTTTCATCAATCTCTTGGCTAAAAGGTTGTCCCTAGATGTTTTGGGGGGAATTCTCCATCTGCGTGGATAATTCTCCCCCACGAGCTGTCTTTGCCGCTTCCAATTGTCGTCAGAGTTCTTCCTCCCTCTCCTGTGCCCTTCTCAAGGCCTCCGAATGTCGTTCTTTCGCCTGTCTATATCTCTGTTCGACCTCTGCACTCAGGCGATACTACACATCACTGCGTGCCTGCAACGAGGCTATAGTACGAAGCAATATTTGGAGACTATCTTCTTCTCCTTCATTTGTGGAACTTGCTTGATTTCTTGTTATTGGCATTTCTCAAAGCTAGACTTTTCTTTTTCAGAAAAACTTCTAAGTGGTTGGGATAAATTTTACATTGCCCCACAGTGGGGCGCCAATGTTTTCTCCCAAGTTTTTCGAGATCCCTCCTCCAATCCCTGATCCTCCTATTTATAGGGAGGATTCACTATTCAGTGTACTCAGATGGCTCGCGTCTCATCGTAATCTTTTGGTATCAGAGGGTGAAGTTTCGTTGGTAGGTTACTTTTTAGTCTGTCAAGGGTGGCACCTCCTCTTGCTCTAACTTCCTGTGAATTGATGTTACTTCACATCAACTCTTGCTTCCTTTATACTCTTTGCTCTGCAACGGTCGGCGATCCGCACAAAACTTTTCCTGGCAGTCTGGCCGGCCAGTATTGTGTTCCCTTCTTACGATCGGTTATGGCTGGACGGTACAAAAACCCTTGTAAGACTCTAGATATGGGCGAAATAAGTTCATGCGGTGCATGGCCGCAAGGAATACCCAAGTAGCACCTTGACTGATATGGGAAGTATAAAAGGAGAAAAGGAGAGGAGTTGTGGGCTCGATTGAAAGGGCCTGACAAACGATTTTGAAAGCCGGGAGGACGGCCCAACTATTAGGGTGAAGTTGCGAAGGGACTATCCCCAACGTTCAGAGGACCGCAGCGAAGAAGTAGTCAAAAGGCAATGAAATCCCTAAATCTTCAAAGGTCGTCTCATACATAAAAATAAAATCGTCCTTGTTCGCCTAAGTAGCATGGTAGGCGTGTTCTTCCTTAAAGAGCACCACCATGATAAATAAAGTCACGGGCCAAAGATTGGTCAACCCAGGCACCCTTTGTAACCAGTGTGTTCGCCTCAATAGGCGTCACGATAGAGATTTGTTTAAGGACGTCTAAACTCACCCATTCTTTGTAATGCTCCTTTGAATGAGAAGAAGCACGAGCGGGGACCATTGATTCTAGCATAGTTGCTAGAGGAACCAACCCCGTAGAAGAAAAAGAAGAGGAAGACTTAGAAGAGACAAGGACTACAGACTTACACTTAGATTGGACCACCATGAAGAATGAGGGAAATGAGAAGGCTCGGGAAGGAAATTCTAAGACACAATGAAGCAAAGAGAATGGTTGTATGGAACAGAAACGCTAAGGAAGAGGGCCCTTATTTATACCGGTGAGGAGGAGTGCAAAGAAAGTTGGTGACAGGGGGCATTCAAAGCGAAGTGAAACGACGCGACTCTTGTCATTCCAATTTTAAAATGCATTCTCCCTTAACTCTTAAAAGTCATGACGCCGAAAGGGCACGTCGCCTCCACGCGCGATACTTGAATCCCTAATAGTCATGTTATCTGATGAGAATGTGCGTCACCTCCATGCGCAATCCCCTAGTGGCCACATCGATGAACGTATAGACATGTAGCTTCAATATGCAACCTACTACCTCCCGACAAACGCATCATATCCCCGAAACGGCCACCTATCAAAATGGTTCGACCCATTAGCGAGTCGACCTCACTCCCCAGTGTATTGTTGCATCCCAACTGACCACTCAGGCGGCTCTACTTCTAAACAAGTCGGCATTGGCAAGTTTCCCATCGGCACGACCATCGGTCAACTTGGCTTACAAACAAGGACTGAGAAGAAGCGATCTTTATTTCTAATCACCCTAGAAGACATCTACATCTTCCTTAGGCGATCACAAATAAAGAGGGGGCAACTATAGGACCCCAATACTGTCCGGCCTAAAGAAGTAACCATGCAGAAGGAAAAATCCTAGGAGTGGGCCTATTTTTGCCCAACAACTCAAGCAACACGAAGTTGAGATAGGGAAAGTGTAGTCGAATCCAGCCTATTTAGAAAAGAGGAGGGGCTCGAAGACCACATAACCAGGTTGATACTAACATCCTAGAAGGCCCATACCAGATCGAATATGGAAGCCCTAGCTCAACATTGAAGGAACCAGCCACCTCAGCAAAAAGGACACCACGTCACCCTGCTCAAAGATCCTAAACTACGAGATTTTCCAAGAGGGTAGAACCCCTGATGAAACCACGTTAGGAAGGCAAGGGACCAACTATCCCTAACAGAATAAAAATCCTCGCCACTCATAGCAAGCGAATGTGCAAGGTCAGCCACTACATACAAGGAGTGTTGTGAATCTAGGAGAAAACATTCCATGATTGGGTGCAGCACACAGTCAGTATCAACCTAAAGATTTTCAAGGCTAATAGATTGAATCGTTGGGCTAGGGTAGCACCGCGTGGTGAAACCAAGCATGCCTTCACCCCTCCTGAAGGTTATAAAAGCCCCCAGAGCGAAGAACTCAGGGCCGAGAACTGAGGAATATAACACCTTGAGAAATTTTGTTGGAGAATCTTTGCGCGAGTGACTCAAAAGCATCCCAAACATATCTCCAACCGCGAGTACGGACACCCATTACTCCTTTGGATACCAGGTAAACTTCTCGGTCAAACTGCACTCATACCCCCTAGGAAGTGTCTAGTTCCCTTGGGTCCCTCACACTTCAGATGGCAGGCAAGCCATCTTAGTTTTGTCACAAAGTCCGACACTTTGTTGCCCTGAACTCATTACACTTCATATGATGAGCGAGCCACCTTAGTATCAAAAGGAGTCACAAGCTAATGGTGGGCATATAGCTAGCCTGATAATATTCGTTTCACCCCTCTGTTTTATAACATACTTCACCAGTGTCCGAGTCATTGAACATACGTCTGAGTGATCCTAGCACACACACAAACACAACATTATACCATGGCGGATGCCTAGTGGATAGTCCCCTATACCAGACCCCAAATCCGCATGAGTTGAATACCTAATAAAAAGTTCAAGCCTGCGGCCGACCCTTGAGGAAAGGTCCCCCACACGGAGTCTAATAGCATATTCTTACTTGAGAGAAGGACACCTAAGGGAAAGTCTGACTCTATACCAATTTCACCACAAGAACTATGTGAACTTTGATCTCTCCCGGCTAGGAGGGGTACGTAGGAGCAAGAGACACCCTCTCATCAAGTTCTGCATCCCCAACATTCTCACTCTATCTCAGGTCTTGCTAAACCAAATATAATGGAAATAATATAGGTTGTGCTAGCTCATGCAAGTCGTAAGGTAACTACCAAATGGTAGGCAAATCGGTTGATACGTCATTCTCATGCGTAACAGGCCCCTTTCCCGGATCTTTGTTTGTACAGCTGCCTTATCCGTCTCGATTCCCGACGTACCATTAAATATTGGTGGTGACTCCATAACCAAGTCGGTTCGAAATCAGTCAATCCTCCAAATTGACTAAGGCAGTATCAACTCGTCTCGCCGGGTCAGGGACGTTTCCTATAAAAATGCCGGTGGCAACTCTCATCAGAACCGAATCGATCTTGGTCATCCTTCCAGATTGGCCGAGTCAGTTTCGACTCTGCATAGTTGATTCCTCCTTGACTTCAAATATTTCAATTTAAAACATTCGATTTTCCTTGTTGCGATTTAGGCCGCGACAATTAGCCTCACATCGGATGACGAAAGATGTTTAGCATGCCATTCAGACCATTGCAGGAGAAGTTCCGGAAGCTTCTGTCTACTAGCTCTAGAAAGTATTCAAACGAAAGTAAAAATTTCAGTCAATGAATCCAAAGTGCATGATCAGGATACACCGTGACTTATTCGCGGAACCAAAGAATACAAAAACATAGTGTTAAATAACAAAGTAAAGACCATTGTATTTTTATTGTTATGTACATATTTAACAGTGGTGACCGAATGTATCAGAATCTTCACATCAAAGTCGTCTTTTTTTCCAGATCCTCATTCTTCAGCTATTACTAAGAGAACTGATCTTAATTAAGTTTGTTTTCTACGTCAATTACTAACTAAATAAAACATTTCAGTGGCTTTAGAAATAAGCTTACTTCCGAAGAGCTTTTCCATTAATCTTGTCCAAAGAAAGAGAAAAGAGAAAGGAGAAACAAACTGATAGTTAATCAGCTGCTTGAAGAAGCCTATCCAAGGGGACACCTACTGCCTGAAACACCAAACTTTTCTGTCAAGTGCTGTCTGTACATGATAGCACAAATTAAGGATAAACAAAAAGCAAGATTTACAATAAAAAGACATAATATGTATTCTCGCTTCTCCTACTACAACAATAAGAAAATGCAATTACAAAAAAAATCAAAGTTTTTAAAAAGTGATGGTCCAAGCAGCTAGGCTCACCAGGCCAGTGTGGACTGTAGGTGCAGCAGCCTGTAATCCCTCCACTGTTGGGAACGGGAGGTGGTCGCTGCTCTGTGAAACCAGACTCACGCAGTACCCTCCACTCCAGGAACCACGAAACCTAAGCCTTCGCTCAGGCACCATGACCCAACTCTCAACTTGGAGTGGGCAAGCCAGCATTTGCAGCAGCAGCCCAGCCCAGCAAAGCCTCAGAACTGTTCCATCACTTTGATGCCCTCACTTGGGTCACAAGCTAGCGTTACCCAGCTCGGCAGACTGACGCCATGTCAGAGCTTTTATAAAGACTGGCTTAATTCATTTTATAGCTGATGTGGGACTTGTAAGTTAGAAGACAGATTACATCACTTAGATACATTTCTATCCCCTTTTTTATTCCTCCAAGATGAAAACAGTAATTCAATTGATTGGAAGGCAAACATTGTAATTTGTACCTTTCGCTTACATATAAAGTTGTTTGTATTACTAGCTGGGATTGTACAAGCACACAGAAATGGAGCCTATTCAACTAGTTATGTTGATACTGTTGCCTATACCAACGGACAGTTTCTCACGTCTAGTTTAATTAAAAAATCTTGTACATATATATACTATTTAATTTGTAACGCAACTTATATGACTCTTGAAAGTTTTGAGAGCTAGCTGGTGGGATAAAGCATGCCCACATCTTGCAATTTACACAAGTGGCACAATATGTTGTAAGGAAATGTCAAAATTCAATTACATTTTTGTACAAATTGGTTTAGCATTTGAAATTGCAAAAAAAAAAAAAATCTATTAAAGTTTGGCTAGGTCGTGACATTATTCAATGATTACACATATGAAATCTATTGTTACGTGGGATTTCCCTTGAGGACCATTACTGCTGGACTTTGAGCTCTTCTCTCACCAACCTCCTGTTTCTCTGGCCAACCTTCGAGCTCTTCCTATTGGGATCTGAATTTCCACCACATCTAGTGGAGGGTATCTGCAAAGGTACTCCAACACTCAAATAAGTTATCTATCCTACCTACAACGACACTTTTCATTTCTTTGGCCAACCTCCAAGCTCTTCCTACCGAGTTTGGATTTACTTGCGATGTTTGTCAAGATGACGAACCAAAAGCCAATGGAAGACGAGACCACAATTCCCCAATCTCAGCCAAGGGAGTTGTTCAGGCTTCAAGAGATCATGCCCTTGCAAAGAGAGATGTCTAACTTGAGGAAGAGAAATGCTAAGGAGATTGAGACATTACGGAGGGAGAATGACGAACTACGATCCCAGTATAGGCGGACCAACACAATGAACACACTCACTCGCTAGCAAGTAGAGGCCGATGATGTCGAAAACCAAGACACCAAGTCACATGGGGAAACTAACATGCGGTCTGAAGCAAAAAGCAACTACCAAGAGAGGCCTCAACTGAGGAAACACCCTTCATGGGCAACATCATCAACACCCCTTACTCGTGGGGTGGAGAAGCCTATCCCTAGAAAAGTATGACGACACCACAAACCCCGATGAGCACATCGATGCCCACGTAATCTAGGTGTACTTGTTCATTAACAACGATGCAATTCTCGACCAAGTGTTCCCGACGTCCCTAAAGAGGGAAATTGTGAACTCATACATGCACCTACCATCCAACTTTATTGACTCATTTAGGATGCTGATGGAAAAATTTGGAGCCTAATATGCGACGAGTAGACCCCACCACTTGATGTTAATTGTGCTGGTGAACCTTCGACAAGAAGAGGATGAGTCGCATATGTGTGCTGGGTGGAGCAAAGTCATGCTAAACATATTTGGGATAAGAACGAGTGTGTAGAGTAGAACACGAAGCATGACCATATAGGTTGATTTTGGAGTGGGAATAGTTGTACTAGTTTTCTGTAGACTTCTTTTAGGCTGAAAATCCCATTTTTTGTTATCATTTCACCTTTTTTTCTTATTTGTCGATTTGAATTGCATTAAATTCAAAGGACAAAAAGTGAATATGCATGATAAATATTAAAAACAATGAAACTTTTACTAAAAAAATTCCTATCATTAATGTACAAAAATCGAATTTATCACATATATATAATTAAACTCTTAAATCAAACCAATTTTTTATAACAAATAATTCCAATAAATTTTGAAATTCCAATTTTGATAAATTCAATTAAAAAATCCTTTTAAATCATTGTTTAACCAAAACAAAATTTCACTTACTTATTTTTACGAAGTTTAATTTTAGACTCAGTTTGACGTGAAAATTCAATTTTTGTAAAAGTGAGCATTAAAGTTAAAAAAATTGTTTAAAATTTGGTTATTAATTAATTTATTATTATATTAATTTAACTAGCCTAGCATATTTAAAAAAAAAATACACTATGCAATTAATTTATTATTGTTGTTGTTATTTTCAGATAAAAAAAATTAAAATTGATTTAGAGTTTTAGAGACAAGAATATGTCCAGGCTCATTAAAACAGTATAGAGGGAGAGGAGTCGAGCCCCTAACCGCATTTATAAAAAGAGAGGGGAAACCCTGAATAGGGTCTGTACAGTTAGTAAATACGCTACCCACGCGCACAAGTAAAACTCGAGAGTATAAAACTAAAGTAACATGGTGTAAATAGAAAGGGAGGTTGGGAATGGACTTAGGATATTGATGTGGCATGGTATTTGGAATGGCCTTGGGATGTTGTGTATCGTTAATAGGGAAAGCCTTAATGTCTTGTCAGGATGGTCCAAGGTTAGCTTATAAAAAGGGTGAAGAGATAGGACAAGGATGAGGACTCATGTAACAATAACAAATGCAAATGTCTTTATTGATGGTTTCATGTGGATGCATTATTATAATTTACATATTTTTTTCATAAATGAATCTATACTGAATGATAGATGTTACATGGAAATTATATATATATATATATATATATATATATATATATATATATATATATATATATATATATATATATAATAAAATAAGTATTTATTTTAAATAATTAAAATTTATAATAAATTAATTTTTTAATATATATTATATTTTAATTTTACAATAAACCATTTATATTATGTTACATTGTTATTTTTAATTAATTTTATTAAAAAATCAATATCTAATTTATAACTAAAGATATTAAAAACAATAAATTAAAAAATATAAAAAATTATTGAGTTGGTGTAAAAAAAAATAGATCAAATATTAAGAGAATCTATCTAACAAGCTTTTTTCCCTAATGTTGGATACTAACTCAATCGATGTAAAACATTTTGTAGCCCTAAAGCAAGAAGACTCTTTCTCCATGCAACAAGTAAATTAAATGTATACAACTGAGCATAGCACCTACATAATTAAAAAGCACTTTAAAATCTCTCTCTATATAAAATAAGCTATGTTTAGATTTTTCTTTTCCTTTTGAAAATATTAGTTATAGATGAACCCAAAATAAACCAAATCCTACAATTTGAGAAATCCATATCCATATAATATAATATGTGAGTTTTGTAACACTCTAATTTTTGTGTTATTAATATTTTTTGTAATCATCATATTAAATAGATTATATTTTTGAGAAAATAGATGTTATTTAAATATCATATAATATTTGAACTCAAATATAATTAACAACTTTTAGATATTTAAGAAAAACATGTATACTATCTTTATGTTTAACAAACTTTCAAATATGGTTACAGATATTAGAATATTTAAAAAGATATTATTTGTATTTTGAAAACATTATCTTTAAATATAAGAGATTTAATAGTAGATAAATATTTAAATAATAGATACTTAAACAATCTAATCTTACACATTTTGACACTATAAGAAGAGGGAGTTAGCACAATCCCTAATATGTCAGAAACTCTTCTTCTAAACTCTCTTGTGTTGCTAGAACAAAGAAAGAACACCTTAAAAGGACATCTCAAAGTCTTTGTTTTACAACTTCCTAGTAAGAAGAGGGAGTGAGAAATCTCGCTCAAAGGTGTCGGTATGATTATGGGTAAAAGGGTTGGTCGCAAACCCTATTGGTTACTTTGAGTGTCTCTATCAATTAACAGAGTGTTTAGTTGTTTGTCTACTGGTTGTTTCTATTTAACTGTCTTTATTGACAAATTGTTTAGTTCTTTGTCTGTTGGTTACCTGTATTTGACTATCTTTGTTGATTAACATATTGTTTAGTTGTTTACCCAATTTGTTGCTTATGTTTGATTGTCTCTATCAATTGACAAGGTATTTGGTTTGTTTGGTTGTTTATGGTGCTTGTCTTTATCAATTGATATAGAACAAGACTTTTAATTTTGTGATTGTATATTAAAATTTGTTGTCCCTAGATTCCTAATCTATCATATTTGGTTATCTCTCCTAATTGGTATAACACATGGCTTTTAACCTCATAGTTGTGGGTTGAGAGTTTCTCCTAGAACGTTAATTGTAGTATTTTGTTATTTGGATGTCTCTGAAGGAAGATTAAACTCCTTAGACTAGGATGCAATTTCTTTGTTAATTGTTGTAAATTTGGTTGATTTTGTAAAGGTTACCTATATGTGTGTTTAGTTGTATTATCAAGAATTCGTGTATGTTGAGTTATGTTGTGTATATTTGTTGATATGGAAACATTCTATCAATAATTATGAGATATGAATTGAGAAACGAGTTAATGAGGATGAGTGTCAACAAGTTACCTAGATCAAGAGATGTCAAGAATAGGCTTGAGCGACAGTTGTCATATGAATGACCTAGTCTAAAGGGACAAGGATGATATTTACTGATTGTTGTAGGTCATCAACGAGATACTTAGGTGTAGAGGTGCAAGAATTGTCCTTATCAATCTAATTTGAAAAAAATGATTAATAAAAATAAGCTAAGACATGTCATGCATCATTTAATACATTCAAGTACGTAGGAAAGTAGATACAAATCCGAATTAGTAAAGTCACTAGACCTTTTAGGGTTACTTGATAGTTAACCTCCATTGACTGTGTCTGATCTCATAGGCTAGAGCATACATGCAAGCTAAGTACATCCTAACGTACTATCATAGCATATCGTGCTAGTATGGGGCAGGTCAACCAATGGGTTAAGTTGTGTTACAACTAGCCCATTCTGGTGATAGATTGGAATTACATGCATATGTAATAGAGACTAGGTTGCATAACTGTCATTCATATGCATTCAAATAAATGTCTTCATGTAATTATTATAATCTATTATTTTTTTTATGGAATCGTGAGTGTTACTTAGTTTTACTTGCATCACGGGTTGAGTGAGATTAGTTTTTCACTCTCTTTTATTGTTTATGATTTGTGTTTGGATTGAATGTCACTTGTGGGTAAGGAAGCTAAGCATGATTTTAAAGAGTGAGATGTTGCCTTTTATTGCTTTATTTTCTTTTAGTAGTTTGTTTAAGGGATGAAGTTCTTATTGATTGTGACATAAGGGCTAGGCTTTTGAATTGAATTTATTATGTTTTGTATTTGAGAATATGATATATTAAGTGTCATCATTTGGATTTGATTTGTTCTTTACATTATTTAAGAATGTGAGATCATGTTTCTCCACCATTGCAAACCCTAGTTAGTTTAGGCATGATATACATTTTAGTTATTAGGAGAATGTGAATTCTTTAGTTTTGGAATAAATAAACTATAAGTATAAATGTTAATTGAATAAAAGGTATTACAAGTCTAACTAGCCTGGCAAGTCAAATCAAACCTGCAAATTCGCAGGCTAAAATATACTTGACCTATTTTGACTCGTAATTTTTTTAAAAAATTTAGCTACTTTATAAAAAATAAGCAAAATAAATAGTTGACTATTTTGATTTGGTCTCAACACAAAAAATACAATGGATTTTATTTTCAAGTTAGATTGGATTACTTGTATCTAAGTTCATCAAGGTGATGATAAATATCCCATTTTAACACCTCTAATATAGAGTATATGTTATTTTTTCACAATTTTTATTTGGTATCGTACAACAATAATTCAAATGATTTGGTCACCATTGGTAGCCTGGGAATAAGACAGGTCCACCTGAGCCTTCGACAGGTCATCATGTTGGTGCTGGTTAGCCCCCTTCAGCTTAGTATTATCCTCCAATAGCCGTTGGTTGGCCCTTCTCAATTCATCACTTTCACTTGATAGCTATTGAAAGACCTTCCTTAGATTGGTGTTGTCTTCCAATAACTGTTGGTTGGCTGGTTTTATTTTCGAATTATCATTCAACAACTTTGCCATCTCTTACCTACTCCATAGCCCTTCCCAGGCTAATTTCTCCATTTGAAGTAGAGCCAACCTCAGGGCATTCACAATGGTTGTTGTGCGAATGCAAGAAGCCGCCACTACGTTTAGTGAATTCTCGGTACCAATGGAGACTAGTGACTCACGGTCACGAGCGTCGAGTTTTACTCCCAACTTCAAGGAAGAAGGGTCCAACCGTATCCCCCATAAAGATCTGGTTCCAAAAGGACTTACGACGGTATTCGAGTCCTCTTTGCCAGAACTCGTGGAGCGCTCGACTCGATCTGTAGACTCAGTGGGCGCTAGAGTAGAAGAGTCGGTAATAGGGATGGCAGTAGAGGTGCCTTAATCAGCAGCTATAGGGGGCACCTTCTCAAGAATGATGTTGGCTTCTCCAATTTGCTCTGAAGCGATCCCTCGTTTGTCTACAACCATGATCTCAGATAGGGTAGCAACCAGAGGATGCTCGACTGCCGAAATTGCTTTTGTTGGTTTGGCTTTCTTGACTTCGCCCTCACAGGGAGAGGAAGCCACTTTTCTCTTTGGACTAGGTAGAGGAGGTGGGGCTGGCATTGGTTTGAAGGCCAATTTTTGTTGCATAACCGAAGTCGTGGAAATAGCCGGAGGAGGTGTAGAATCAACGGTCAGTTAACTTGTTCCCAGCAGCCATCTTTCCTCACTGTATCATGGCACTTAAGTCGTAACCAGAGCTCTTGAAGATAGTTGTAATACAGAAACAAAAAAAACATGTCAGCAGTTCAGCACCTAGCCGAGTTAGTTCAAAGGCTATGAAAATAAAAATTACCTATCAAATAAGAGTTAGGTTCATTAGCAAAAGAGGCCGCCACCACTTCTTTGTAGTTCACACTGTGGGGAAGTTGGTTGAGGATGCCCCAATTTACTTGGTCTACGACATTTAGGTCTTTCGAACTTAACCTCTGTACTCGGTTTGGCATACGCCAATACTAGGGGATGGGTTCCCCGTCCATAGTAAGGGGGGTATCCTTCACGAGAACCACCTTTACATAACGGGTTTTGAAACCCTTGTAAGACTTTAGATATAGGCAAAATAAGTTCATGTGGTGCATGATCGCAAGGGATATTGAGGTAGTGCCCTGACTGATCTGGGCAATATAAAAGGAGAAAAGGAGAGGAGTTGTGGGCTCGATTGAAAAGGCTTGAAAAACTATTTTGAAAGCCTGGAGGACGGCCCAACTGTTAGGGTGAAGTTGCGAAGGGACTATCCCCAACATCCGGAGGACCTTAATGAAGAAGAAGTCAAAAGGCAACGAAATCCCTAAATCTCCAAAGACTGTCTCATACATAAAAGTAAAATCGTCCTCGTCCGCCTAAGTACCATGGTAGGCATGTTCTTCCTTAAAAGCGCCACCATGATAAAGTCACGGGCCAAAGATTGGTCGACCCAATCACGCTTCGTAACCAGTGTGTTCACCTCGGTAGGCGTCACGGTAGAGACTTGTTTAAGGACGTCTGAACTCACCCATTCTTCGTAATGCTCCTTTGAACAAGAAGGAGCACGAGTGGGGCCCATTGATTCCAGCACAACTGCTAGAGGAACCGACCCTGTAGAAGAAAAAGAAGAGGAAGACTTAGAAGATGCAAGGACTAGAGACTTACACTTAGAGTGGCCCGTCATGAAGAATGAGGGAAATGAGAAGGCTCGGGAAGGAAATCCTAAGACCTAAGGAAGCAAAGAGAATGGTTGCATGTAAAAGAAATGCCGAAGAAGAGGGCTCTTATTTATACCCGTGAGAAGGAGTGCAAAGGAAGTTGGTGACATGCATGAAGCTCCAAGGGGGCGTAATCATGCGAAGGAGGTGCATTTAAGAAGAAAATGACAAGACACATTCAAAGCGAAGTGAAACGACGCGACTCTTTTCATTCCAATTTGAAAATGCATAATCCCTTAGCTATCAAAAATCATGATGCCGAAAGGGCACGTTGCCTCTATGCACAACACTTGAATCCCCAATAGTCATGTTATCTTATGAGAATGTGCATAGCCTCCATGCGCGATTCCATAGTGGTCACGTCGATGGACGTATAGGCATGTCACTCCAACATGCAACCTTCTACCTCCCAACAAACACATCATATCCCCAAAATGGCCACCCATCAAAATGGTTCGACCCATTAGTGAGTGGGTCGATTGCTGCATCCCAGTCAACAACTCAAGCGGCCCTACTTCTAAACAAGTCGGCATTGGCAAGTTTCCCATCAGCACGACCATCAGTCAACTCGACACACAGACAACGACTGAGAAGAAGCGATCTTTATTCCTAATTACCCTAGAAGACATCCACATCTCCCTTAGGCGATCACAAATAAAGAGGGGGCAACTACAGGACCCCAATACTGTCCGGCCCAAAGAAGCAACCTTGTGGAAAGAAAAATCCTAGGAGTGGGCCTATTTGGCCCAATAGCCCAGGCAACACGAAGCTGAGACAGGGAAAGTGTAGTTTGATGCAGCCTATTTAGAAAAGAAGAGGGGCTCAAAGACCACATAACCAGGTTGATACTAGCAGCCTTGGAGGGCCCAGACCAAATCGAATATGGAAGCCCTAGCTCAACACAATAGGAACCAGCCACCTCAGCAGAAAGGACGCCACGTCGCCCTACTCAGATATCCTGAACTACGAGATTTTCCAAGAGGACAGAACTCCTTATGAAACCACGTCAAGAAGGCAAAGGACCAACTATCCCTAATAGAATAAAAACCCTCGCCACTCACATCAAGTGAATGTTCAAGGTCAACCATTACGTACAAGGAGCGCAGTGAATCTAGGAGAAAACATGCCATGATTGGGTGCAGCACACAGTGAGTAGCACCACATGGTGAAACCAGGCACGCTTCACTCCTCTTGAAGGTTATAAAAGCCCCCAGAGCAAAGAACTCGAGGCCGAGAACTAAGGAATATAACACCTTGAGCAATTTTGTTGGAGAATCTTTGTGCGAGTGACTCAAAAGCATCCCAAACAGATCTCTAACCGCGAGTATGGACACCCATTACTCCTCTGGATACCAGGTAAGCTTCTCGGTCAAACCGTACTCATACCCCCTAGGAAGCGTCTAATTCCCCAGGGTTCTTCTCACTTCAGATGGCGGGCAAGCCATCTTAGTTTTGTCACAAAGTCCGACACTTTGTCACCCTGAACTCATTACACTTTAGATGACGAGTGAACCACCTTAGTATCAAACCGAGTCACAAGCTAATGCAGGCACATAGCTAGCCTGATCAAATCAGTTTCGGCCCTCCGTTTTATAACACACTTCACCAGTGTCCAAGTCATTGAACATACGTCTGAGTGATCCTAGCACACACACAAACACAACATTATACCATGGCGAATGCCTAGTGGATAGTCCCCTATACTAGACCCCAAATCTGCGTGAGTTAAACGCCTAATAGAAAGTTCAAGCCCGCGACCGACCCTTGAGGACACCCTCTCGTCAAGTTCTGCATCCCCAACATTCTCACTCTATCTCAGGTCCTTCTAAACCAAATATAATGGAAATAATAAAGGTTGTGCTAGCTCATGCAAGTCGTAGGGTAACTACTAGATGGTAGGCAGATGGGATGATACGTCATTCCCATGCGTAACAGGCCCCTTTCCCGGATCTTTGTTTGTAAATCTGCCATTTCCATCTCAGTTCCTGATGTACCATTAAACATTGGTTGTGACTCCATACCGAGTCGGTTCGAAATCAAACAATCCTCCAGATTGGCTGAGGCAGTATCGACTCGTCTCGCCGGGTCAAGGACTCAAATCTGGCCCCCCGACAATTTCTCCCACGTGTCTCACTCAATAACTTTCATAAAATATTTACCATTTAAATCGCGGTTGCCAAGATCCAAGTCGAGTCACCGGCGTTTCCTATAAAAATGCCGGTGGCAACTCCCATCAGAACCGAATCGGTGTTGACCATTCTCCTTGATTGGTCAAGTTGGTTTCGACTCTCCATAGTTGATTCCTCCTCCTGGAAGTATCTGACTTCAAATATTTCAATTCAAAACTTGCGATTTTTCCTATTGCGATTTACATCGCGACCATTAGCCTCACATCGGATGACGAAACATGTTTAGCATGCCATTCAGACCATTGCAGGAGAAGTTCCTTAAGCTTCTGTCTACTAGCTCTAGAAAGTATTCAAGCGTAAGTAAAAATTTCAATCAATAAATCCAAAGTGCTTGATCAGGACACTTTAAATTTTAATACCAAAATATAACGAATACAGCTGTATTTTTTCACTTTGGGCACATAGTAATGTTTTGAACAATTTTTCTGACCAACTTGTACAAACCTTGTTAGAGAATTATACCTAAAATGAACTGAAGGTTGGTGTTCATCAGCAATAATCCGAGCTCTTTTAGCACCTGATAGTGATACAGCTAGCATCCCTAGTTAAGGAAACAGACTATACTAGATATTTCATACAAACTGGATATTCAACTATGCCAAAGTATTTGTCAATGTCAATGATATAAAGATATCTATGTATAAAAGTTATAGGAAGAAGATAGACTGTATAGAATTAATCCAAGCAAGTAATATCCCATCATGAACCAATAGGTATAGCAGATTTTGAAAATTAAGATGCAAAATAGCACATACACGTTTTTCTAAAGGGAAGAGGGGGGAATCTAGGCTTTATTTCACTTTTGACCACTTTATTTTGCTTACTAATGCAATTCAGTCCATTTATTTTCAATCAGAGCAACCACAGCAATTACATAAGACCACATCACAGACAGAAGATATTTCGATTGGAATCAAACATCTAATTCATGGATTAACTAAGATGTTATTCACGGTTTAACTCAACATCAAGAGATATATTTATCAACTACAAATTGAGACATTTATAACTAATATACCATTCAAGGAAGACAGATTAAAAAAAACAACAGCTTTGGCTTTGTTTTCACGTGAATTTAGTGATGTGACAGGCTCAAAGCCAATGGAGGCAATTTACTCTTTTACCTAAAATACCTACTGCAGACTCCACTAGATCAAACCATAACTTTTGTAATTAATACTAATAAATTGTAGACTATGTACGTTTCGGTTTTGAAATGTCAAAATTTCATTGGTTACTATAATGCTAACATGATCCTATGCACAAATAATAACAAAAGCACTTGCATAATAAAATAGACAAGGTTAAACAAACATTATCCGGGTACAATTATTCTCCCAAAAGTTATGTCACATATTCAGTCACTAAAAAGTGTTTTAAATTCGTTTCCGATCCAAACCTTTTAGTCATAATAACATAAATTCTAAAAAAATAAAATAAGATAAAGAAAAAAATAGAAGGAAGTAAAAAGCTACTAAGAGAACTGATCTTAATTAAGTTTGTTTTCAACGTCAATTACTAACTAAATCAGTGTAAAACATTTCAGTGGCTTTAGAAATAAGCTTACTTGCGAAGAGCTTTTCCATTAATCTTGTCCAAAGAAAGAGAAAAGAACTGATAGTTAATCAGCTGCTTGAAGAAGCCTATCCAAGGGGACACCTACTGCCTGAAACACCAAACTTTTCTTCTGTCAAGTGCTGTCTGTACATGATAGCACAAATTAACGATAAACAAAAAGGCATATGTTGAGGAACAAAAGAACTAAGAAAGATTTACAATAAAAAGACATAATATGTATTCTCGCTTCTCCTACTACAACAATAAGAAAATGCAATTCACAAAAGATATGGCTTTTTAAAAGTGATGGTCCAAGCAGCTAGGCTCACCAGGCCAGTGTGGACTGTAGCTGCAGCAGCCTGTAATCCCTCCACTGTTGGGAACGGGAGGTGGTCGCTGCTCTGTGAAACCAGACTCACGCAGTACCCTCCACTCCAGGAACCACGAAACCTAAGCCTTCGCTCAGGCACCATGACCCAACTCTCAACTTGGAGTGGGCAAGCCAGCATTTGCAGCAGCAGCCCAGCCCAGCAAAGCCTCAGAACTGTTCCATCACTTTGATGCCCTCACTTGGGTCACAAGCTAGCGTTACCCAGCTCGGCAGACTGACGCCATGTCAGAGCTTTTATAAAGACTGGCTTGATTCATTTTATAGCTGATGTGGGACTTGTAAGTTAGAAGACAGATTACATCACTTAGATACATTTCTATCCCCTTTTTTATTCCTCCAAGATGAAAACAGTAATTCAATTGATTGGAAGGCAAACATTGTAATTTGTACCTTTCGCTTACATATAAAGTTGTTTGTATTACTAGCTGGGATTGTACAAGCACACAGAAATGGAGCCTATTCAACTAGTTATGTTGATACTGTTGCCTATACCAACGGACAGTTTCTCACGTCTAGTTTAATTAAAAAATCTTGTACATATATATACTATTTAATTGTGACGATTATTGCTCCTTTACTGTTTCAGTTTTCCATGCAGGATAGTTGTTTTAATGGGAAATGTCTATCAACCAAACCAAGTTGAATCAGGGGGGTAGCAGTGACACATACATCAAATTAAATGACAATTGTCTAGTCTTGCTTGGCCAAAACGGTTCTTTATTAATGTGCTTTAGAGGTGAAATTCTCACGTAGAGATGCTTGGCTATATATAATGGTTCTATAATTCTGCTTCCAAATTCCAATCATCCACCTAAATGTTCAATTGCTCAGCGCATACATGGCATGGTTTATTGTATTTGGTAATTTTAGAACACCATATATATTGGCACATACACGTATAACAAGTTGTAAGATATACCATTTTAATTTGTAACGCAACTTATATGACTCTTGAAAGTTTTGAGAGCTAGCTGGTGGGATTAAGCATGCCCACATCTTGCAATTTACACAAATGGCACAATATGTTGTAAGGAAATGTCAAAATTCAATTACTTTTTGTACAAATTGGTTTAGCATTTGAAATTGCAAAAAAAAAAATTAGTGACCGATTTAGCATGCTATGTGTTCATGAAAGAATAGGTATTCTTCATGGTCCAACACAGCCATGCTAGTAGCATGCATGGTCATGCTGAAACTTTAGCACATTCGTGTTATAAACTTAGTCACACCCATGTTGAACTTATGCACGACTTGAGCACGCCCCATGTTGAAAACCTAAACAAACTTATGCTAAACTTGAGAATGCCTAAGCTTATTCTTTTGTGGGCTTTGTCTTTGGAATCCAAAAGCTTGAGTTTTAGTCCTTTTTCTTTCTTTTAAGCTTATGTCCTTGTGTTGTGCCAAACATAAAAAAAGGTGAACTCTACATAATTTAAGAATAAAAATACATTTGTTCCCCAAAACTCTCTTAATTAATACACAAAATTTTGGTTTATCAAACCTCTCCACACTTAACATAACTTGTTCTCAAGTAAATTTATCTTTTCAACCATCTTAAAAGATTCAACAAGCAAAAGTCTAAGTCCTATAGGGTAAATAATAATATTTTAAAATTTTTTTGGAATAAAATATATGAGTCAACATTTATTTCTATTGAAGACTATTGAGTGCTTAGTTAGAGGCTTAGGTCATGAAACCTACCTCTCACTGAATTATGGATTCACTATATTCACTTCTCTCAAGTGTTTTAGGATTTAAATTTTGAATACTCATGTCTCTTGAAAATTCATTACTTACAAACTTGTTAATCAATCATATTTTTTACAACAAGGTTTTCAAACATGTGAAAATCGAGGGGTTTTCGTAGGTTATAATGGGGTTATGGGTTCTTGTGTCAAGTGGGATAAAAGAAGAAAAATGAATTTTACCAAAAGTTAACGACTTACCTTTTTCATCAGGCCACCCTAGCGATTTCTCTATGATAGTTGGCATTTTTCTTTCTTCACCCCTTCCTTTTTTCTTCTTCTATTTCTCCTTTTCCTCATTTTTTGGTAGAGTTTTTGTTTGACCCCATAATTTATTTATGAGATTTTCTCATTTTTCTTGAAAAAATTAAAAGGCGAGTGTAGTTTATGTTTGGAACTCCAAATTTTGATTAAACGTGAATTTTTCTTTCTTATTGAATTTTTTATTATTTTAATATTTCTACAAAGAATTCATCACCCTTGAGTCTAAATCAACTAGTTATTGACAATCGTATAATAATTAGTTGGTAAATCTATAAAATAATTAAATTTTAAAAAATTACATGATTAAATTTTTTTTCTAAACTTCTTATCACCCTTATTACATGATTGATAGAACCGTCATTTGTTAGTATCAATTTCTATTTTCGTAGTAAGAATTGAAGTGAAACCAATGTGATAATAGGAGATATAGTATGTCAAATATTAGCACAGTTATATGGCCTTTACAATTATTTTATGTTTTTAACAATATATATATATATATGACTTCCTTGACTTTCTATGTGACTCAGTTTACCATTTGTGATGTTCTTCCTCCAAGTTGCATTGCATACTGACGAGCAATATCATACTTTAGTACATTTGTGCGTAGTATAAGGCTGCCAGATCCATCAACTTATTGAAAGTCTTGGAATTTCATACTTCCCCTTAAATGTTTTGTAAGGTTAAAGATCATTAAGTCGACGTAGTTGATGTGACTGCCTTGCACTTTTGTATGTAGATTGATTTGCTTCAAGAAATAACCCAATAACCTTGCATTCTTTTTGAGGTTGATGCATCACTTAAAGCAAAGCAAATGAAGGCTGATATAGATGAATACCTTAAGTTCCGCCTCCACTCTCTCCCTTTGAATTGGTTTTTATTAATTGATGGTTTGGTACGTAATAATTCAGTGGAATGGTTACGTTTGTTTCATTTGTTGCTTGTCTATAATTTATGAATTCTTTTTTGTGAAGATTTTCTTCCTTTTTGTATCGGCCGTCATCTAGAACACGGCCGGATGGAGGCCGATGACAATCACGGTTAACGGATATATGGCTGACGTAAGTACACCTTCGGTCACGTTTTCCCTCCTCTCTTGTCACGTCAGAGTGGTTATCTCCCATGATTACGAGGCCCTACATAAGGAAAGAGTGTCAGGAGGTGCCTTGTATGAGTAAACAAAGAGAAGTTTCTGACGTGTGCCCTACCAAACACCAACTACCCCAGTTTACGGAAATTGCGGCCAAGATATAAAAGGGGGCTGGTACCTGAGCTTCGGTATCTTGGAAACGAGAACATTGGCTAGCAAACGTTGTGATGGTAAGAAAGGCCAGCGGAAAGTGGAGAATGTGTACAGATTATACCGACCTTAACAAAGCTTGCCCAAAGGATTCATACCCGTTGCCAGGTATAAACAGATTGGTGGATAGTGTAGCCGATTTCTCTTTTCTAAGCTTTATGGACGCTTATTCCGGGTACAACCAGATTAGAATGCACCCACAAGACGAGGAGAAAACAGCTTTCATCACCGATGAAGGGGCTTACTGTTACCAAGTCATGCCCTTCGACCTAAAGAATGCCGGGGTTACCTACCAGCGTTTGATGGACAAGATCTTCAAGGAGATGTTAGGAGAACATGTAGAAGTATATGTGGACGATATGGTGGCCAGATCTCAATGCATGCAGGAACACTGTGGGGCCCTTGGTAGAATATTCGAGGTGCTGAGGAAGCACAGGCTGCGTTTGAACCCGAGTAAATGCTCATTTGGTGTCAAGGCTGGGAAGTTTTTAGGCTTCATGCTAACCGAAAGGGGGATCGAAGCGAACCCAGAGAAATGTCAAGCAATAGCAAATGTCCGAAGTCCCCAAAATATAAAGGAGGTGCAACAGTTCATGGGAAAGCTCACGTCACTGGCTCGGTTCGTATCCAAGTCGGCCGAAACATCTATCCCTCTGTTCGCCACGTTGAAGAAAGGCGGGAGGTTCGTATGGACAGATGAATGCGAAGAGGCCTTTTTGCGCCTGAAGGCCCTGATGGCAACGCCTCCAGTCCTGACTCGTCCAAAGCCAGGTACGCCACTATATCTCTATATCTCAATATCTGACAATGCTATAAGCTCTGCCCTAGTCCAAGAAGAGAGAGGGGAACAAAGACCAGTATATTTCACCAGCAGAGTGCTCCAAGGGCCAGAGAGGAGGTATCAAAAAATTGAAAAGGAAGCTCTGGCTGTGGTCACAGCCTCACGACGTTTGCGCCCGTATTTCCAATCATACAGCGTCGTTGTCAGGACTGACTTACCAATAAAGCAAGTGTTGAGGAAGCCGGATCTGGCCGGCAGGATGGTCGCCTGGAGCGTCCAATTATCAGAGTTTGATGTCTTATTTGAAAGACGGGGGCACATCAAAGCCCAGGTGTTGGCAGATTTCGTAAACGAGTTGTCACCAAAAGACTGGCCGACCGAGGAAGATTGCGAATGGTACTTATCAGTGGACGGTTCTACGAATCAGACGGGTTCAGGAGCCGGAGTCATACTCGAAGGACCCGGGGGAGTTTTGGTAGAACAATCCTTGCACTTCGATTTTAAGGCAAGCAACAACCAGGCCGAGTATGAGGCGTTGTTGGCCGGGATGAGGTTGGCCCGAGACTTAGAAGCAAAAACCCTGACGGCCAAAAGTGATTCGAAGTTGGTAACGGGGCAAGTTAATGATGAATACCAAACCAGAGACCCCCAACTAAGTAGATACAAGGACAAAGCAGTAAAATTAGCAACCTACTTCAAAAAGTTCAGACTGATTCACGTGCCACGGGAGCAGAATGAAAGGGCGGATCTATTGGCCAAGTTGGCCAGCACGCAAAGGCGTGGGCAGCTACGCTCAGTAATACATGAGAACGTGGAGTCGCCTACTATTGACCAAGAAGAGATTTGTAACATCGAAGTAGGGCAGACGTGGATGACCCCTCTGATAAAATACATTAACGAGGGAAGGACAGACGAAAGCAATAAGGAGGACAAACAGTTGTCCAGGGAAATAACGAAATACACTTAGTGGGAGGACGCTTATATGGGGAGGCTTCGCTTTCCCCTTAAGTGTCTCGATCAAGAGGAAGCAACCTACGCAATGAAGGAGGTCCATGAAGGCGTTTGTGGATCACATATAGGGGGACGGGCCCTAGCAAGTAAGATAGCTAGGGCCGGGTATTACTGGCCGACCCTCAAAAAAGATTGTATGGACTTTGTAACGAGATGCGATAAATGCCAGAAATTCGCAGAAGGCCATAAAGCTCCGCCAGAAAAGTTGCACTCAATAACATCTCCGTGGCCGTTCAGTCGATGGGGAATAGACATCCTGGGACCTTTCCCAGTAGCACCAGGCCAGATCAAATTCTTAATCGTGGCGGTGGACTATTTCACCAAATGGATCGAAGCTGAGCCGGTCGCCGTCATCTCGGCCGAGAGGATAAAAAAGTTCTTGTGGAAGAAAATGATATGCAGATTCAGCCTGCCGGCCATCCTGGTATCAGACAATGGTACCCAGTTCACATCCAAGACTACGGCAGAGTTTTGCCACGAGATAGGCATCAAGCAAGTGTTAACCTCAGTGGAGCATCCTCAGACGAACGGCCAAGCAGAAGCAGCAAACAAGGTCATATTAAGAGGTCTACGATGCAGGCTTGAGGAGGCAAAAGGCCGGTGGGTAGAGGAGCTGCCTCAAGTGCTATGGTCATATCATACCACCCCCCATTCATCTACAAATGAGACGCCGTTCCGGCTGGTATTTGGTACAGAAGCAGTTATCCCGGTTGAGATCGGGGAACCGTCAGCAAGGGCAGAATTCTTCGAGCTTGAGGCGAACGAAAATGAGCTCAGAGCCAATCTAGATATGGTACAAGAAATCAGAGAAGCTGCTCACATTAGAGAATATGCAATCAAAGCCAGAGTGGCGAAACTATACAACAAGAGGGTCATTCCACGCAAATTCAGACCTCAAGATCTAGTATTGAGAAAAGTAGTACACAAGGCCGACAGTAACAAGCTAACACCCAAATGGGAAGGCCCCTTCAGGGTTAAAAGAGAGTTAGGAGATGGGGCCTACAAGTTAGAAACATTGAAAGGCAAAGAGATACCCAGAACTTGGAACGCTGCATCACTACGGATGTATTACAGTTGAATGTTAAAGAAGAATGATTTTCTGAACCCAGGGGCTCGACTCGGATTAGTCCAAAGAATGGCAACTCAACAAAGTTGACCATGGACTCGACTCGGATTGGTCCTATAAGTGCCACCTCTCACAGTCGCCCAGGGGCTCAACTCGGATTAGTCCAAAGAATGGCAACTCAACAAAGTTGACCATGGACTCGACTCGGATTGGTCCTATAAGTGCCACCTCTCACGGTCGGCCAGGGGCTCGACTCGGATTAGTCCAAAGAATGGCAACTCAACAAAGTTGACCATGGACTCGACTCGGATTGGTCCTATAAGTACCACCTCTCACGGTCGGCCAGGGGCTCGACTCGGATTAGTCCAAAGAATGGCAACTCAACAAAGTTGACCATGGACTCGACTCGGATTGGTCCTATAAGTGCCACCTCTCACGGTGGGCCAGGGGCTCGACTCGGATTAGTCCAAAGAATGGCAACTCAACAAAGTTGACCATGGACTCGACTCGGATTGGTCCTATAAGTGCCACCTCTCACGGTCGGCCAGGGGCTCGACTCGGATTAGTCCAAAGAATGGCAACTCAACAAAGTTGACCATGGACTCGACTCGGATTGGTCCTATAAGTGCCACCTCTCACGGTCGGCCAGGGGCTCGACTCGGATTAGTCCAAAGAATGGCAACTCAACAAAGTTGACCATGGACTCGACTCGGATTAGTCCAAAGAATGGCAACTCAACAAAGTTGACCATGGACTCACTTCTGATTGGTCCTATAAGTGCCACCCTCACTTGGCCAGGCCTCGACTTCATTAGTCCAAAGAATGGCAACTCAACAAAGTTGACCATGGACTCGACTCGATTGGTCCTATAAATTGCCACCTCTCACGGCCGGCCGGGGCTCGACTGGATTAGTCCAAAGAATGGAAACTCAACAAAGTTGACCATGGACTCAACTCCTGATT
This sequence comes from Mucuna pruriens, assembly GCA_025330945.1. Taxonomy (NCBI): domain Eukaryota; kingdom Viridiplantae; phylum Streptophyta; class Magnoliopsida; order Fabales; family Fabaceae; genus Mucuna; species Mucuna pruriens. The sequence continues at coordinate 365,357 of JAENHJ010000395.1, read as the reverse complement.
GGTCCTATAATTGCCACCTCTCACGGCCTTCTCTGGCCAGGGGCCTCGACTTCGATTAGTCCAAAGAATGGCAACTCAACAAAGTTGACCATGGACTCGACTCGGATTGGTCCTATAAGTGCCACCTCTCACGGTCGGCCAGGGGCTCGACTCGGATTAGTCCAAAGAATGGCAACTCAACAAAGTTGACCATGGACTCGACTCGGATTGGTCCTATAAGTGCCACCTCTCACGGTCGGCCAGGGGCTCGACTCGGATTAGTCCAAAGAATGGAAACTCAACAAAGTTGACCATGGACTCGACTCGGATTAGTCCAAAGAATGGAAACTCAACAAAGTTGACCATGGACTCGACTCGGATTAGTCCAAAGAATGGCAACTCAACAAAGTTGACCATGGACTCGACTCGGATTGGTCCTATAAGTGCCACCTCTCACGGTTGGCCGTAAGGCTCGACTTCGGATTAGTCCAAAAGAATGGCAACTCAACAAAGTTGACCATGGACTCGACTTCGGATTGGTCCTATAAGTGCCACCTCCTCACGGTCGGCCCGGGGCTCGACTTCGGATTAGTCCAAAGAATGGCAACTTCAACAAAGTTGACCATGGACTCGACTTCGATTGGTCCTAAAGTGCCACCTCTCACGGTCGGCGGGGGCTCGACTTCGGATTAGTCCAAAGAATGGCAACTCAACAAAGTTGACCATGGACTCGACTTCAGATTGGTCTATAAGTGCCACCTCTCACGGTGGGCAGGCTCGACTCGGATTAGTCCAAAGAATGGCAACTCAACAAAGTTGACCATGGACTCGACTCGGATTGGTCCCTATAAGTGCCGCCTCTCACGGGTCGGCCGGGGGCTCGACTCGGATTAGTCCAAAGAATGGCAACTCAACAAAGTTGACCATGGACTCGACTTCAGATTGGTCCTATAAGTGCCACCTCTCACGGTCGGCCAGGGGCTCGACTTCTGATTAGTCCAAAAGAATGGCAACTCAACAAAGTTGACCATGGACTCGACTGGATTGGTCCTATAAGTGCCACCTCTCACCTGGTCGGCCAGGGGCTCCGACTCGGATTAGTCCAAAGAATGGCAACTCAACAAAGTTGACCACGGACTCGACTTCGGATTGGTCCTATAAGTGCCACCTCTCACGGTCGGCCGGGGGCTCGACTTCGGATTAGTCCAAAGAATGGCAACTCAACAAAGTTGACCATGGACTCGACTCGGGATTGGTCCTATAAGTGCCACCTCACGGTCGGCGGGGCCTCGACTTCGGATTAGTCCAAAGAATGGCAACTCAACAAAGTTGACCATGGACTCAACTTCGGATTGGTCCTATAAGTTACCACCTCTCACGGTTTCGGCCGGGGGCTCGACTTCGGATTAGTCAAAAGAATGGCAACTTCGGATTAACAAAGTTGACCATGGACTCGATTCGGATTGGTCCTATAAATTGACCATGAATTCCTCTCACGATTAGTGCTCGGCCAGGGGCTCGACTTCGGATTAGTCCAAAGAATGGCAACTCAACAAAGTTGACCATGGACTCGACTTCGGATTGGTCTATAAGTGCCACCTCTCCGGTCGGCCGGGGGCTCGACTTCGGATTAGTCCAAAGAATGGCAACTCAACAAAGTTGACCATGGACTCGACTCAGTTGGTCCTATAAGTGCCACCTCTCACGGTCGGCCAGGGGCTCGACTCGGATTAGTCCAAAGAATGGCAACTCAACAAAGTTGACCATGGACTCGACTCGGATTAGTCCAAAGAATGGCAACTCAACAAAGTTGACCATGGACTCGACTCGGATTGGTCCTATAAGTGCCACCTCTCACGGTCGGCCGGGGGGCTCGACTTCGGATTAGTCCAAAGAATGGCAACTCAACAAAGTTGACCATGGACTCGACTCGGATTGGTCCTATAAGTGCCACCTCTCACGGTCGGCCAGGGGCTCGACTCGGATTAGTCCAAAGAATGGAAACTCAACAAAGTTGACCATGGACTCAACTCGGATTGGTCCTATAATTGCCACCTCTCACGGTCGGCCAGGGGCTCGACTCGGATTAGTCCAAAGAATGGCAACTCAACAAAGTTGACCATGGACTCGACTCGGATTGGTCCTATAAGTGCCACCTCTCACCTCGGCCACCAGGGCTCAACTTTGATTAGTCCAAAGAATGGCAACTCAACAAAGTTGACCATGGACTCAACTTCGGATTGGTCCTATAAGTGCCACCTCTCACTGGCCGGGCCAGGGGCCTCGACTGGATTAGTCCAAAGAATGGCAACTCAACAAAGTTGACCATGGACTCGACTCGGATTGGTCCTATAAGTGCCACCTTCTCACTGTGGCCGTGGCTCGACTCGGATTAGTCCAAAGAATGGCAACTCAACAAAGTTGACCATGGACTCGACTTCCCGGATTGGTCCTATAAGTGCCGCCTCTCACTGGTCGGCCAGGGGCTCGGCGGATTAGTCCAAAGAATGGCAACTCAACAAAGTTGACCATGGACTCGACTTCATTGGTCCTATAAGTGCCACACTCTCACTCTCCGGGGCTCGACTCGGATTAGTCCAAAGAATGGCAACTCAACAAAGTTGACCATGGACTCGACTCGGATTAGTCCAAAGAATGGCAACTCAACAAAGTTGACCATGGACTTCGACTTCTGATTGGTCCTATAAGTGCCACCTCTCACGGCCGGCCGAGGGCTCGACTTTGGATTAGTCCAAAGAATGGCAACTCAACAAAGTTGACCATGGACTCGACTTCTGGATTGGTCCTATAAGTGCCACCTCTCACTCACGGTCGGCCAGGGGGGCTCGACTCGGATTAGTCCAAAGAATGGAAACTCAACAAAGTTGACCATGGACTCAACTCCATTGGTCCTATAATTGCCCTCCTCACGGCCGGCCGGGCCTCGACACCGGATTAGTCCAAAGATTGGCAACTCAACAAAGTTGACCATGGACTCGACTTGATTGGTCCTATAAGTGCCACCTCCTCACACTGGCCTACCAGGGCTCGACTTCGGATTAGTCCAAAGAATGGCAACCAACAAAGTTGACCATGGACTCGACTTTGATTGGTCCTATAAGTGCCACCTCCTCACCTGGCCGGCGGCCCGACTTCGGATTAGTCCAAAGAATGGCAACTCAACAAAGTCAACCATGGACTCGACTTCGGATTAGTCCAAAGAATGGAAACTCAACAAAGTTGACCATGGACTCAACTCTGATTAGTCCAAAGAATGGCAACTCAACAAAGTTGACCATGGACTCGACTCCTGATTGGTCCCATAAGTGCCACCTCTCACACCTGGCCAGGGGCCTCGACTCCTGATTAGTCCAAAGAATGGCAACTCAACAAAGTTGACCATGGACTCGACTCCTGATTGGTCCTATAAGTGCCACCTCCTCACCTCGGCCGGGCCCGACTTCGGATTAGTCCAAAGAATGGCAACTCAACAAAGTTGACCATGGACTCGACTTCGATTGGTCCTATAAGTGCCACCTCTCCCTCTACTCGGGGGCTCGACTCGGATTAGTCCAAAGAATGGCAACTCAACAAAGTTGACCATGGACTCGACTTCTGATTGGTCCTATAAGTGCCACCTCTCACTGGCCTACCAAGGCTCGACTTCGGATTAGTCCAAAGAATGGCAACTCAACAAAGTTGACCATGGACTCGACTGATTGGTCCCATAAGTGCCACCTCCTCACCTGGCCGGCCGGGGCTCGACTCCTGGATTAGTCCAAAGAATGGCAACTCAACAAAGTTGACCATGGACTCCCAATTCTCGGATTGGTCCCATAAGTGCCACCTCTCACCTGGTCCTCACTCTGATTAGTCCAAAGAATGGCAACTCAACAAAGCTGACCATGGACCCCGACTGGATTGGTCCCATAAGTGCCACACCTTGGGGGCCTAACTTCGGATTAGTCCAAAGAATGGCAACTCAACAAAGTTGACCACGGACTCGACTTGATTGGTCCTATAAGTGCCACCTCTCACCTGGCCTCCCGACTCGATTAGTCCAAAGAATGGCAACTCAACAAAGCTTGGCCATGGACTCGGATTCCTGTCCCCCATAAGTGCCAACCTGGCCCGGGGCCCGACTCCTGATTAGTCCAAAGAATGGCAACTCAACAAAGTTGACCATGGACTCCGACTTCTGATTGGTCCTATAAGTGCCACCTCACGGTCGGGCCAGGGGGCTCGACTTCGGATTAGTCCAAAGAATGGCAACTCAACAAAGTTGACCATGGACTCGACTCAGATTGGTCCTATAAGTGCCACCTCCTCACGGTCGGCCGGGGGGCTCGACTCATTAGTCCAAAGAATGGCAACTCAACAAAGCTGACCATGGACTCGACTTCGGATTGGTCCTATAAGTGCCACCTCTCACGGTCGGCCCGCCTCGACTCGGATTAGTCCAAAGAATGGCAACTCAACAAAGTTGACCATGGACTCGACTTCGGATTGGTCCTATAAGTGCCACCTCTCACCTGCCGGCTGTCAGGCCTCGACTCGGATTAGTCCAAAGAATGGCAACTCAACAAAAGTTGACCATGGACTCGACTCGGATTAGTCCAAAGAATGGCAACTCAACAAAGTTGACCATGGACTCGACTCGGATTAGTCCAAAGAATGGCAACTCAACAAAGTTGACCATGGACTCAACTCGGATTAGTCCAAAGAATGGCAACTCAACAAAGTTGACCATGGACTCGACTCGGATTGGTCCTATAAGTGCCACCTCTCACGGTCGGCCAGGGGCTCGACTCGGATTAGTCCAAAGAATGGCAACTCAACAAAGTTGACCATGGACTCGACTCGGATTAGTCCAAAGAATGGCAACTCAACAAAGTTGACCATGGACTCGACTCGGATTGGTCCTATAAGTGCCACCTCTCACGGTCGGCCTGGGCTCGACTTCGGATTAGTCAAAGAATGGCAACTCAACAAAGTTGACCACGGACTCGACTCGGATTGGTCCTATAAGTGCCACCTCTCACGGTCGGCCAGGGGCTCGACTCGGATTAGTCCAAAGAATGGCAACTCAACAAAGTTGACCATGGACTCGACTCGGATTGGTCCTATAAGTGCCACCTCTCACGGTCGGCCAGGGGCTCGACTCGGATTAGTCCAAAGAATGGCAACTCAACAAAGTTGACCATGGACTCAACTCGGATTGGTCCTATAAGTGCCACCTCTCACGGACGGCCAGGGATTCAACTCGGACTGGTCCAAAAATAGTAACTCAGCTAAGTTGACCACGGACTCAATGTAGATAAATCCTATAAGTACCATCTAAGATAGTCGGTTTCAGACTCGAATGGAATCGGCTCTACAAATGCCGCTATTATAGTAAGTGGAAGACTCATCCCAATGCAACAACCTTATAAAACTAGCCGACAATGCGACCGAATAAATCATACAGGAGGCATGTACCGCCGAATGGCCTGAATCTTACTTCAAAGAACCAAAAACAAATTATACGGATTAACGATTCGAAAGGAATCGACCATACGAGCAAGATAGCAAGATGACTCCTACGCGATTAGTTCTATCTCGGACTTAATATGTTAAGAGGTATTCGAAAAAATCCGCAGAGAAATCGCCATACCAAAGGAACGAAACATAAACATGAAAAATCGAGATACGGAAAGAGCAAGAAAACAAGAGCCGGTAGCGAATTTCATAAAAAGCGCACACAATAGTATATGAAAAACAGGAACCGTATTTAAAATAGATATGTTTGAAAGGAAAGTACTGACGAACGCAAAATAACTCAACTAGGGGGCTGGGGACCCGGGAGGAGTCAACACCGACACCAAGTGACCATCTTGCACCTCTTTAAAAGGGTCGGCCTCGGAAATATCAACCGAAGGGTGGAGAAATTCAACTTGCGTAAGAGCGCGTTGAAAACCGACCACATACTGATTGGCGATGTCGATGCCTTGTTGATAGATAGCCCGGTCTCTAGCGACGATAGTTTCCTCTGCAGCTTTAAGGGACCCCTCCAACGACTTCATCTCTTCTTCATGAATAAGTTCTTTTTCAGCAGCCTCTTCGCGAAGTCGCTTCACCTCTACATGGAGAGCGTCGTTGCCAAGTTCTAACTCTGTCTTCGCCTGCAGAAGCTCGGCCTTTAGATCAAGTAACTCCCCACTCATTTTTTGCTCGGCCCTCAGCATCTCTTGAAGCCTGGCGGTTGAAACACCGTACTCGATGAGCCGCCTCTCCGTGTCAGCTAATGCCGATGACAGCTTGAGTTTTTCCTCTTCCAAGACCTTGCGTTGGTCATCCCACGAAGACTGCTTGGCTACCAGGTTTGCGCATTTCCCCTCAGCAACACGAGCCAAAGCAAAACTGTAAGCAGTGTATTGTTGAAGAACTTCACAGACCCCAGCCAAGCCGATACGGTCTACCTCGGCCTCAACTGATGAAGAGGCGATGGTACGGTCGGCTGCGTGAGTAAAAGATTTGAAGAGCCGCGGCCTACTCTTGGGAATCTGAGGGGCCGACACCTCCAGACTGGCCGAGGTCTCCTTTTCGCGATCCTCTTCCACATGGCGGCGCTTGCTGGGGCGGTCATCCTCCGTAGTTGTGCGAAGGATGGGAGAAGGAGGAGGAACATCCACCTCGACCTCAAAAATGGAAGGGGACTTCGAGGCCTCCTCTTGCGAAATTATAGGATCACCGGCCGGTCCGGCAGCCGAGAGGGGAGCAGCGTCGGCCTCCACTACCACGGGCGGAGCAGGCTGTTCTTGAATTTTCTTTCTCTTCCATAATGCCGCCAAGGCCTTGGTCGAGTACTCTGAAACAAAGAGAAAATTGAGATCAGAACGCGAGATAAAACATTTACCATACAAGAAGGACAAAGACCTATCTATCAGCTAACCAACCTTCTCCCTTTATTATGTCAAAACAGCGATAGACGGGTAGGTCTTCCAATTCGTTAACGAAGTTTCGTTCCCAACTTTCTAAATCGGCGGAAGTGGCGATAACAGACACGGCCGGTTGACGAGTCCATTGAAGAGGAAAATGCTGTCGTCCCTCTCCGTCAACTAACAACCGAGAGTTGGGATCTTGCGGAGCAACTCTAAAGAAACGATTCTTGAGGCCCTTATAGCTCTCGGAGAAGGGCCGTAAGAGCGAACGTTTCGGTCTGTTGCTCAGAGACATCCACCCCACTCGGTCCGTTTTATGCGGGGTAAAGAACCAGAAAAATACCCCGAGAGAAGGGGCTTTACCCAAATCTTCACATAATAGTTCAAACGCCCTGACGAACGCCCAGCAGTTGGGATGAAGCTGCGTCGGGGCCACGTTCAAGACCCGCAGTACCGACCGCTCAAACGAGGTGAAAGGAAGTTGTACACCCAACCTCGAGTGAAGCGTATCGTACAGATAGAAAAATGGTTCCGAACCCTCCGAGGAGCTCATACACACTGCCTCCCCTGTCCGACAAGCCGTCACCGTCACGGACCACGTCCTCGGCCGGCAAATGGCCAAAGCCATCCCTAACAAGGAGCCCGACTTCTTTAAGACAGAAGAGATTTTCAGTACCTCAGGATCCACCCACGAATAAGCGCCATCAGCCAGACAATCAGATTTATCGTCGCGATAGGTTACCCTAAAGGAGTAATCCTCACGAGAGCAAGAACTCGATGAAGACTCATCGTCTCGACGAGGAGTATCATCAACGGGTACCGCAGAGGAGGAAGGCCGGGCCTCCTGGTCCTGGATACCTGGTAGGTCCCTCGTGACTTCCCCTGCGAACGAAAGAAAGCGAGGGTCAAAACATGACCCCTGCTAGGGTACAAAGCCCCCATAAATGCTAACGGCGTATGAGGAAGAGAAATGAAGGAAAAGAGTAACAAAGGGTAGTAAATGTCAGTACCTTTGGGTTCCATTGAAGGAGAATGTTGAAAGCTGCGGACAAAAACTTCGAAGGCGCAGGGAAAAGAAGGGAGAGTGAAAGAGAAACAAGAAGAGGACAAATGCGAGGAATGTCAGAAGGGAAAGTGTGGTAAAGCCCAAAAAAGCAGTAAGGTGAAGGGACAGCGGCGGACGTTTCAGAATTTTTAAATTCCTGCGCTGGCCATGATTGCTGAAACGTCCCTCGAAGCGCATAGCCCCGAGGAGAGCATAAATGCGAGAGATTCAAATATCCCAATATCCCCACTGAAGAGAGATAACACGCAAGATGGGCCCACTCCCCCTCATACATCCGGCCTCCTAACATTAAGCTTATGTCTGTCTAACTAAGCTTAAGGGGCTGTGTATCGGCTGTCATCTAGAACACGGCCAGATGGAGGCCGATGACAATCACGGTTAACGGATATATGGCTGACGTAAGTACACCTTCGGTCACGTTTTCCCTCCTCTCTTGTCACGTCAGAGTGGTTATCTCCCATGATTACGAGGCCCTACATAAGGAAAGAGTGTCAGGAGGTGCCTTGTATGAGTAAACAAAGAGAAGTTTCTGACGTGTGCCCTACCAAACACCAACTACCCCAGTTTACGGAAATTGCGGCCAAGATATAAAAGGGGGCTGGTACCTGAGCTTCGGTATCTTGGAAACGAGAACACTTTTATTTATTTAATTCTTTACTTCATTCTATTTTGTTCTCAACTACTACTGTATATTGCCTTTGTTACACTGTGTCGTTAATCAACTCATTTATGCTGTTTTGTAGGGAGGGATGCATTGTCATTGGCTTTTTGTAGGATACGTGACATTACCTGTCTAGTTCTTCATAATTGGTTACTACAATTTAAAATTGGTTCCTTTGTTTCTTTAAAATATAACTGTTCTTGTTCGAAATCTCACGTGGAAGTCTCTCTCTTTGGCGTACTTTTTTTTGTTGCTATTTATCCTAAAAGTGGACGTTTGTCGTTTTGCAGCGGGAATCCCCATAATCTGAAGTAGATGAGGTTTGGTAGGTCAGAGATTAGAAACTTCGACTAGTGCGTTCGTACACGTCAGCTCATGATGCGCCCTTCCTACCCTGACCTTCATGATTAACTATACTAGACCCTCGGATGTGACAGTAGCGAAAAAGTAAACGGTAACTTATTTATGCCAGCTGTCTAACCATCCGCCATATGCATACGCCCGGTCCCTTCTTGACCGACCCTAATGTCGGCCGGTACAATAACATATAATTATAAGATAAATAAATTATACACCAAGTTCATTATATAGTGACTAGTTGAGATGAATGAAGTCCGTTCATGACCCACTTCATAATAATAGAATAAATAAATATATTATTTAATTGAACTGTGTTATTAAAAATTAATATGATCTTTTATTTTGGTTGTACATTTTTCATATTGTACCTAGATTTGTTCATTGCTAGCATGTTGGAAAAGTTATGTGTAATATAAGTGTTTTAAAATATTTTTTTAATAAAAATGACTATTAAATGAAAATTGCTGTTAACATTTTTCTTAATAATTAATATAAATAAATATTATAATACGAATAATATTACATTCTCTTCAAAAATCTATCACTACTTTTATAAAATCTATAAAATGTAAAAACAAATATATTTAATATCTTAAAAAAATAAGAAAAACAATTTTAATCTGGTAAATAAAAAAATCAATAGTATATAATTTTTATCTAGTAAAATATTCCTTTTTCTTCCAAAAATAACTATTTTTGCGTTTTATATGTTTATGTAGTATTTTTGTTTAGGGTTTAGTATATAAACTCTTTAAAAGAATTATAATCTAATATCATGCATAATAAGTTTACTAATTTTTATAATAATTACTTTAAAATTCATACCTACAATAATATCTTATTAATTAATAATATATAACTTTTTATGATAATCATCCACTAAATTTAAATTAACTACAAATATTATAATTAGTATTTTAAATTATGCATTCAACATGATATATATTAATTTATTTGACAATAACTATGCAACGTAGCTAATTTTATTATATAATGAATTTATAATATATTCATTTTAATAAATTTATTTTTATTATATTTTATTTACTTTTATTAAATTGAAATAGTTATTAATTTAATGAAGAACTTTCTTGTGGATGTTCCTGCAGAAAAAAAACCCATAGGTATTATTTTCTACTGATTTTTAATTTGTATGAAATATTTCCTGTGAATACTTATTTCCAAATAAATTCGCAAGAAATAAAAATATCTATGAATATTTCTACTATTTTTTATTCACAAAAACAAATCCTATGGTTGTTGAAGTAGTAGCAAATTTTGCAAGAAGTTCCTACAAATATATTTTTGTAGCAAAATTCATAGAAATTTCTTATAGATTATATTCCACAAAAAAATCCACACAAAGTTCCTGCAAATTATTTTTCATAGAAAAATTCACAAGAAAATATAACTTTTTAAATAGTGGCATTGGGAGTTATTATTGTGGCATTCTTACAAGAGGAGCTTCATAAACTAGAAGACATGTGATTATTGATATTTAGGGTCTAGTTGAATAATTTTTCTATAAATACTTATAGGAGAAAAAAAATATAAAGAAAAATACAATTATTGGTATTACTTTGACTAACTATTTTTTTTATCTTAGAATAGTAATCTTTTATAGTCTCAAACTCTTTCTTTTTTACTAACTCACTCAAGTCGTAGAGTTTGAAGTTTAATGACACATACCTGCACTTCCTTGAAAAACCTCATGTAGAGATCGATAGATTCTAACTTTATTTATGTGAATTACTCTTGGTATAAATCAAATGGGTCATTTATTAGCAAGATCTATAGATTCTAACTTTCCAAAATTGAAGATGAAATAGAAAATTTCAGAATTATATAGGGATTTTTTTTTATCATTGTCCAGTTATGCTGAAAGATGGTGTTGAAAACTAGGTCAATTGTAAAGGAAGGTGTTGATGTACTTCCAAAATTCTTATGTCGAATCTCGTTATTCCGATCCATTTTTGGATGACATTTTATTTAAACAATTAAACTTTGCTGATAAATTGATCCTTACTTCCTTGGTCTCTCATGATGAAATTAAAGAAGTCGTTTGGAACTACGAAGGTCTTTCATCTTGAATTGCTTATTCAGAGATTGTTTTATTGGTATTTCATCCATATTGTTTCCAAACAAGACTATATAATCAAAATATACTAATAGAACCATGAAATGAAACCCTATAGAATTGGTAAAAAGAGAGTGATAAGTTTTTGATTAGGAGTAACCAAGGAAAAGCAAAGCACTTGACAGTTACGAGTATCATTGTCGAATTTCTTGTTTGAGGCCATAAACAAATATATAAAATTCACAGATTTTTTTGGAACCCAAATTAGCTATGTATCCAGGGGAACGATAATCTCTTGCACGGGCTTCAAATTTTGAGCAAATTTCCACTGGCAAAATTCATATGTAGTTTTAGTTCTCAATTATTATAATTGTTAAAGGTAAACATGTTAGAAATAATAATTGGAAAATGAAAGGGTTATAAAATAAAGAGTTGTGAGTTATTATGCTAGAAATAACAATTGGAAAATGAAAGGGATATAAAATGAAGAGTTGTTTGCTATTATGTATTAAGGCATATTGTTTTTAAATAACTACTGAGTATTTGAAGAGTTATTTTTTATGTATATTTAGTGTATTAATTTAAAAGTATTTAATGGTTATCAATTACAAATAAAATACCAACCTATATAAGAGGAATGCCTAAAATGAATGATATTTATGGAGAATGGGAGACTTACTAAGTGAGTTGAGAAATGAAAGTAGTGGCTTGAACTTGTTTCAATTCTCTCGTCTTACTAATGAAAATTATGACTATTGGCGTCATCGCATGAAGGTTATGCTAGGTTCCCAAGATGCTTGGGAGTTTATGGAGAAAGGTTATACCATCCCTGAAGATGTGACTAATTTGTCACAAAATGAAAAAGAAACTAGTGAAGATGGAAAAAAAAAAGGATCAACAAGCACTCACTTTCATCTATCGAACTTTAGATGAAGCTATGTTTGAGATGGTGTCTAATGTATCCACCTCCAAGAAGCTTGGGAGATTTTGGAAACTTTCCTTAAAGGTGTAGACAAGGTGAAGAAGGTGCAGATACAAACTTTGCGAGGAGATGAATTCTAGCATATGAAGGAGTTTAAATTAATTTCATATTTGATGTAAATCCATATTGGTATTTTCTTGGATATAATGGTAGCAATGTTGCAACCTACTTAGTCCTTTCCAAATCATTTGTATCATCCTTTGTTACAAAGAAATGGTGATACATGGTGATTGCATTTTGAAGGCCCACATTTGAGAGGTAATGAAATAATTTAGTGTATATAAAGTTGTGACGAACTTGACATTTCGCTGAGCTAGGTAGCGCTGGCTTGTGACCCGTGTGGGGGCATTAAGGTGATGGAACAAGTAATATTGGGCTTGGTGGTTTACTACATATGTAGTAATAACATGTGTTTCTCTCCTTGATTACCATGAAGGGGGAATCAAGTCTGCTATAGAAACAGAGTAGATTGTGGTTGGGCATGACTTTGACTTTTCTTATCATGCCTCTTAAATCAATGGAGTGCACTATGTGTAGTCTCAAGCTTCACAAAGCCAGGATATGACTTTCCTGCTTCGCTGTCTTATCAGAGCAGTGGCTGCATTTCTGAAAAATCGCACATTCCCCCTCAAGTGGACGGGAAATACTTAACTACCAATGGGAATCCATGTGCTTAGACCATCACTTTTTAATAAGTAGGACTACACATAAATGCTAATCTGATGTTAGGACACTACTCTACCATGAGGACTAATTTCATGTGATCGTAATATCAATGAAAAGGAATGACACCTAAAGTTGTTCCTTTATTTGCTATTTTTTAGATCCTGGCATTTCTCATTGAGTTTTTGGTATAACATATCCAAACACATTTCATGAAATTCATGATTGAATATTTGAATGCAATAAATAACTCATGGTTCTTATAACAAATATCAATGGTTTCATTTTTTTCTGTTTTAAATATCATTTGTTTATTAATTTAAACTTTTATTACTTATTTGAAACTTCGTTTATAAAACATTTTAAAATAGAAAATTTTAAATGTATGGTAACATTATATTAATTTAGTCAAATATTTTAAATATATTTATTTCAAAAAATAATTTAATGAAAAACTAATTTATTAAATAATTTAATGAGATCCTACAATCAAAAGCACCAGCACAGGAGTGAAATTAACCCTATGTAGCCTTATTTGTTTGAGATCAAATTTCCAAAAGGTAGTGTTATACTTTAATCTGTCTTCTTACTAAGTTGTCCCACATCAGTCAGAAGATGAATCAACAATGTGATTATAAGTACTCTGACAAGGTGTCAGCTTGTCGAGTTGTGTTACGGCAACTTATGACTCATGTGAGGACCTTAAAGTGACAGAACAGCTTTGTGGCGCTTTGGGTTGGGTTGTGGCTGTGATATGTTGGGTTGTGAAATTTTATTTCAGATTATTAATTGTTTTATCTATAGAAGAGGTTTTTTTTTTTACTTTGAAAATACTCAAACCAATACATAATCTCAATTGGAGTAAACTAATGTTACAAGTTAATTTTATTCCAAACTTTGTGGGCCAAAAAATAGAATGAGTAAATGTTTTGGATTCGTGAGTCAATCATACTAGCTGAATTTCCTTCTTTTACAATTTTTAATTTTCCCCCTCCGCATGAAAAATACAAGGTTTGGTTGAAATTACATGAACACCCAATTATTGTTAGGTCTTTACTGAAATTTCGAATTGAATAATTGGAGGGTGTATGAATATATGCAGCATCATTTACTTAGTTGTGTTCTCTGATCGTTTATCTTCTTTCACAAATCATCTTATCCTTGAAGTCACTAACTTTTTTTTTTTAATTTTAATTTTATCACATAAAGCAATCAATAATTTGGTAGCCATAACATAATCTTCTCAATTTGCTTCTTACCATTCGTGTCTTATATTTTGATCTATGTTCTTAATTATTGTTTAATTCAAATGTAGTGAGAAGCTCATGCCAATTTGATGAAGTTGCAGAAGCTTAAATGAATATAATGAGTCAAGTTTTCTTATTTATTAGCATTTATCGATGAGAAAATGGATATAGCATTTTCAAAACACTATTAGAAAAATACATATTTTCTGTGAATTTTTTCATAGATTTTGCTTAAAATTCTACAATAAACATGTTTCCTGCAAAATATCCTACAGTTTTAAATTTGCAAGAAATTCTTTGGTAGATAACTCGATTTTGTGAATTATAAAATTGGCAAGAATTTTATCTGCGGAAATATTTCGCGGAAGATTAACTAATAGTTATAACTATTATTTGTAAAATATAAGGTGTATAAATGATTTTTTAATGAAATTTTTTACAAACAAATTGGCAGAAGCATTTCCTAAGAAAATTTCTGTGTGAAAATTCAGATGCATATTTTTGGCAAGAGCATTTCCTGCACAAATTTCTACATGAAAATTTGCATGTATATTTCTTTATAATTTTGTTAACCCCAAATAATTTTATTACACTTTGTGATTCTGCAAGAACATTTGTAGCCTTTTTTTAATTAAAATTATAACCATTTCTTTTAATAAATTTTTAATTTAATAAATATTCATATAAAATAAATTTTATTAATTTATTTTGTAGTATTTAAAAATTTTATGAAATTTATAAAATATTAATAAAATTATTTATGTAACTATCATTGAATCCTCGCATGCATGAAAGATAATAGATATTTAAAAGAGTGTATATTTTGAGAAATCCAAAAGTGAATAGAAAAGTAATAATACCTATGCTAATTAGTTAAATTAGGTATTAGTTACTTGCTTTTATACAAATAGAAGGACATGACCATCGAGTAGTAAAATAATCAACTCATTCGCTTTAATTATTTTGAAATACAAAAACTTAATAGTGATAAAGATCACTACAAGTAGTAAAATAATAAACTCATTTGCTTCAATTGTTTCGAAATAGTACAATTTAATATCAATAAGAACAAGGGTATAGAGTAATGTAAATTTAAGATAGATTATATATATATATATATATATATATAAAAAAAAACAATTACATTAACTTACATATCATGAAACATAAGTAATTATAGGACATAATAAATTAAAATTTTCCTTTGTCCTTCTGATATGGCACAAATTATACAATATTCTCTACAAGTTATTCATGGTGCAAAAACATTCAAAAAAATAGTACATTGTCTTCAAGTGCTTCATTTTTTCATAAACACATAATAAGGGTATCTTCCTTAAACTCTTAATATAAAATATAAAATGATACACAATAGTAGGCAGGACAATTTATCATTTTTATACAAAACAAAGTTAAGATCTAAAGGAAAAGGAGCTCAAAACATAAAGAGTCAACAAAAATCAATTGTATAAGCATGATGTCATGTAAAAATAACCTTCAAGTTTCAAACAAAAGTTAATTTTACAAGCATGTTGACATGTAAAAATTTCTAACCCATTACAAGACAACATCCTCTACTTAAAACATTTAATCATCTCCTAACTCTAGAGAAATATTTCTGATTCTAATTCCATTGAAAGTCCTAAAACATCATTGAATTTTGCTTTTTGTAGCAACAAACATTCAAAAGAACATTCACATATTCAACCATAAATCACATAAAAATAGACATGTAAGAGATACTTTATTTTCCCAATAAACCAACCACATCAACAATTTAAAAAAAATCAAGAAATCTCATAAGTACTAAAATTTCCAAATTCATTATAAGAAGTCAAATTTCCAAACTAGTTGTCAACTCTATCTAAAGATTCAACAATTTAAGCAAAATCCGTCCAAGGAAAAATCCTACTCTTTAGAAAGGATCCAGGTGGACAATGTCCAGTGAACCATGTCCTACATAATAATAAAAGAAAACCAAGAACCAATTGTTAGTCAAATTTCATTTGCAGATTATAGAGAAATATCAACCAACCATACAAATAAAATAAATTCAAGTTGCATACCTCTTTCAAAAAATAAAGTGAGATATCAAACACCATCTTATTTGGTGTGACCACTATCTTCATCATAATCTTTATTTTCATTTTCATTATCTTTGTCTTTATTTTCATTACTATGTTGAGACGAAGGTGGATGAGAAGAAAAATCGTTAAGAAATTTTAAATGTTGCAATAAAGTATGCAATTGTTTCCTAGTCTTAGTTAGCTCTTGCCTTATTTCAATAATGTACAAAAAAAAATTACATAAAACAATCCATGAACACTTGGTGCCATTTGACAAAAAGACAAAAAAATTAGATATGATAAATGATATAAAAAATGTTAGTAAAATATTTAATATATAAGAATATTTATATATCATTACTATAAAAAAAAAAAGAATGCTTCGACATTTCATCCATAGGTGATCAGTCTATTAGAATTCTTGAAGGATTAAAACGATAACAAAAGGAATATACAAGAATCTAATTTAATGATTGATGAGTCTCAAATTATGCATCTTTTATGGACCTAAGAAGGATGTTTACAAGACTATCTTGTGCTTAAGAATTGAGTGTTAGCTGAGATTCATATGATGGACCTAAAAATAGAGAAAATACAAATATGTGCTAATTCGAGGATCTTAGCTAACTCTTCTTTTCTTGCAGGTTCAATCGAAATGTTCTCGGGCCCATCATAAGAAGACTCATCTGAGATGAAGTCGCCTCGGCCAAGACCGACTCCATCTCGGCCAAACCAGATCAGACCAGGCTTCATGCCTAGCAGCCCAAGTAGGTGCAGTCCAATAAGGAGCAGCTCAAAGATGCTATCCACGTCAGCCATCCAGCTCAGGACCACCTCAGCTTCAGCTTAACTGCCACGTCACTACTGGAGAAGCTTGTAGCGCAAGTTACGCAAGGGTAGAATAGGAAATTCATGTTGTAATTCTGTTAGGAATCGTTAGGAGTAGCAAGTCACAACTCGTGTACATATAGGAGGAGCTATACACTTTTTAGGGGTCCTTGAATTCATTCTAAACCCACTCTCATTGTATCCATTTCTTCGCTCTCGTTTTCCTTCGTTATGGTGGTGCACAGTGCTGCATTGGTGTTTCTCTCGATTGAGGAAATGCAGGTTTGGGACTGGGAAGCCGAAGTTTGTCAGAGGGGACTGATTGGGATTTCCAACACCTTCTGGTGAACCTGATCCTCAACGCTTAGGCTATTGGAGGTGAACCACCACCATCAACCATGGCGATCGTTTTGGAAGATGGATCCACCTGAACTCATACCATTGTGTTTGTACTCTGTTTTCTGTTAATCAATTTCATTTTGCATTTCTTATCTCCGTTTTCTTCCTCTCCTTTAATTCATGATTTAATCCACGATTGCAATTGAATTGTGAACAATGTTAAGCTAAGCCGATCGGAATTGGTTTAACTAATTCAGTAGGTAATCATTTAACGATTGTTAATCGAGAACCTAAAATCAACTCTGAACTTAATCCCTACCAACTGATGAGGTAGCGATTGTGTAATTCCTCAGTATGGTAATGGATGAACCTTTGGCGATTGCCATAAGACTTCCCAAGGCTGATATGGACTGAGAACTGCAGTGTGGAAATTGGACTGGACTTGGACTAATAGAACTAAACATGAATACAGTTATATAATAATAATAATAATAATAGTGAAACCAGTAGCGTTAGTATTTGTTCACTGAATTCATAGTTTTAGTTTATTTTCTATTTTACTTGCATTTCAATCTCCCCTGTTTACTGCTTTTCAGTCTGAGACAGAGACAGTCCGTCTCTGTAGTGTCTGTCTGCACCCAGTCGAGACTAAGTCGGATGACCTCTGTCGAGATCATCTCGGATCAGTCCCTACCAAGTCAATACTCTACATCTCAGATTCTACGTCATTTCACTACACATCGAATCGCAATCGAACATACTATGTCTTTGAGAAGAATGACCTAGGGTTGACTATACTATAGTTAGCTTTAGTTATTTGATGCCCGTTAAGACGACTAAAAACGAGCTTATCAAATTGGCACTGTTGCTGGGGACACAAGTTCTTTTGTGTTTTCATGTGCCAAGTTAAGTGAAGTCGAATCCCGAGTCTGTGGAGCGTGTCTGTCAAGTCAGTTCATTGAGTCTTTGAATTTGTCTTTGTCTGTCTTCTAGGTTTGGGATCCTAAATAAAAAGCATGTTGAGTGTTGTTAATTTTTCTGTGTGAATTCACTACCAAAAAACAAAAATAAAAACAAAAAAAAATGCAATAAAACATTTGTTTCTACAGTACATAGTGTTAGCATTCTGTTTTGCATTCATTTCTGCACAATTGACCTACATTCTTTTTACATTGCATTCTTTTAGTTTTATTAGGTAATTGATTGATAGTTGTGGCTTATTGTTTGTAAGTACTATTTCAAGTCTGATTTTGCTGCATAATATGTACAATGCATGACTAGGAGTAGCACCGACCCCTTTTGTGCTTTTGACCCTGAAATAGAGAAAACTCTACATAGACTAAGGAAGACTAGGAATATAATAGTAAATAATAGTAGAAGTTATGATTCTGTCGTTAACTCTAACCAGTTTTGTATTGACAATTCTGTTGCTAGTTCTAACATTTTTGCAGAGCTAGGACATATGGAGAATAATGACAGAACATTGAAGGAATTGGCCACTCCAGACGTGGTGTATCAACCCTGGTGCATCCAATACCCACAGTTGGAGTCAGCTCAAACATATGAATTGAAGTCTGATCTTATACACCTATTGCCTAAATTTCATGGTCTTGTAGGAGAAGACCCCACAAACATCTAAAGGAATTCCACGTGGTTTGCTCCACAATGAGGCCGAGGGGATATCGGAAAGATTACATCAAAATGAAGGCGTTCCCATTCTCCCTGGACGGAGTAGCGAAGGATTGACTGTATCTTCAACCAATGCTTTTCAACACTTGGGGAGATATGAAGCGCACATTCTTGGAAAAGTTCTTTCCAGCATCCAGAACTACGTCCATCAGAAAGGAGATATGTGGGATAAGGCAGCGTACAGGAGAAACTTTGCACGAGTACTGGGAAAGGTTCAACAAACTCTGTGCCACCTGTCCACACCATCAGATCAGTGAACAGTTGCTGATCTAGTATTTCTATGAAGGACTGTCAATGATGGACAAAAGCATGATAAACGTAGCCAGTGGAGGAGCTCTGATGGATAAAACACCAGCAGTAGCAAGGCACCTGATCTCCAATATGGCAAGTAATACACAGTAGTTTGGGATCAGAGGACCAAGCCAAACTCGGATGGTGAGTGAAATCGGTGTAGCTTCCAACCAGAGACTGGAGAATCAGCTGACCGAATTGACATCATTGGTGAGACAACTTGCAGTTGGATAACACCAACCAGCTCTGGCAGCAAAGGTATGTGGCATATGTACTTCTGTGGAGCACCCCACTGATATGTGTCCCACTCTTCAAGAAACCGAGTCGGACCAAACAGAGAACGTTGGAGCCATAGGTGGATTTCAGTACGGGAAACAGCCGTATCAGAATCGGTTGGATCCAGCAACCTCCCCTCTCAACCTGTTCCAAATCCAAGAGGGAATGCTAGTGCAGTGACACTTAGAAGTGGAAAAGAACTACCTCAACCTACACTGCAGCAGTTGCCGAGACCAATCATAGTCGACTCTAGACCAAATGCTGATCCGCAGTCTCGGCTAGAGAGAGTTGTCCCATTGTCATTTCCATCTCGGACCGTCTTGGCAAGGAAGCCAGAGTCAAACGAAGAACTGTTGAATATGTTCTGGAAGGTGGAAATCAACATTTCACTCCTCGATGCAATTAAACAGGTCCCTAAGTATGCAAAATTCCTCAAGGAGTTGTGCGTACATAAAAGAAGGAAGATCAAGGGGAGCAGGGAAATTGGAGGCGTGGTGTCGGCCTTGACCAAAAATGATGGACTCACTACAGGTACTTCACGAGCATTGCCACAGAAGTGCAGAGATCCTGGAATATTTTTTGTCCCATGCTGCTTATTTAGAGATTGTTTTATTGGTATTTCATCCATATTGTTTCCAAACAAAACTATATAATCAAAATATACTAACAGAACCATGAAATGAAACCCTATAAAATTGGTAAAAGAGAGTGATCAGTTTATGATTAGGAGTAACCAAGGAAAGCAAAGCACTTGATAGTTTTGAGTATCATTGTCGACTTGCTTGTTTGAGGCTATAGACAAATATATAAAATTCATAGAGTTTTTTGGAACCCAAGTTAGCTATGTATGCAGGGGAATGATAATCTCTTGCACGAGCTTCAAATTTTGAGCAAATTTCTACTAGCAAAATTCATATGTAGTTTTAGTTCTCGATTATTATAATTGTTAAATGTAAACATGTTAGAAATAATAATTGGAAAATGAAAGGGTTATAAAATAAAGATTTATGAGTTATTATGCTAGAAATAACAATTAGAAAATGAAAAGGTTATAAAATGAAGAGTTATTAGTTATTATACATTAAGGTATATTGTTTTATGTCACCACTAATTATTTGAAGAGTTATTTTTACTGACTTGTGACACATGTGGGGGCATTAAGGTGATGGAACAAGTTATATTCGGCTTAGTGGTTTACTACATATGTAGTAATAGCATGTGTTTCTCTCCTTGATTACCATGAAGGGGGAATCAAGTCTATTATGGAAACATAGTAGAGTGTAGTTGGGCATGACTTTAACTTTTCTTATCATGCTTTTAAATCAACAGAGTGTACAATGTGTAGTCTCAAGCTTCACAAAGCCAGGATATGACTTTCTTGCTTCGTTGTCTTATCAGAGCAATGGGTTAATTTTTGAAAAATTGCACATTCCACATGTTGATTCCTGATGTTAGGACACTACTCTACCATGAGGACTAATTTCATGTGATCGTAAGATCAATGAAAAGGAATGACATCAAGTATAACATAATGTTGTTCCTCTATTTTCTATTTTTTAGATCCTAGCGTTTCTCATTGACTTTTTGGTATAACATATCCAAACACATTTCATGAAATTCATGATTGAATATTTGAATGCAATAAATAACTCATGATTTTTATAACAAATATCAATGATTTCATTTTTTACTGTTTTAAATCTTATTTGTTTATTGATTTAAACTTTTATGACTTATTTGAAACTTCGTTTATAAAACATATTTTAAAATAGAAAATTTTAACTGAATGCTAACATTATATTAATTGAGGGCCCTAAAGTGACTTAAGTGAGGCCCTAAAGTGAATAAACAGCTTCGTGGCTTTGCTGGGTTGGGTTGTGGCTGCAATATGTTGGCTTGTGGAGGGCACAGCGTGAGGCTGGCTTATCCTTGAAGTCACCAACATTTTTTTTTAATTTTAATTTTATCACATAAAACAATCAAGAATTTGGTAGCCATAACATAATCTTCTCAATTTTGCTTCTTACCATTCGTGTCTTATATTTTGATTTATGTTCTTAATTATTGTTTAATTCGAATGTAGTGAAAAGCTCATGCCAATTTGATAAAATTGCAGAAGCTTACATGAATATAATGAGTCAAGTTTTCTTATTTGTTGACATTCATCGATGAGAAAATCGATATAGCAATTTCAAAGCACTACTAGAAATATACATATTTTCTGTGAATTTTTTCATAGATTTTGCTTAAAATTCTGCAATAAACATGTTTCCAGCAAAATATCCTACGGTTTTAAATATACAAGAAATTATTTGGTAGATAACTTGCATGCATGAAAGATAATAGATATTTAAAAGAGTGTATATTTTGAGAAATCCAAAAGTTAATAGAAAAATAATAATACCTATATTAATTAGTTAAATTTAGAACTAGTTACTTGCTTTTATACTAATAGAAGGACATTACCATCGAGTAGTAAAATAATCAACTCATTCGCTTCAATTATTTCGAAATACAAAAACTTAATAGTGATAAGGATCGCAACAAGTAGTAAAATAATTGACTCATTTACTTCAATTGTTTCAAAATATGACAATTGATAATATCAATAAGAATTGTAACATGGGTCTAGAGTAATGTAAATTTAAGATAGATTATATATATATATATATATATATATAAAAGAAACAATTAAATTAACTTATATATAAGCAAACATAAGTAATTATAGGACATAATAAATTAAAATTTTCCTTTGTCCTTCTAATATGGCAAAAATTATACAATATTCTTTAAAAGTTATTCATGATGCAAAAGCATTCAAAAAAATAATACATTGTCTTCAAGTACTTCATTTTTTCATAAACCCATAATAAGAGTATCTTCCTTAAACTCTCAATATAAAATATAAAATGATAATTTATGCCACAATAATAGGCAAGACAATTTATCATTTTTATACTAAACAAAATTAAGATCTAAAGAAAAAGGAGTTCAAAACATAAAGAGTCAACAAAAGTCAATTGTATAAGCATGATGTCATGTAAAAATAATTTTATAAAAATTTCAAACAAAAGTCAATTTTACAAGCATGTTGACATGTAAAAATTTCTAACCAATTATAGGAGAACATCCTCCACTTAGAACATGTAATTATTACCTAACTCTAGAGAAATATTTCTGATTCTAATTCCATCGAAATTTCTAAAACATCATTGAATTTTTCTTTTTCTACTGACAAACATTCAAAAGAACATTCACATATTCAACCATAAATCACACAAAACATAGACATGTAAGAGATACTCCAAAAAACCACATCAACAAAATAAAAAAAAAATAAGCAAGCTCATAAGTACTAAAATTTCCAAATTCATTAAAAGAAGCCAAATTTCAAAACTAGTTGTCAGCTCTATCTAAAGATTCAGCAATTTAAGTAAAAACAAGGCAAAATCTTACTCCTTAGAAAGGATCCAAGTGGACTATGTCTGGTGAACCATGTCCTACATAATAATAAATTAAAATCAAGAATCAATTGTTAGTCAAATTTCACTTGTAGATTATAGAGAAATCACAACCAACCATACAAATAAAATAAATTCCGACTGCATACCTCTTTCAAAAAATAAAGTGAGATATCAAACACCATCCTATTTGGTATGATCACTATCTTCATCATAATCTTCATCTTCATTTTCATTATCTTTGTCTTTATTTTCATTACTATGTTGAGATGAAGGTGGATGAGAAGAAAAATCATTAAGAAATTTCAAATGTTGAAATAAAGTATGCACTTGTTTCGTAGTCTTAGTTAGATCTTGCCTTATTTCAAACTTCTCTTACTCTTGTCTTTGAAGTGATTCATTTAATGTTTGAATTTGACTCCTCAAAGCATCAACAACCCCTCAACTATTAGAAGACTTTGATAGTTGACTTGAAGACAAAATTAATGTTATTCCTACAGATCCAGGTCTAGAGATCCTTCTTTTTTTTTCTTTCCAACTACATTTACCAATATATCAAAATCAGAAGGCATGTGATTTATGAATGGTTAACTGTTAGTTCCATCTTATCCTTATTCAATTATTGAATTTTGATATGATAATTCGAATTTTTCTTTTTTCAAACTTATCCTACATCATAAAAATTTCAATCAAGAGAAAAATATTGGAGATACATAATAGAAGGACTACCTACATAGTATATTCAAAGCTATTTGAATTTTATATAAAGAGAAGAATGATCGCAAAATATTAAAAATAAAGAAAAAGAAGTGTATGTAGATACTGTGATAGTGCTAAACATATACTTATCATTTGTAGGCTTTTTGCATCTTTACTACCCATTATGCATTTTTATATATCACTTATCATGATTCTCATGTGATTTCAACAATCACAGCAAGAGTATATATTGCACAATTACATAGAATATCAGACAAGCGACAAGTAACAAATTTAATAGTAATACAAAATCCTACAGTACAAATAGGGTAGAATGAACGTGCTTTCATTACCATGCGCACCGCATCTCTTATCTAACTTTTTGTCTCACTATATAACTTCTTTCTTAATTTGATGTTTATTTTATATCATTGTTACTATTCATTTTACACATTGATTCTAAATCACTATATTCCAACTTCATTCACAGAATTCTCGTTTTTTTGGTAGTTAGTTAATGCAATTACTAGTTTATTTTGTTTTGAGTTCATTTTTAAACAATTTGATTTAATTGAACTTTTAATTTATATATAATTCTGGTCCATTAGTTTTATTTACTAGTATTTTATTCTCATGTTTTTAATTGATTAATACCTCACATTAGAATTTCATCAAATAATTAATATAAAGTAATGGAGATAGTGTATCATTAATTTAAAAATTAGTAAATGGAAAAATTATAAAATATTTTCATAAAATAAAAAAATGTAAAAAATGTAATGAAAACCATGTTAAATTTTATTCAAATATTTCATATATCAATAATTTTATATTGATTTTTTATTTTAATTAGACAATAATGACATTTTAGTATAATTATTATTAAGCTGCTTTGAAATTTTGTTTTCTATTTTTATAGTTTATTCTTTTCTTTCAATATGCAGTTTGGACAATGCAATTACTCGCCGTTAATGGTGTATCTCTTTGACATGGATTTGTTAGTACTTTAGACATGGAAGAACTTTTGATTTGAATCTTGATCATGTTAATCAAAATTACTTTCCTCCTCTACAAGCTTCATCTACTAAACATTTGAAATGTATCAAGATAGAAAACTTGAATTTTAAATATGTCAATGCATTAGGTTGAAAATTATTATATTAGGTCATATTTAATTTTTTCATTAAAAATGTTATTAAACTATTTATCCTAGTTATTTGATATTTATTTTGTTTAATTATATGATATGAATGATTCTATGAAACTTTCAAGATAATTAATTATAGTCAAAAAAATTATATTTTCAATATTAAGGATTAATTTAATTTATGAATTTATGGATTATTAATTAATTTAATTTTTAATATTAATAATCAATTTGATGTTCATAAACTAAAATTATTGACCATGTACTTTTAATTGTAACTTTTAATGTAAAAAAATATAATTAATAGA
The DNA here is from genome assembly GCA_025330945.1 of Mucuna pruriens. Taxonomy (NCBI): domain Eukaryota; kingdom Viridiplantae; phylum Streptophyta; class Magnoliopsida; order Fabales; family Fabaceae; genus Mucuna; species Mucuna pruriens. The sequence continues at coordinate 340,295 of JAENHJ010000395.1, read as the reverse complement.
TAATATTAGTGTTAGAGATTAAATTTGAATTTTACATTTTTATCATATATATATTACATGATATTATAAATATTTATAATTATACATGATCCTTTTAGAGACAAATCCTATTATTTATACATTGATATCTTTGTGTAAAATTTCCATCTTTTTATATAAATATCTATCATGTGATTTAAATATTAATATAGTTTTATGTATAATTTTTATTTCCTTATAATATAAATATTTGTCTTTACAATTTTTATATTCATTGTTTATTGGATGAGAATATCTTCTTTATATTCTTTTATAATGATTTATCAAATCAAATCTAAATTGCATTTTATCAAATCGAATTTCTTTAAAAAAAAAATCAAACCAAAACACCTATTATTTTAATCTTTGGATTAAATAACTTATTGGCTCAAAAAGGATGTAAACCAATCCGCAAACCCCAAAATCTCACCCATCCCAAACTGTTATGGCAGTTTCTATTCCTATTAATGATGTTCTAGCTTGCTTTGTGCTTCCCCACATGAATTGAATTATCCTTTGTTTCAACCTCATAATTACAAAAGAGAAAGTCCTATAATAAAACAACCAAGGCTCCCATTGGTCGTTGCATTTACAAGTCTCAGATTGGATAGGTGATGACATAACTTAGTCCATATAAACCATTGACGAAGTTGACCGAACCCCGAGCTTGGTAGTGGTAGCTTGTAACCTAGGCAAGGGCATTAAAGTAATGGAATAACACTTGGCATGGGATTAGCATGTGTGCATGGGTCACCCATGCAATGGTTAATAGGTGGCTCCTTGAGAACATGTGCTTATAACATTGAAAGGGTTCAAAATCCCTGTGATAGACATTTTGCTTCAATGAAATGTGGCTATATTTTCATTGGTCTTGTTTCACATTCTAGTAAAGCAAGAATATACAGGCATGCTAACCCTAATTATGTGGAAGAGTCACATTCCAGGAATATTCACTACCACTTGTATAAAATGTTAATCTTCACCTATATTCTAGAATGACAAAGACCAGTGGGTTAATTTTCTTGTGCAGTTTCGTTCACTATACATTTGAAGGAGTTTGTAAATGGAAGATGTCATGATGTTGGAGCAGGAGTTGAGATTGTTTTCGTACAAGGACATTATAGCTACACAGATGGAGACAATTTGTTGTTGTTTGAGAGACACTCACCTGCATATCTTGTGCTGTGTCATTTTATTTTGTCTTTAATTAATATATATTGTATATTTTTCTTATAAAAAAAAGTTTCTTGTCATTTGTATCTTTATTGTTCAAGTAAAAACGAGGTTGTTTAATCTAAACCTTTTGTCCTTTTCTCTTCTATTAAGTATGACTTTAAATAAGCCATGAGAAAATAAAATAGTCTAGACCTCAAGAGTACCCTTGATTAATCTTATATATATCTGCATTGTCTTTAAACTATCTTGCTTGATATCAAATTTATGAAAGCTAGTGACAGTTACAAATACGATTAGCATTTAATTGCATTTACAAATCTCACATTGCGTAGAACATAAAAAAAAATGTAGTTTATAAACTCTTTAACAAGGTTGTCATCATGTCAACTCAAGTAAGAGCCTTATAGTGGTGGAATATGTACCTCTTTTTATTCCATCACTAAAGGAAGACTTGCTAAAGTCTGACTATCTTTGGTTGCTAAACCAAAATTATTGGTTGCTAAAGTCTGACTATGTTTGAAAAACAACGACCGAAAAACGTTCATTTTAAGTTAATATATATAGGTGATGTACATGGACATGAAAATTATTTGTGTATTTTAAACCAAAATTATTTCAAAAATAAGAAGTTTTATTTTTAATATGCCAACTAAGAATAAAAAAAAATTAGTAAATTTAAAAATTCATATAATTATATAAATTCACAACTTAGTTCAAAATATTAAACACTTTTCTTAGCTAAGGTATAAAACTTTTAAAGACAAATCTTAAAATTTTCATTTCGTTTTTTAGTCCTTAAATGATTTTGATTGCATTTTTAATTTTAATTTTTTAAAAATATTTTAATAAATAATGTTAAAAAATAAGTTCTAGAAAGTAGGAGTAGGAGGGAAAATGAGAGAATCTAAAGAAGAATAACTATGATAGGAAGATTGGAAGAAAAACATGAAAATAACTTAAAGATATTTTTATTTTATTTTTTAAAAAACTAAAAATAAATAACTTTCAAAAAATAGTTTTTGTAATTGTATTTTAAAAATATATTTTTCTAAAATAGAACCAAATACTTTTTTTCCTTTCCTTATGGAGTTCATTCTTAGTTTTTAAGTTATGGATGATTCTTTACCATGGATAAATAGGTGAAAAGTACAAATGCATGGAATTAACCTCAAGTAATTGTTAATTTTAATATTTTTTCTATGTTATATTCTTTTTTGACTTTGTTGGTGGCACTTGGTTTACCTCAAAATCAAATCTTGTATGATCATAAATATGTTAATAAAAAGTATGAAATATATATTAAAACGAAAAATAATTAACTTTTTTATTAAAACGATTTAATGTTATTTATTATTTTTATTGGTGATTGTATTCATTTAAAATTATTGTTTAAAATGAGTCTTTATTTTAAAGAAAAAAAAGGAAAGAATGTTGATGATGAATGAAAACATTGACTGTCAATATATATTAGATACATATATAGAGAACAAATCCTAATTGATATTCCTTTAATTTTCTTTTTCTTTTGTTTTCAATATTTAAACAAAAACATATCAATAAAATTTTAAAATCATAAATAATGTAGTTAGACTTATTTACGATTCATTGATCTAAGTGTATTTAGATTGGAATTGAAATGATAATAATAAATAAGTAATTTTAAATATTTTATACTTGTAGTTGTATTTTTAAACCGTTGAATTTAGATGTGTAACTTTGGTGTTGATTTTTTTAAGTCAATTGAAACTTTTCTTTTAAATAAAGTAAGTTTGAGCTTTTTGTCAAAATTTCTATTTAAATTTCTTTTTTTTTATTTTTAATCCAAATATTTATGGGGTTTATAATAGATCCAGGATATGAATGATTTTTAAAGTTTAGAAATAAGAAATTTAAATGAAATTTGACAAATTTCAAAGGATTTTACCGATATGAAACTATGATTTCAAAGGTTTTTAATGCGATATAATTTTTTTTACCAATAATGAATGTGATAGTTTGTTAGTTAGTAAAAAGTCTCTAAAAGAAGTGCTTCTTAATAAAATAAAATAAAATATATTACTCTTACTAACATGTATTTTGTGATGAATTCTCCTTTAGCTAACATGTCTACAACTTTTAAGAAATTTCTGGAAGAGTTCAAGGACATTTTCCCAAAGGAGATGCCATATAGGTTGCCCACCATCAAAGGAATTGAGTATCAAATAGACTTTATGCTTGGTGCTTCATTTCCTAATCCTTCTGCTTATAGGGAAAATTGATGAGACCTTGACTAGACTTAAAGAAGAACCTCAAGGGGCAAGGAGAACATAGAACATGGACATCAAGCACACCAAGCACTCATGAGTCTAAAAAGAACATCACCATATACATTTTTTTTTTCATATGTGAAGCTACCAACCTCCAAATTAGACAATCTTGGTGGTTTTGGAAAGCTAAGATAAAAATCTACAGCTTTTCTCTTTTGGTCTCAACAATGTTCAAACTTCTTTAGTGTAAAATATTTGCTCGAAGGTTGTGACCTCTATACCCAAAGACCCTTAACTAGTATAGTTGTAGCTTGTTTGGTTAGCTAGCTTAAATGCTCCCTTGCATGGAAAAAAATCTAACCTTGTAACCAAAAACCCTTAGTCCTCCTAGGCCTCTCACACTGTGAAGGACCCCAAGCCTATTTAAGGTCTCCTACAATTGTGCAAAAGATAACTTTGAAAAAAATAAAATTTTGTTGCATTGTAACATTGAGTGTTGTATTGAGTTCTTGAAAGAGTGATTACAAGATGTTTAATGAAATGCCATGATGAATTGCTAAGTTCTTAAAGATTTTTCATAAGTTTTAGCATTGGGCTTGCTTTCTTGTGCTTGTTCTAATCTTTGTATGATTCTTATGGCTGAGTTTTCCTTTTGTAATGGTACTTTAGTAATCTTGTTATAGGATGCATGCCATGTGTTTGAGAAAATGTAATGTCGCAATGATAGCCAATTGTTGAAAAATTGTTGACAATTCTTGGTATTTGTATGAAAAGATTGAATAACTTATGGATCAAGAAAAGAAACCATGTTATGGCTGAAAAAAGTATTGATTTGTGGCTATGAAAAAGAGATAAAAATAGAGGATAACCATTTAATTGCATTTACAAGTCCTACATTGTGTAGAGCATTAAAAAGAATGGTTTATAAACCCTCTGACAAGGTTGTTATATTGTCGAGCTGTGTTACACCAACTTGTGACTCAAGTGAGAGCATTATAGTGATGGAACAACTCTGTAGCTTTGCTAGGTTGGGCTATGGCTGCAAATTGTTGGCTTGTCCACTTCAAGTAGAGAGTAAGCTTTGATGTGAAAAACTTATCATGGGTTTGTGCTTTGTTAAAAGTGTATGCTAACTTGTATGATAACAAATACTCAGTTTAATTAAAAGGTGATGATATATTCTTGTCATATGCAACCCTTAGTCACCTATTACACATGTTTTGAGTATTGATATGTCAATTATCGCCTATTAGTTTTAAGTTGAAATCTGACACGGCATTAGAGCTCATAGCCCATCTTAGTTAATGGCATATTCTAGTAGATATGTAGGTCATTCCCTACTCTAGCAAACTCCTACATAGGGAGGGTGTTGGAAAGTCCTACATTGCTTACCTCAATTCTTGGGATGCAGCTTATATACTTGTTGGACTATCTCGCTTATCGCCAATTGATTTTAAGATGAAATCGAACAAAAAGCGTACGTAGATTTGCATCAAGTTCTATAACTCACTTTAGATAAAAATAAAGTGATAAAATAATCAATAATGTCGTAAGATTTTAGATGAATGAACAAGTAGATACAGATAAAAGTAACAAAGCTAATATATGTTAATTTTCATGCTTCATCAATCAATGACAACTTATGTCATTTGGTATTGTAGGAAGTGACATGAGCGAAGGCAAAGGGGCTTTAATTTAATAGTGGTAGTTTTTGCTTTGAGCTGCAAATAAGATTCAAGGTGAGACAAACTAAAAGTCTCTACTCTTTAGCTTATCAGTAATACAAGAATAACACAACTTACTTGATATGTGATCATTCCACATCAGCCATAACTCTTTCTTTCAAACTAACAACTATTTCATAGTTTACGAAGTTACAAGGAAATATCAAAATCAAATTGAATAAAGCATACCCTACCTATCTTTTCTTATTACTTATAGTATCACTTCGACAATCTACTTACCTTCAAAACACCCACCTTAACCATAAAATTGTCTTTTATGATGTACATAAACCCCAATTATAGTGTTTAGTTGTTTGAGTGTCTCAAAAGGAAAACCTAAACTCCTTGGACTCATTTGTATAAGATTGAGTATATCTTGATTCAAACTATATGTTTTGGTTCCTTGAAACGGAGATTAAACTCCCTGGAGTAGTTATATAGATTTTGTGTAATCATTGAAGAAAGTATATATGTTGATTTTGTGTGAATTGTGTAAATTTTGTAAACAATGTAGAAAGCTCTTAGGTTCCCTTAAATGTCATGTTTTTGGGCGAAACTTTGGAAACCCATGACCTACTACGAGCACGCCCATGCTCGAATCCAAATAATTGAGCACGCTCATGGTTGGGTTTCTACATTGAGCATGCCTTTGCTCAAGAAGAGCGTGCATGTGTAAGGCCTACATTGATCGTGCATGTGTAAGGCTTACATCGATCATGCATGGTCATGTTCCTAGGAGCAAGGTCGTGCCAACCTAGAAGTACTTTTCTATAGTACGAGGTTGTTATGTAAAACTTGGGATGGTATTTGCGATGCCTCGATGTTTTGAGACTACGCATTATGCACTCTGTTGAATAGAGGAAAGGCATGATAAGGAAAGTCATGTTGAACCACACTCTATGCACCACTTAGTCCATCCCAACTTTGCACTAAATGATTTGTATCAATTTAACAAATCTAATGTTGTTTCAAAAATTGAGTTTTCTTGAAAACTTCAACGTAGGTTTTAATTATTTTAAGAAAAGTCATTTCAATTACTAAAAAGGATAATTAAATTGATTTTTCTTAAAGTTAGCAGTAAATATATCTAAACTTTATTTTTTCATTTGAACATTATACTTATCTTATTTTATATATTACTCATATGACATCAATACTTTTGAAAAATTACACATACACTCCTATTCTATGTATGAATCATATGCACAGAATAATTCCAAATAAATAGAACCTAGTATATTCATAGCTAACCTTATCGGAAGTTGGTTCAATTGTCCCTTAAAGAATTGTTAGATTCAATTGCACCTTTTGATCCCCTTAATCTCAATATTATTCACATTTCATTTACATATTTTTTTAATTATTCAAATGAAGTTTCTTACCCCAAAATATTCATATAATAGTTAACAAAAAAAAAGTAATAAACTTTATATATATATATATATATATATATATATATATATATATATATATATATATATATATATATATATATATATAATGTGTGTGTTATTTTTATAAAGAGAGTGACTCTCGTGAATTTACTTCCTTTTCTGAAAAGTTACTAATAATCATTAGATCAATATTAAAAATAATAGATCACTAAAATTAAAAGTCAATTATAAATACATCTTATGAAACTATTAATAATACTATCATCACTTTCACCACCTCTTATTCGAGAGTGAGTATTCAAAAATTGTTAGTGTTCTTGATGTTTCTGATAAAGGAATGATATTGCTATGTTATCTATCCTATGTGATGATATAAATACAAATTAACCATTCATATATAATTAATTTGATAAAAACATTAATAAAATATTGATTAGAAGAGAAAAATCATTTAAATTATATTACTAATAGAAAATAAATTCTAATCGTTTATATATGTTAAGTCTTACTCATGTATTAATTTCTTGTTTATAATTGTCATTTTTAAATATTAGCCACCAGGTTTAGTTTGTTGCTTGGAGTCTCGTACAACTTATTTGCTTTGGTTTGAGACAAGTTGTTCATATCCTTTACATATATACTTCTTCCACCAACTTAACTGCATTTTTGAATTAAAGTTTGCAAACTTAAGTATGAATGGATTTCAAATTGAAAACTGAGTTTACCAAAGCAACCTTATATTGCTTTCAATTGAAAACTTTGTTTCACATCAAATATAAGTGTGCAGACATACTTTTAAGAGAAATCAAACATGTAGGATAGGGTTAGGGAAATCTAAAAATACCCTAAAATTAAAGTCGCTTAAGAATTTTCATGGAAAAAGTTAGAATATTAAGATATTATTGTATTTATTTATTTTTATATTATTTTATTTTATTTTCTCTAAACTAGGATGATGACAATTATAGGATAGTCTCTAACATCTATTTGGTTATAAATTGTACTATTCATTAACTATTATCCATCAATAAAAAATATTTATCTTCATCTATCTTTATTATAACCTTTTATCTTCTTTATAGCCTCTTTAATAGTAGTTTCAATAGAATAGCAATAGTTGTTTATAATACAACAAAGTTGTTCCATCACTCTAATGCTCTCACTTGAGTCACAAGCTTATGTAACACATCTCGACAATATGATAACCTTGTCAGAGAGTTTTAAATTGCATTTTGTTTTATGTTCTACACAACGTGGGACTTCTAATTACAATTAAATGCTAATCCTCTTTGTAATTATCACTAGCTTTAGGAAATTTGATGTCAAACAAACAAGGCTACCCAAGGTCAATGTTCACTCATGCGCTAGATAATTTGAAGACAATGGAGATAGATATAAGATTGATAAAAGATCTCATTATAATAAATCTCACCACCCTCATCAAAAGCTTGGGAGCATAAACTTGAATTAAATAGGCTTTCTCAAGACAAAGATTTATATAAAAGGAAGAATATAGATACTTTGAAGGTTGTATCATCTAAAGTGAAGTGTGGAAAAGGTGAAAGCTCAAGAACATAAGACCTTGACAATGAGAATATAAGTCTCATGATAAAGAAGAACAAAAGTGACAACTTCTCTCAAAAGAAAATGTTTAAGAAAAATGAGTCATATCTAACTATTTATGCTTGTTTTGAATGGGGTAAACAAACACATACTAAAATAGATGACCCTGTTTATCTAAAGAAACAACCAAGGGGAAAAGAAATTCAAAATGAAACCAAAAAGAAATACATTGCTCGAGAGGAAAACAAATGGATCAAAAAGATGAAGAATAGAACTTATACCTAATGGCTAATTATGAAGAAGAAACTAATGTAACTATTTATGATTTTGATATTTCTTCTAACTATGATTGACTACAATATACTATCAAGAATTGCATGAAAAAGATAAAAAGAAAAAATAAAAAAATAAAAAACTAGCTATCATGAACAATAGACAAAAAAGTAGAATCAGTTTGTTTGAATCTCAACAAGCCAAACTATAAAAAGAATGTGATCATATGATGTTGGAGCATGAGATATTAGAAATTATGTGTAATAGTTCTACTTGTAATTGTGGATCTTCATCAAGAAACAAGGATATTTATTGTGAAAGTTGTGAGAACCTAAAATCTAAAAATGAATATTTGTAAAAGACTTGCAAAATTCACTATGAAAAGGGATAATTTGGAGATATTCTTTGGCAAACAAAAGTTCTTGTTTGATAAAGCCAGAAATGGTTCTAATTACCAAAGGGAACAAAAATTGTGCAAAACCTTTTTAATTTTTAGAAGGGCTACTAGTTTTCCCTAAGTATTTTGTTTTTATTACGACAAGAAGGACCATACTTCATCTTTATATAATATAAGAAGATATAGAGTTTGCTCGAAAAGGACCTTCTATTGTGCTTTTCTCGAAAAACACCTTCAACAACTTCTTCATTTCTCACTGAGACTCTTTGCTCTTGTAAATGAAGCTTGCTGGTTAACTCTGTAATTGTGAGAGTTTGTAAATCACATGACTCTTTAATTATAGATATCTTGGCTTCAAACTTTATAGGAACTAAAATCATTACAACTTTTTTATTTATAAATTCCTCACCAAGAAGTTGTATTTGATTCACAATGTCCATTATTTTTCCAAAATAATCTTTGATAGATTTATTATCCTTCATCTTCATCAATTTAACTTTTTCCTTTAATGTGAGGAGCCTAATAGATCTGTCCTTGTTACATCCCTCAAATTCATCTTGAATTTTATCCTATACCTAGTTAGGTGTTTCCGAGTCCCATGATTTTGGTGAAAATGTAATCTACAAGTCCTGAATGTTGAAAAGTGATGGCTTTGTCTTTTTTCAGCTTTTGTTCCCATAAACTTTCATATGAGCAATGGTAGGATTTTCTCTCAACAATAGTGGATTATCTTCATAGATCACAACGTTCCATAAACCTTGAGACCTTAAGAAAAATTTTATTTTAATCGCCCAAGTGTGATAATTTTCATCGTTGAACATTGGAGTCAAACACAAAGCATCGCTGGAAGTAGGCATTTTGTAGCACTATTGCTTAAAAAATAAATCACTCGACCTAAGTAATGTTTGCACTAAAACTCAATTTCTTTAACACTCAATAAAATTTTTCCTCACAACCTATAAGAAAATAGCTCTAATATCATTTGTTGGAAGAAATATTTTGTAAGAAATATGGAAATTGCATAAAAAATGAGAGAGTAAAATTGAAGATGAGAAATTGGCATATTAATTCATAAAAGATAATGCTTATAAATAGGCTTACAACCAATTTGAAATTCCTAAGATATCTCATCTACCATAAAAATTGTTGAGATTTTATTAACTACCTAAGAGCAAAACATAATGGATAAAATTTGTGACAATAATAAAATCTAAACTAAAATTTATTCAAATTTCAAATAAGGAAAATTTCACTACTCTATCAATAAAAAAAAAAGGAAAGTACTTGGGAAGTAATAGATGAAGTCAAAATTTGTTTTCTTTTGTTTAGTTCTTACTATGCCTGTTGTTTAAATTATCTTCTTAAGTCATGCCTGCTGGTCTCTTTGGTCACTGATATTTAATTTTAATTTTTCCAGGAGAACTTAAAGAATGCATTAGAGATGTCATATTTTACTAATTGACAAGGAATTTCAACTTCTTAAACTCTACAAATTCTTTGTTTCTCTTTGAATTTACGATAAATAATTTATATTATGATACAGTGATATTTTTAATTATTCATAATTTATTTTAAAAATATTAAAATTTAATTTGAAAATAATAAATTGAAATAAGTAAAAAGTTGAAAAAAAAAGCATCCAAAAATACTCTCATTAATAAACTATATATTTCTAGATATAAAAAAAAATCGTGAACGGCAGGATTCGAACCTGCGCGAGCAAAGCCCACATGATTTCTAGTCATGCCCGATAACCACTCCGGCACGTCCACTGTTGTTTTAAAAATTTCAATATTGGTTACATTTACTTTTACGTCATGTTTCTATAAGGTTGTTAATTATTAAGTTCTTGGCCAATTTTAATTTTTCAAAAATAGAGCCTAGTAAGATAACCTATAACAAAAATACAAACAAAGCACACATTACAGCTTGTCATTACTAATCATCAAATGGAGGGTGGAAATCATCAAAACCAACATTATAAACATATGACTCAAAATATTCATGCAATGTTGCCTTCACACTATTTAGGTATTACAAAATGCTTCAAAAGCCTTAATGGTAACAATTTTGCATGCACTTCCTATTTCATTATGACGAAAATATTTAAAATAAAAATCTTTAAAAAATTAAAATAAAATTTTTAATTAATTAAAAAATTAAAGGCTTAATAATATTTTTATACACCTTGTTTATTATTTAAGTGTAAAAGAGATAACCGTCTTGGGATAGATGTTGTAGGATGGATGTTTAGGATGCTAACACCTTCGTTTAAAATACCATATAAAAACATTATGCTCACTTTTTTTACAATTATCCTTTGCTTCTACCATATAATCTTAAAGGAGAAGGTGCTATAATAAAACAACCTAAGCTCTCATTGGTCCTTGCATTTACAACTCCTGTATCAAATAAATCATGACATGATTTACTCCTTATATACCCCTGATAAAGTTTACAAAATGTCGAGCTAATTAGTGCTAGCTTGTGACCTAAGTGGGGGCATTGAAGTGATGGATGAACTTGGCATGGGTAGCTTGTAAGCTTAAGTAGCTTCCTATAAGCCCGATGATGCAATGGAAAGATTGGATGCCTCATAGAGCATAGAAGTAAAGTTCTTCCTGCTCCATTAGAGGTGTTCATCACTCTAGTAGAAGGGACTATCACACTTTGAAAGGATCTAGGATCCTATGCTTAGATCATCATCTTTTCTATCTTTTTTCATTTGATATGAGCTTGTTATTATGCACTTTAGGATCATAGTCCGCAAAATATAGGATCAATATCATAATTAGCTTAGCATCTTAGACTATAATGTGTTTAGGTCTTGTAAGATTACCCCATGGCAAATTATGTGCAACATAAGTGCCATCTTAGATTATGATGCGTTTAGTACTCAACCTGATGTCATTGGTGGATAGATATTTTCCTACAATTAAATATAGGTATATTTTCAAGAATAGGCATGATGGCCATAATTATGCCAAAAAGTTATATTCCAACAATAATCATTACCACATGTAACTTTATTGTTCAAGAAGAAAATAGTTTTGTTTAATTTCCACCTTTTTCCCTTTCATTCTATTAATTATGTATTTAGGTAAGCAATGAGAAAATATAATAGTCCATAGATCAAGAGTACATTGATCAATCTTATATCTATCTCTATTGTCTTCAAATTATAGAGAATAGAACATTTGTTAATATTGTGACTACAACTGCTAATATTATCTTTCCAATCAAATGGTGATGGTGCTCGAAATTTGATTGAAAAAATGTAGGGCTTATGGAAGGAGGAGGAGGTAAAGGTCACATGATATAACTTTAGAATATGAGTTTGGACCTAAGTAAATGGATGATGTCATGATAATCAATATTTGTCAAGGCTTATCGACACTCTCGCTAAAACTTTAAAACTGGTTCAATTTTCCTTTCTAAACAATAGGCACATGTCATAATGGAAGCCTATTATGTGTTCATGTTTACTAAAGTTGTAGTATTCCTTTCCCTAATGACTCACCACCACCAAGATTCAATTATCACAATTGATTCAAATACGCAAAACGAATCAACAGTGCATGAAATATTGAGTTATTATGTCAAATGAAATTATATCGCATATTACTATTCACAATACTTATACCAATGTGATAAGTATATTACATATATTTTAAAATATTTTCAAGTTCTTCATGAGATAATAGGAAGACACAAAGGATACTTGGATGATTGTAATGTTGAGAAAGGAACATAGGTTTGCTGCTTAGCTCTACTTAGACTTGGCATGCTCGACCGAATTAGAAAACTTGGTGCTAGCTTCTCTTTTCGACATGATTGAACTTTTTGTTAAATTATCGTGAATGAGTTCTCTCTTAATACCATGGATGGGAATTGTGGTAATTCAGTCGAGACTTAGCCTTTCACAACTTAAGTTATTTGCGATCTTAATCTCAGCCTATTACTACATTGATTATATCTTCTTAAGGTGTTACTTTAGTGACCGACTCATCTATGAACATTCTATCTCATCGATGATACCTCACCAACTGTTTTTTTTTCCTTTCCTTTAAAATCACATCATATCAATGAGAATCAACTGAAAATCTAATAGAATTAAATTTCACACAAAAGCGATATGTTATCTTTATCTCTTGCAATTTTTATCCTACTTTCCTTAATCACTACTATTTCAAATATTATATTATTCTTTTTGAAAATTTATGTTCCTTTTTTCCTTACATTCTTCTCTCATCATCTATATTCTTTATCCATTTTCCTTATTTATTTTCAAATTTTATATTCTTTAATTTTCTGTAGGATAAATTATTTTTATATATTTTCCAATTTCAAATGGGGAATAACATTTTTATGACTCTTTTGATTGCTTGTAAAAATAAGATAGTGAAAATTTTCTCATATCTTTCAGTTTTTGTATACAGGTCGTCACATTGGTATTTTTTTTATGATTTAGTTTAACTTTTTTAATTAATGATGAAATTGCAATTGAAAAGATGAAGTATTCTTTTTTTTCTATGTTTTTGGTGGGTCTTTGTAGAAAATTTGTTGAGAGAGTTTTCTCTATTGTGAAAAAAGTGGTATATGAAATATTTCAATTTAAGAACTTTTCAATTTCTTTGATTTCATGTTACATTTTTTATATTAATTTTTTATTTTAGTTAGACAATAATGACATTTTAGTATAATTATTATTAAGCTACTTTGAATTTTTTTGCTTCCTAATTTTATAATTTATTCTTTTCTTTCAAAATGCAGTTTAGACAATGCAATTATTTGAGCTTGATGGTGTATCTCTTTGACTTGGGTTTGTAGGTACTTTGGACGTGGAAGAACTTCTGATTCGAATCTTGATCACATTGATCAAAATTACTTTCCTCCTCTACAAGTTTCATCTACTAAAGGCTTGAAATGTTCAAGATAGAGAACTTGAAATGTTCATGTGTAATATTTTTCTCTAAAAATGTTATTAAACTATTTATTGTAGTTATTTGATATTTATTTTCTTTATTTATATGATATGAATAATTCTATGCAACTTTCAAGATAATTAATTATGGTTCTCGTACTTGTGAAACCATGTGGTGAGCTTTCATCATGAAGGCAATTGCATTGCGGACCTTGTGTGATAAGCCTTCATCCCAAAAGCAAAATATGAGGGGCATTCTCCAAAGAATGCAACGTAGTGTGATAGGCCTATAGAGCACAGGGAAGCTACCCTACCCAACTTCCTTTGGCCACTATTCCAATCTTCAATTCAATTCGTGGATAACCCAATTTGCCACTTCTTTTTAGGTAATATTAACAAAAAGGTAGGAGTAGGTTGGGAGACATTTTTCTAGCAAGATGCATGAGTGGAGGAAGGAATCTTAATGAAGAAACTTAATAAACTATATACCATTCTAAAGATAAGTATGCAAAGGTGATTGAGTGATAAACCCCAAGATCCACTTATGTCCCCATGATTCTAAGAACCTTAAGAAATGATAGAAACCAAGAACTTGTACACAGCAACAAGGAAGAAACAAAGTTGTAAAATGGAAAAGAACAAGGAATAGAATGGCTCACAAGCCTCTTGAAAATTTGATAGAAATTGATAGGCTCTTACTCAAGACAAGATAGAGAATTTCTTTCAAAGTTGCAAAGCAACAAAATTTCATTGAATCAAAAGTTGAGTTTTAAAAAAGTGAAGGAGGCTATATATAGCTTAAGGACCTTCACAAGTTTGGAAGCTTAAGATGCTATGGATGTTTAGATACAAGGCTAAGATGCATATCCATGCAAGGGAGCTTCCAAACTAGCCAACCAAACAAGCTATAACTAGACTAGTTAAAGGGTTTGCATATCTAGCCTTTAGTATTTAAAAGTAACTAATGTACATGTGTTCAAAGGAAACTATACTAATAATTTACAAAGCCTTTAAAGAGTCAGCAAGCTCATATAAAGTATATGGTCGGGCTTAGGCTTGGGCCAAACTCTTCTAAACACCTAAAAAAGCTTATCTTCTAAAGAATTTCCTCTTGAAATCTCTTCAATCTTTCCCTTGTCATAGGGCCTTAGAGTGCTTGAGTTTCCATGATCTCTTTGTCTTCCTTCCTTACTTGAGGATCCTCTTCAAGGTTGGTCAAGGTTGCATCACAAAGCTTGGAGCATGGAAAAAGAATACTTTGACGTGGAAATAGGGATGGAAAAGGCCTTTGTTTTAATGGGAATAAGAGTTATTGATAGAATTGGAGGTTGTTGTGAGTAGAATAAGGGTGGAAGAAGGGAAGAATAGTAAATAGGAATGGAAGGCAAAAAAGAATGTTTAGTACATAGTTAAATTTTCCTATCAAGTAATCACATCTAAGCAAAGGAAAGCCCTAGAGGAATTTTTCAAAAAGATGTGCATGAGGAATGTACCTTCAAAGATGTAGCTAACCCTATATAGAATACCATCTTTTCAAAATTTAGCATTATGAAATATGATTGAAAATAATGAAGTGATGTGTAAAAGATGTGGATAAAGAAAGGAAAGTATAAATCACTTGTTCTTTGATTGTATAGTATCATTGAATGTTTGGAATGCAATCATAAGGTGATAGGCAGTTAGTTCTATGACATCCTTTACCCCAACTATAATTATTGATAATATTTACTAATGAAATACCATGTGATTTAAATAATTCACTCCAAGGTAAAGGTTTACATTTATTCAATAATCAAACTAAATTTAAACATCCTAATGACACTCCAAAAACCGTAAAACAAGTAAAAGATATTTAAAAACCATTTTTACAACTCACCCTAATATCACATCCTATTAGGTTTACAATCAAAAAGAAAGGAAAGAAATAAAAGCAAGTCTTTCTTCATGCTCCAACTCATTCTTCATGCTCTAACTCATTCTTCACGCTTCTGCTCGACATGACCCACAAATGATAACTAACCCATACCTACACAAGACAATCGATAACAAAGTGTGAGAATATACCTCGCTACAAGCTTGTTGCATGAGCACAACTTAGGTAGCACATAAACAAATACACAAGTAATCAAGGAAATATCACATATACATATGTTATGACAATGATGCATCCTATTTACTACTTCATATGTAATGTGATACCAACTATAAACCAAGAGGAAGTCTAGGGGTAACATAGCTCAACCCTCTATTGTTGATACCACTCTAGAATGTTAGCATATTAGGTAATACTCAACTTCCATCGTCTTTTCTTAGGTTACGGGGTCAATCACAACCATTGACATTTCTATATTGGATATGTAATACCCCAATTTTTATTCTAATTACTATTAGTTGTAAATAATATATTTTATTATTTATTATTGATAAATGGTTTAATTGTTTTATAATTAAATAAATAATATTTTGGAAGAAATATAGGTTTGGTTTAATTAATTACATTAAAAGAAATAGGCTATATAAATATAGTAAAAGCTTTTGTCCCACATCGGACTGCATAAGCTCATGACTCACCTACTTTTCCTACATAAAGGTGTGGGATAGTTCAAGTCCCATGTTGGACAATATGAGTTTATGCATCCTCTCTTTTTCCTATATAAGGAGTTGGATACCAAGCAAATAAAGGAAAGAGAATCTTTAAACAAGTAGGGGTTTGATGCAAAGCATTGAACCACCATCTTCTCTCAAAATATAAAGCTTATGCAAGAGTTGTGTGACCTTTTCTTTGAATTTCACATAGGCTGTCAATGGGAGTTGCAAGGCCCATTTTAAGGCTATATAAAGGAGCAACCAAAGGAACTAGAAAGACCACAACTATTAAGTTAGTTTTCCACCTAGGAGAAATTTTGGAGGAAACCTCAAAGAACAAGAAGAATGATCCTAAGGAACCCATTTTCTACGTCTATGCTTCTTCAGGTAAGAGGAGAATGAGAAATCTTGCTCAAGGGTATATGCATGGTTGTGGGTAGAACGTTTGGCCCTAGACCCCACTTAGTGCTTGTGTTTGATTGTGCTAGTTTAGAGAGTGTTTAATTGTATCCTGTTGTTTGTATGTGATTTCCTTTCCCTATTTATTCTTGCCTATCTATGGTGAATTAATAAAATACAAAACTTTTAACATATGGTTGTGGGTTGAGGGTTTCCCCCCTTAAACCCCAAGGTTTTGTTCTTTGGGATATCTAGAAGGGAGATTGAATTCCGTAGATTATAACCCTCCTTTTTGTTAAGGGTATTGATAATCATATAATTGATTTTGTCAACTATCTATTCTTGGTTTTATCTAAAGGGGGATAAATTCCCTACCTTAGGTTTCTTGTTTATGTTGATGGTTCATAGAATTTATTGTGTGCAATTGGTTGTGTGTATGCAAAACTTAGAAAAACCATAGGTTCCCTTTTATATTCGAAATTCTGAGTGACATCCAAGATAATTCGATAGCAGGTTATCTAACAAGGCCATACTCATGAAGAATAGACCGTGCAAGTTGTGCATGCCTATGTAGAATTTGAGCACAGTTGTGTAGAATGTGCACGCCCTGCGTGGCCATTTTCGTCTATCACACTAGATCACCCTTCTCATTTACCCACTACAAGAAAGAGACATTTTAGCGACGGAAATTAGTGACCAAATATAGTGATCACTCTTAGTGACAGATTTAGCGATGGAAACTGGCAACATTTTTAGGTGATTAATATTTGCAACCGATTTAGTGACCAAAAAAATAGGCTAAAAAAGCAATTAAAAGCTGACTTTGTTAGTGACCGAATTAGCGACAGAACAGAGATAACAAAAACCTTTAACATTGCAACTGAATTAGCGACCGAAAATGTAAAAAAACATTTAGTAACGGAATTAGCGACCAAAAATAAAGTATTATAAAAAATAAAAAGGAACTATTAGCATCCAAATTAGCGACGGAATAGGAAAAAAAAACCATTATTTGTGACCGAATTAGCGATCAAAAATTAAAAATGTTTAAAATAAAAAGTCATTTAGCGATAGAATTAGCGACTAAAAATAAAATTAAAAGATTTGGAATATGCAACCGTATTAGCATGTATTTAAAATTAAAAGAGTATTTTGAGTATATATTTCTTGTAATGATGAAATTGAAATTAATTTTAAATGAAGTGAGTGTATTTTTTAAAATAAAAATAAATATAGTATTTGTGTATTTTAATTATACATAATTTAGTTATTTGTGTAAATAATTGTTTTATTTGTAATTAAATAAATTGTTTGACTCTATATGTCTTGTAATTAGTATGTTGAAGTTTATTCTACAATAAGTGAGTGTAATTATTTTGAAAATAAAGTAAATTTAATAATTTTGCATATAAATTTTATATATTTTCTATATTTATCCAAAATAATAATATGTTTAGTGTGTTTTTTTAATTAAATGAGACATTTGACTTTATATTTCTTGTAATTAGGATGTTGAAGTTTATTTTACATCAGGTGAGTGGAACTATTTTTAAATTAAAATAATGTTAGTAATTTTCTCATTAAATTTAAGATATTTTCTATATCTATCAAAATAATAGAATATTTAGTAGTAATTTTTTAATTAAATGAGTCATTTGACTCAATATTTCCTATAATTAGGGTGTTGAAGTTTATTTTATATGAGGTGAGTGTAATTATTTTTAAAATAAAGTAAAGTTAGTAATTTTCTCTTTAAATTAATGATATTTTCTATATTTATCCAAATAATAATATCTTTAGTAGCAATTTTTTAATTAAATGAGTTGTCTGACTTTATATTTTCTATATTTAGGATGTTGAAGTTTATTATACATGAGGTGAGTGTAATTATTTTTAAAATAAAGTACAACTAATAATTTTCTCTTTAAATTTACGAGTTTTTCTATATTTATCGAAATAATAGTATGTTTATTGTGTTTTTTTTAACTAAATGAGTCTTTTGACTCTATTTCTTGTAAATAGGGTGTTGTGGAACCTGAGTTTTTTTTATCATTCTGATTATAATTCAGGATCTTCTCTAATTTAAGCTAAACTTTCCATTATGTTTGTTCTCTCTTATTTATTTGTGGTTCTTTGGTATTGGCCTACATATAAAGTCAATTTAGAAACAACTTTTCATGCCTCTCATCATTGACTTATTCCTGATGCATGTAGCTAGCAGTAAAATGGAACATCAAAATCAACAAATGCAACTTATTTTACAACACTTGCAGTTGAAATCTCTTATGCACCCCCCACTACACCAGATAATAATGACGACCATGGTGCTAATGCTTAGGATGGTATCTTCAAGATGATGTAGTAGACAATCATTTTTACAATGTTTAGGATAATTATGTTGATAGTTATTATAATTTTGAATTATTAGTAATCATGTTGATACTTTTAATTGTTAATGTTTTCATATATAATTGTTAATGTTTTCATATATAATTGTTTATTTCAAATTTATTATTATATGTTATTTATAGTATAATTAAATTTATAATTATTGATAAATATTTGGCAAGTTCATAATAATTACTTCTTTTAAAAAAAGAAAGGAAAAAGAAAAATTTAGCGACCGAAATATTCGGTCACTAAATCGTCGCTAACCTAATATGCAGTTCTAATTTTAACCACCGAAATAGCAACCAATTTTAAAAAAAGAAAACACATTAGCAACCGATTTCAGCGATCAATATTTTTATTGTATTATATTTTCAAAATGTATTTTATTGTATTATAATTGAGTTTCTAGATTGATTTAGTGACTGGAATAGGCTTCCATTTTCAATCTAAATTTCAAACTACATTTATACACCGAATTATATAGTGACCGAAATCTTCGGCCGCTAATTTTGCCACCGAAGCAAAATTGGTCACTAATTTGTTTAGTGACTATGGTTTTAGCCACCAACTGAGTTCGGTCGTTAAAGGTTTTGGCAACCAAATTTCAGATTTAGCAACCGATTTTTAGAATGTAGCGACTGATTTTTCTTGTCGCTAATATTGAATTCTTTTGTAGTGAATTGTTTATTCTGCATTCCCTTTCTAGGTGATGTAACTTTAGGATGTTTCACTAAATTGGGCACACAATATAATTATGTGTTTATGTATTATGTCTATGTTATATTTGTAAAAATGATAATTGTTCCTCAAATCACCTTAATCGGTTAATTTGCAATCAAGAACATAACTGTGAATGTGTGAATGTTATCAAGATGCGCTTCTTTTCTATTATTGTTTTATTATTAATTTGTTTGATGAGATATAATTTCAAATTAAAAGATATATGATGAACAAATAAGTGACAATCACGAAAATAAATATACATATTTAAAGCCATATAATTAGAGAAGAACATAACACATCAATGGTAAGTAAAAAAAAAAAACAGAATTAATAAGTAAATCCAAAGTTGTGAGAGGCTTCTCTACCAAATGGAAATATTAGATTTGCAAAACAACATGTAGACCTATAACAACATATCCAATTGCTCTAAGCAAAATGTTGAAAATAAGAATTACCTTGGCTTTTCTAGACACTCCGAAACAGAAAATTGCTTCCCTCCTCCAAGCACAACATGCTCTGGCGTTCAAAAATTGAAAATAGAAAATAAGAATGAGAATAAATAAATAGTGAATAATAGCAATAAACATCATTGAATTTTGCTTTTTGTAGCAACAAATATTCAAGCACAACATGCTCTTGCGTTAAGAATGAGAATAAATAAATAGTGAATAATAGCAATAAATAAATAGTCCAAGCACAACATGCTCTTGCGTTCAAAAATTGAAAATAGAAAATAAGAATGAGAATAAATAAATAGTGAATAATAGCAATAAACATCATTGAATTTTGCTTTTTGTAACAACAAATATTCAAGAAAAAATGAAAGTAGTGGCTTGAACTTGTTTCTAGAGAAACCAAGTGCTAATTATAAACGAAAGTAATAAATATTCATATAAATTAAATTATTAATTTATTTTTTAGTATTTAAAAATTTTATGAAATTTATAAAATATTAATAAAATTATTTATATAAGTGTAATTGAATCCATGCATGCTTGAAAGATAATAGATATTTTAAAGAATGTATATTTTGAAAAATCCAAAAGTTAATAGAAAAATAAATAAAACTCATACTAATTAGTTAAATTAGGAACTAGTTACTTGCTTTTATACTAATAGAAGGACATGGCCATGGAGTAGTAAAATAATCAACTCATTCGCTTCAATTATTTCAAAATATAAAAACTTAACAGCGATAAGGATTCCAACAAGTAGTAAAATAATTGATTCATTAGCTTCAATTATTTCAAGATAGGACAATTTAATATAAAAAAGAATCGCAACATGGGTCTAGAGTAATGTAAATTTAAGATAGCTTGAAAGGATATATATATATATATATATATATATATATATATATATATATATATATATATATATATATATATATATAAAAACAATTACATTAAGTTACATATCATGAAGCAGAAGTAATTACAGGACATAATAAATTAAAATTTTCCTTTGTGCTTCTGTGATGGCACAAATTATACAATAATCTCTACAAGTTCTTCATGACACAATAGCATTCAAAAAAGTAGTGCATTATCTTCAAGGGTATCTTCCTTTACCTCTCATATAAAAT
The DNA here is from genome assembly GCA_025330945.1 of Mucuna pruriens. Lineage (NCBI taxonomy): Eukaryota > Viridiplantae > Streptophyta > Magnoliopsida > Fabales > Fabaceae > Mucuna > Mucuna pruriens. Next base: position 318,896 of record JAENHJ010000395.1, on the reverse strand, counting down.
ATGAAATGATAATTTATGCTACAATAATAGGCAGGACAATTTATCATTTTTACACTAAAAGTTCAGATATAAAGGAAAAGGAACTCAAAACATAAATGTTTCTTCAAAGGAGGAATTTATTTATTATGAGAGAAAGATTTATGATTTTGAAGGAGAAGTTTAAATGTTAGAATAAGGAGGATTTCTAGGCTTTGTAGCATAACATAGAAAATTTGGTATTTTAGCTTAATGATTTAGATGCAAAGGAAATTAGACATACTTTTGCTACATCTAAAGTGGACTATCGAAGAAAAGTCACAGTTAAGCTATGGCAACAATGCAGATGAAGAAAATCTCATTTACTAAAATGCTAGAACTAGATGGCTAAAGTAGGAAGATTCAAATGCAAGCTAGTTTCATGCTTGCATAAAAGGTTGTAGGAGGCAAAATCATATCACCACTTTGAAGGGTGCAAATGGTTGGATAGAAGATTTCAAAGATATTAAAAGGAAGGTGTTGATGTACTTCCAAAATTCTTATGTCGAATCTCGTTATTCCGATCCATTTTTGGATGACATTTCATTTAAACAGTTAAACGTTGCTGATAAATTGATCCTTACTTCCTTGGTCTCTCATGATGAAATTAAAGAAGTCGTTTGGAACTACGAAGGTCTTTCATCTTGAATTGTTTATTTAGAGATTGTTTTATTGGTATTTCATCCATATTGTTTCCAAACAAGACTATATAATCAAATATACTAATAGAACCATGAAATGAAACCCTATGGAATTGGTAAAAAGAGAGTGATTAGTCTATGATTAGGAGTAACCAAGGAAAAGCAAAGCACTTGATAGTTTTGAGTATCATTGTCGACTTGCTTGTTCAAGGATATAGACAAATATATAAAATTCATAGATTTTTTTTCGTACCCAAGTTAGCTATGTATGTAGGGGAATGATAATCTCTTGCAGGAGCTTTAAATTTTGAGCAAATTTCCGCTGAAAAAATTCATATGTAGTTTTAGTTTTCAATTATTATAATTGTTCAATGTAAACATGTTAGAAATAATAATTGGAAAATGAAAGGGTTATAAAATAAAGAGTTGAGAGTTATTATGCTAGAAATAACAATTGAAAAATGAAAAGGTTATAAAATGAAGAGTGGTTAGTTATTGTGCATTAAGGCATATTGTTTTTATGTAACCACTGAGTATTTGAAGAGCTAGCTTATGACCCATGTGGAGGCATTAAGGTGATGGAACAAGTAATATTCGGCTTAGTGGTTTACTACATATGTAGTAATAGCATGTGTTTCTCTCCTTGATTACCATGAAGGTAGGGAATCAAGTCTACTATGGAAACATAGTAGAGTGTGGTTGGGCATGACTTTGACTTTTCTTATCATGCCTCTTAAATCAATGGAGTGCACAATGTGTAGTCTCAAGCTTCACAAAGCCAAGATATGATTTTCCTGCTTCGCTGTCTTATCAGAGCAGTGGGTCAATTTTTGAAAAACCGCACATTCTTTATATTGATTCCTGATGTTAGGACACTACTCTACCATGAGGTCTAATTTCATGTGATCGTAAGATCAATGAAAAGTAATGACATTAAGTATAACCTAATGTTGTTCCTCTATTTGTTATGTTTTAGATCCTAGCGTTTCTCATTGACTTTTTGGTATATCATATCCAAACACATTTCATGAAATTCATGATTGAATATTTGAATGCAATAAATAACTCATGATTTTCATAACAAATGTCAATGGTTTCATATTTTTCTGTTTTAAATCTCATTTGTTTATTAATTTAAACTTTTATTACTTATTTGAAACTTAGTTTATAAAACATATTTTAAAATAGAAAATTTTAAATGTATGCTAACATTATATTAATTTAGTCAAATATTTTTAATATATTTATTTCAAAAAATAATTTAATGAAAAACTAATTTATTAATTAATTTAATGAGATCCTACAATCGAAAACACTAGCACAGGAGTGAAATTGAGCTTGTGTTGCCTTGTTTGTTTGAGATCAAATTTCCAAAAGCTAGTGTTATAGTTTAATCTGTCTTCTTACTAAGATGTCCCACATCAGGCAGAAGATGAATCAACATAGTGATTATAAACCCTCTGACAAGGTGTCAGCTTGCCAAGTTCTGTTATGACAAGTTATGACTCAATTGAGTGCCCTAAGCTGATAGAGCAGCTCTGTAGCTTTACTGGGTTGGGTTGTGGTTGCGATTTGAGCGAAGGCACAAGTCTCCATATTCTTAGAGTGGAGGGCACAGTTTTAGGCTGGCTTTACATAGCAGCGAACTCCTCCCACTCGCTGCAATAGTGGAGGGATTTTTTTACTTTGAAAATACTCAAACCAATACATAATCTCGATTGGAATAAATTAATGTTACAAGTTAATTTTATTCCAAACTTTGTGGGCCTTTACAATTCCGCAAGAAAAATATAAGGTTTGGTTGAAATTACATGAGCACCTAATTATTGTTAGGCCTTTATTGAAATTTCAAATAAAATAATTGGAGGGTGTTTGAATATATGCACGATCATTTACTTAGTTGTGTTCTCCGGTAATTTATTTTCTTTCACAAATCATCTTATCCTTGAAGTCACCAACTTTTTCTTTTAATTTTAATTTTATCACATAAAGCAATCAAGAATTTGGTAGCCATAACATAATCTTCTTAATTTTACTTCTTACCATTCTTACCATTCGTGTATTATATTTTGATCTATATTCTTAATTATTGTTTAATTTGAATGTAGTGAGAAGCTTATGCCGATTTGATAAAATTCCAGAAGATTAAATGAATATAATGAATCAAGTTTTCTTTTTTATTGACATTCATCGATAAGAAAATCGATATAGCATTTTCAAAGCACTACCAGAAATATACATATATTCTATGAATTTTTTCATAAATTTTGCTTAAAATTCTGCAATAAACATGTTTCTTGCAAAATATCCTACAATTTTAAATTTGCAAGAAATTCTTTGGTAGATGTAGCACCCCAAAACTGTCCGACCCAAACAACCACAGTTGACTTTCCTTTAACTGATAACAAATAAAATTTATCAACAAACAACCACAAGTTGGTTTTCCCTTAACTGATAACAAATAAAATCCTGAAGATTTTATACGTTATCAACAAGCAGGGGATAAACCTGTTAAATATTCAAAATTCAAAATAAAATATAATAAAATATTCTCTTCTCCCAAGAATCAGGGGATAAACCTGTTAAATATTCAAAATTCAAAATAAAATATAATAAAATATTCTCTTCTCCCAAGAATCAAGAGATAAATCTGTTAGCTCTTCAAAATTCAAAATAAAATATAATAAAATATTCTTCCATCCCAAGAATCAGGGGATAAACCTGTTAAATATTCAAAATTCAAAATATAAAATATAATAAAATATTCTCTCATCAGGAGAGAGGTCCAAGCCCATTTCGCAGCCTATATAAGACCTCACTGCAGCATGTGCTGAAGCATATTTTCCTCCGATCTCTCAACCATAGGGCATTCCTTTACGAATTCAAGAGAAGATTTTCCCCCCTAACAACAGCGCTATATAGTGCAATCTGAAGGGACTTGAAGAATCTAGAAGGGATTGTTGAGAGGTTTGGCCCATGTGCATAGAATTTGTTCACATTGAGATTGGTAATTTTACACGACGCAAGTCAGACGAAAACCAGAACCACGGAAGTACCAGACAAAGGGAAGAAGGAATAGTCAGAACAAGCCATAAAACGAGAAGAGAAGAGACCGCATTCCTCCAACCTCCCTGCGTCACGGCGGACTCCAGGTTAGTGGTACTCTCCCCTCTCTTATCATAAACGCTGTAGTCTAGTTTAGAATCTAGAGTTCAGAATCTAGTTAGCTTCACACACTTAGAACCTACACTTTTCTTAGAATAAGTAAGTCTGCTAGTTTAGATAGTATAATATTTGCCCAAGTCGAGTCCGCCCCGCCCTTTCTCATCTTTTCTAAACTCAACCAGGTCGAGCCCGTCTCAGCCCTCCCCATGCGAGCCTTCCTTGACCTTCTCCCTTAACCAAAACTGGTCAAGGCCGAGTCCATCTCGACCCTTGGCTAAGCAAATCTCTCAACCCTAGAAACCAGCCCAGAACTACGTAGACTTTGAATCCTCGCACATTCGAGGTACGTAGGCAAAGAGGGCACACCTCTTGCAAGTTCATTACCCCACACCAAATTACCCCTCCAAACATAGGATTCCATTATATATATTAGAGAATATTTTGTATTGCCAAATCTAAGAATGTATGACATTACCCTCTATTCCCCTCTTTGCATGCACCAAAACCTTAGTAAACCCAAAAGCTAGTCTTAGGTAACTGTTAAGTAACAGGCATGCTGGGGGCACCCTATGCCCCCGGTGTGTAACCAACTTCCGAACCCACTCCTCTGGTTCCAGACCAAACCTTATCCTCTCATCCTTGGTTTCCCAGCGTTCCTAATCAAAACGCTGGTGGCGACTCCCCTCTCAAAATTTTCCCATGTCGCTTCGTCACAAATCTGGTTGTGACAGTTGGCGACTCCATCAGATCGAACCCGGAGAATCTCTGGTTTTCTGGTTCCTAGAAAGTTAAGCCTAAATAGACTAGCTAGAGTTATGATTTCCATGTTATTTAATTTTTTAAATTGCTTATCTATTCATATATTATTGTTATGTGCTATTTGTTTTAGCCTAGGGCAAAAAAAAAAAAAAAAAAAAACCTCCCTCTTGACATAGGATCAATTATACTCAAATATGCATGCTCCCCCTAGCATAGGTAGTTTTCCCTTTCGTTTGTACAAACCCTCATAAGATTCTAATAATTAAGGGGTAGTCGTTGGATGTGCTTAGGCTAACATTTTTTTTAATTTTTGAGTGGGGTCCTATTCCCGGGCCTGAGAGTTAAGGAGTGCGGAATGTGTAGTGGAATCATGCTGGAGGGTTTCCTTTGTACTGGTGATCACGATAGTTCCACCTGGGGCTGACAGCCTTTGGAAACGATCATATTCTAGGACACTCTCCTGTCTATGGTTGCGTTCCTTAGGAGGTCTATAGACCCAGGGACCTGGTGAGGATTTTCTTCTAGCAGCCTAATTGTGAGAATTCTTGGGGAAAAATCCTTCTTACCACTAGGTTAGTTCTTTTTGCCGGCGTGAATGCCGACTCTGAGATGGAGTTGGCACGCCTTGGGAAACTTCATCTTTTACGTTAAAAATTTCGGCATAACTCCGAAAGGGAGTCGGCCGTGAAACCCTAATTTAAGACTTAACTGAGGCTGACATGGAGTCAGCCTTAACTGAATGAACTAACATGTTGGCCGAGATGGAGTCGGCAAAGATGAAACCAACATGAAGTCGGCTAGTCAAAAAACCTTAACTCGAGATGAAGTCATCTCCTATGTCATCCTGTCCTACTTTTCTATCGTATTCTACTCTGCTCCACAATACCCACATGCATTCCATGCATACTTGAAAACCTTAGCATTCATCATAAAAAAAAACTAAAATAATTAATCATGGATATTTCAGAAAAATGGAAAGAGAAACTTAGGAATAGACGTTGGCGCCCCATTCAAGTCAAGGAACCCGAGCTCCGCTCACTTCGCTGTTGGGCTAGTTACCTAAAAGGATATCACCGTCGAACATTCGAAAAAAGACATGGTCAGCTCCTACAGCTCATTGAGGTAGACACTCAAGTCTCGGCCATCGAGGCACTGTTCCAGTACTACGATCCGCCGTTACGCTGCTTCACTTTCAGAGATTTCCAGATAGCCCCGACATTGGAAGAATATGAGCGTCTATTGGGTATCCCTCTAGAGGAACCATTCCTTTACTTCCTGCAAGGGCGGCCGGTCCCATGGAACGCCATAGCCAAACTTCTACAACTACCGGAAACGGCGATAGAAGGGATACGAAGGAGCCGCAACGGCATAGAAGGAATATGCAGGTCCACCCTAGAAGGAAGGTTAGGACAACTCGAAAGAATAGGAGACTGGCAATCCTTCATCGACGCGCTAGGGTTGCTGGCCTTTGGGGTCCTACTGTTCCCACTCTTAGAAAACTACATAGATGCGGCAGTAGTAGAAGCATTCCTGGCTCAAAGAGATCAGCAAGAAAACCCAACTATGGTCATTCTCGCCAATACCTACTATACCCTCAACTACTGCGGAGAAAAGGGGGCAGGAAGTCTCCAGTGTTGCGTTCCACTACTATATCTATGGATCACCGCCCACCTATTTCACAATAAAGAGCAAGTTGTTTGCCCATACCAAGACTACCGAGGAATTGGATAAAGATAACCCCCAAAAAGCAAAGGATCCGGCTCCTAGGCGAAGCTTACGAGCAGGACGATACGGTGGTACCTCACGTGGAACGCACACGGACAAGTAATCATTAGCTGCGGGTCATACCCGAACGTCCCTTTGCTAGGAACGCAAGGAGCCATCAACTATAACCCCCAACTAATATTACGACAAGCAGGATACCCTATAATGCAACCTCCCTCGGACGAAGCTTTGACCCCTTTCGTAATTCATGGGTTGGAAGCCCTCGAAATAAGTAATCTCAGAAAAATTAAACAAGCTTGGGGACGTGTTGTACGAAAAGGAGCCGAACTCGGCAGCAGGAGTTGTGGTGCTTCCCGAAGTTATAAGATGTGGCTCCAAGAACGAATACAAGCAATTGGATTGACCGGAGGTCTCCCCTATTTGGAACCAAACCAAGAAATCGAACTCCCAGAGACTATCGAAATTGAAGAGTTTGAACAAATCTTAAACCAAATGGAAACTGAGCAACGAACCCTTAAGAGGAAGCTGGAACAAACACAACATGAAGTTCTCCAAGAAAGGCAGCTAAAGGAAGAAAGCATCAAGAAAGCACGAAGCGAGCAACAACACCGTTCGAAGATGGCTAGCTGCCTACAGGCTGCCGATTGAGAAATATGCCTCCGAAGAATGGAAAGAGACCAGGTAGCCTTAGAAAATGAGTATTTGAAGGAAACATTGACCGCCCTCAAAGCCAGCGAAACAGAGAAAGACAAGCAACTTCGATCCCTTCAGGAAAAGATTCACCAGATGGAGGACGAGCAATCAAAAGCTCAAACCGCTATGGAACGCCAGGTAGAGCAAAGATGGCAGAGTTTGCTCAAGCTAGCCAAAGCTCGGGCTAAGGCCGACACTACTCAAACACAAACCCAAAATACTATCCGCAAATTACAAGCAACCATAGAAGATGGGAGACGCAAAGCCTAAGCAACGTCTAAGATAGCCCAACACATGGTCGACACCCTCAAAGCCCTTTAAGCAACCAAAGATTCCTCCAAGATTTCAAAGGAACTAGCCCAACTTCTGGAACTATGTGAAGAATTTCGCGACACCACCAGTACTTCTTCGAAAACTTAGACTTTTGTAGTAGGAAATTTTTGTAAACGCCAGGGGCGTTCGTAGAAATATTTTTGTAGAGAATTTTGTAAGCACCGCGGGCCTTCTTAGAATTTTCGTAATAGGGATTTTTGTAATGCCACTGGTGCCCTCTGGAGTATAATTTTCGATGTAAATCTTAGTTCGAATTAGTAAAAGGTTTGTCTTTCCAATTTTTATGAAATGATCCACAAACAAGACATTCATGCATACAGGCATATTAAACCTCTCTTTCCACTTCTTTTCTCCCCTATACTCTCTTTCCACTTCTTCCTGTCCTCTCTTTTTCTCCTCTATACTCTCTTCCCACTTCTTCCTGTCTCTCTTTTTTCTCCCCTATACTCTCTTTCCACTTCTTCATGTCCTCTCTTTTTCTCCCCTATACTCTCTTCCTACTTCTTCCTGTCCTCTCTTTTTCTCCCACGCGTATATATTAAACCTCCGCTAAGATAAAGTTCCTCTTAAAATGAACCAACAATAATAGCACGCCTTCAAGCAATACAGAATCTACGCTCAAAGATCCCGATCCAACTAACGAACCAATTGAAGACATAAACGCAGAAGTAGAAGCACTAATGGAGATCAAGAAGCGCATGGAATGGGAGAAACCAAAACTCCAATCGTTTGTAGAGGAGCTTGAAAATATAAACTTGGGGGGCAAAACAGAAAAGAAAGAAGTAAAGGTGGGCAAATTAATGCCACCAGAACCAAGATCACGCTTGATTGAACCTCTGAAGGAATACGCCGACGTATTCGCCTGGTCCTACCAAGACATGCCAGGATTGGACCGCGACATTGTAGAACACAAGTTGCCTTTACTCCCTAACTGCATCCCGGTCCATCAACAATTAAGAAGAATAAAACCCGAAGTGGCCTTAAAAATTAAAGAAAAAGTTGAAAAACAGTGGAACGCAGGATTCCTTGCAGTCTCAAAATATCCACAATGGGTGGCAAACATTGTATCTGTACCAAAGAAAGACGGGAAGGTTCGTATGTGTGTCGATTATAGGCATCTAAATCGTGCTAGTCCTAAGGACAATTTCCCTTTTCCCCACATCGACACGCTCGTTGATAACACCGCTCAACATGCATTCTTCTCCTTCATGGATGGTTTCTCAGGATACAACTAGATCCTCATGGCTCAAGAGGACTTAGAAAAAACGACCTTCATCACATTATGAGGTACTTTCTGCTACAAGGTGATGCCCTTCGGGCTTAAGAACGCAGGGGCAACATATCAAAGGGCCATGGTAACATTGTTCCATGACATGATGCACAAGGACATTGAAGTATACGTAGACGACATGATCACGAAGTCCAAGACCCCAGAACAACACATCGAGGACTTGCGAAATTGTTCACTAGACTCATGCAAATATAGGTTAAGACTCAACCCGACTAAATGCACCTTCGAGTAAAAAAGCACGGGAAAATTGCTCGGCTTCATAGTAAATGAGAAGGGCATAGAGGTCGATCCAGACAAAGTTAAAGCCATCGAGAAATGCCAACTCCTAGGGACAGAAGCAGAAATTCGAGGATTCTTAGGGCGGTGAACTTCATAGCTCGGTTCATCTCTCAATTAACAGCCACATGCAGCCACATCTTCAAACTTCTCCGCAAAAACCATGAACTCAGTTGGAACTCCGAATGCCAGCAAAGCGCCTGAAAAGATCAAGAAATACTTAGAAAATCCACCAGTCCTTGTCCCAGCAGTCCCAGGTAAACCTATAATTCTATACTTGACCGTATTAGAAGAATCCATGGGCTGTATGTTGGGCCAACGGGACGACATCGGAAAAAGGGAACATGCTATTTACTATCTTAGCAAAAAGTTCACGGACTGCGAGCAAAGATACTCAGCATTAGAACGAACCTGCTGCGCCTTGGTTTGGGCCGCCAAGAGGCTCAGGCAGTATATGCTAGCCCACACTGTTTGGCTAATAGCAAAGACGGACCCCATCAAGTACATATTCGAAAAGCCCGCACTAACAGGACGAATTGCAAGGTGGCAAATGGCTTTATCGGAATACGATATAGTCTACGTAAGTCAGAAAGCTATTAAAGGGAGTGTCTTAGCAGAGCATCTAGCATATCACCCTCTGGAAGATTTCCAACCCCTACTTCATGAGTTCCTTGACGAACACGTCATGACAACCACCAAGACTAAGGATGAAGAATGGAGAATGTGGTTCGACGGAGCCTCTAACACATTAGGAAATGGAATAGGAGTTGTCCTAGTCTCCCCCAAAGACCAATGCTTCCCCTTTTCAGCCAAGCTAGGGTTCGACTGCACTAACAATATGGCGGAATACGAAGCCTGCACCATGGGACTCTTAATGGCAGTAGAATATCAGGTTAAGCAACTCAAAGTCTTCGGTGACTCAGCCTTGGTCATCTATCAACTTCGCGGTGAATGGGAAACCCGAGATGCCAAGTTGCTACCTTACCACGAGCACATAAAGGAACTAATAGACTCATTCGATACGATCACCTTTCACCACGTCTCCCGAGAAAAAAACCAAATGGCCGATGCCCTCGCAACGCTATCAGCCATGGTCCAAGTAAATGAAGGTCAAGAGCTAACCATCCACGTACGGCAACAACCTCGCATAGCTTACTGCCAGTACTTGAACATAGAGCTAGAGGAATCAGATTTAGAGCTGTGGTACATAGATATAAAGAGATACCTGGAAAAAGGAGAATACCCGGAAGGAGCGTCGGAAAACAGTAAGAGAACACTAAGAAGGTTAGCCACAGGATTCCTCTTGAGCGGACCCACATTGTACAAAAGAAGCGCGGATATGACACTTTTACGATGTATAGACCAACGGGAAGCTAAACAGATAATAGAAGAAGTTCACGAAGGAACCTTTCGATGCATGCCAACGGCCATGCCCTGGCCCGCAAAATCCTCCGAACAGGATATTATTGGACCAAGATGGAATCTGACTGTCATCAACACGTGAAGAGATGTACCAAATGTCAAACTTACGCTGATCGCACTCACTTAGCTCCTTCCGCCCTACACAATCTCACTTCCCCGTGGCCCTTTTCTATGTGGGGCATAGACGTGATCGGGCCTATCGAGCCCAAAGCTTCAAACGAACACAGATTCATCCTAGTAGCTATCGACTACTTCACCAAATGGATCGAAGCCTCTTCCTATTCTACTGTTACACGCAGCACGGTAGTACGGTTCATCAAGAAAGACATCATATGCAGGTATGGTCTCCCAGCCGACATCATCACAGACAACGGAACCAACCTGAACAACAAGATGATGACTGGGTTATGTGAGCAATTTCAAATCCGCCACCACAACTCCACACCCTATCTCCCCAAAATGAACGGAGCCGTAGAAGCAACCAATAAAAACATCAAGAAGATAGTACAAAAGATGGTAATTACCTACAAGGATTGGCACGAAATGTTACCTTACGCCTTACATGGCTATCGCATCTCAGTTCGCACATCTACGGGGGCAACCCCTTATTCTTTGGTATACGGAACGGAAGCTGTACTTCCTGTGGAAGTTGAAATACCATCCCTCAGAGTTTTAGCAGAAGTAGAACTAGACGAAGCAGAATGGATTCAACAAAGACTCGATCAGTTAAATATGATCGATGAAAAACGCCTAACGGCCCTCTGCCATGGTCAACTCTACCAAAGAAGAATCAAGAACGCTTTCGACAAGAAGATCAAGCCCCGTACCTTCAGAGAAGGAGATATGGTACTCAAGAAGATACTACCAAATGTCAAGGACCAGAGAGGAAAATGGGCGCCCAACTATGAAGGACCCTACGTTGTGAAGCACGCCTTCTCAGGAGGAGCTTTAATTTTAACTGACATTGAAGGGCGGGACCTTCGCTATCCCGTTAACGCAGACTCCGTCAAAATGTTCTATCCATGAAGCCTAACTTGCACAAGAGGCCAGCTCTAGTTCTAGCAAGTCTTTTCTGTTTAAATAAGGCATTTTTGTAATATGTTTCCCATTAATAAAAGACCACACGCATACACTCAAGCTTCCATTTTTCACTTCTTTTCCTTCTCCCTCCCCAATAAGATAAAGCAATGGCCAGGTTCAAATCATTCCCAAATCCGATTCCATCTCGGTCAGACTGGTTGCGTTGAGAGGCTGATCTCATCAACATCTTCCAAGGACTGACTCCATTTCGGCCAGTTTGACCCCCTTTGAGGAAGAAGACTCCATTTCAGTCTAAAAGACTCAGAAAATTTTGAAAGCTAACTCAGTTATTTCAGTTTAGAACTTAGGAAAATTCCAAAAGGCTTCAAGGCTTAGAAAATTTATAAACAAACCCAAGAAAGGTAACTCAAAGACCTCTACAGAACCTACCTATGAAACGTTTTAAGACCTATAACTTAAACAAAAGAATCTACAGCCTATCCAATAAACCCATTGACTTAAGCATAGCATTACACCAAATAACTCCTCAAATGCGATGTTTCAATTTCAAATCAAATAAAATAAATAGACAAATAAATAAATAACAATAAAAGAAAAGTCGTCCCCTATCTCGACAAGCACGCGGGACTCGAACTAATTCACCTCGGTCAAACAGCTCTACCATGGTTCAACAAAGAAAATAAGACTCAAACTAACAAGCCATCGCAATCCGACAGGAAGACATTCATCAGTCATCAAACTCAAGACATCACTGGCCGCCCCGAGTAGAGCTCAGTGATCTCATTTCAAACTATCCCTTAAATTTCAAATTATCTTCTAATACGGTGGTCAACCATCAAGTCATCACGACCAAATTCATACCGTCTCAAGTCACCTCAATCAGTATCTGCTAACTACCAAATTTCTAAACTGGATGCCAGTGGAAAATCCAGTGTCTCATTCTAGCCTGGACGCCAAAGGAAAGTCCAGTGCCACATTTCTAACCCGGATGCCAATGGAAAATCCGGTGTCTCATTCTAGCCTGGACGCCAAAGGAAAGTCCAATGCCACATTTCTAACCCGGATGCCAGTGGAAAATCCGGTGTCTCATTCTAGCCTGAACGCCAAAGGAAAGTCCAGTGCCACATTGCTAACCTGGATGCCAATGGAAAATCCAGTGTCCCATTCTAGCCTGGACGCCAAAGGAAAGTCCAGTGCCTCATTCAAACCTGGACGCCAAAGGAAAGTCCAATGCCAAATTTCTAAACTGGATGCTAGTGGAAAATCCAGTGTCTCATTCTAGCCTGGTCGCCAAAGGAAAGTCCAATGCCACATTTCTAACTCGGATGCCAGTGGAAAATCCGGTGTCTCATTCTAGCCTGGACGCCAAAGGAAAGTCCAATGCCAAATTTCTAACCCGGATGCCAGTGGAAAATCCAGTGTCTCATTCTAGCCTGGACGCCAAAGGAAAGTCCAGTGCCAAATTTCTAAACTGGATGCCAGTGGAAAATCCGGTGTCTCATTCTAGCCTGGACGCCAAAGGAAAGTCCAGTGCCACATTGCTAACCTGGATGCCAATGGAAAATCCAGTGTCCCATTCTAGCCTGGACGCCAAAGGAAAGTCCAATGCCATATTTCTAACCCGGATGCCAATGGAAAATCTGGTATCTCATTCTAGCCTGGACGCCAAAGGAAAGTCCAGTGCCATATTTCTAACCCGGATGCCAACGGAAAATCCGGTATCTCATTCTAGCCTGGACGCCAAAGGAAAGTCCAGTGCCACATTGCTAACCTGGATGCCAATGGAAAATCCAGTGTCCCATTCTAGCCTGGACACCAAAGGAAAGTCCAGTGCCTCATTCAAACCTAGACGCCAGAGGATAGTCTAGTACCTCACTTCAAACCTGGATGCTAGTAGATAGTCAAGTGTCTCTTTCAAACCTGGACCTCAAGAGACAATCCAACTCCAATAAAATCAAGCCTAGATAACCCATTGACCAAGCCACCCTAAATACCTGTAGGATAATCTGATAATCAATCCTATGGCAGCCCATAGGTCAACCACAATGATCAACTATGAGTGTCAATCACAATTTCCAAAGAATAACCCAATGATCAATTATTCAAACCCACAAATCCGTCAGATTCCCAAAACAGGCCTCTTTGAGTCTTTATTTATGTTCATCACATTGTCTCCCCTGGATGAACACAAATAAAGAGGGGGCAACTGTAGTACCCAAAACTGTCCGACCCAAACAACCACAGTTGACTTTCCTTTAACTGATAACAAATAAAATCCTGAAGATTTTATATGTTATCAACAAACAACCACAAGCTGGTTTTCCCTTAACTGATAACAAATAAAATCCTGAAGATTTTATACGTTATCAACAAGCAGGGGATAAACCTGTTAAATATTCAAAATTCAAAATAAAATATAATAAAATATTCTCTTCTCCCAAGAATCAGGGGATAAACCTGTTAAATATTCAAAATTTAAAATAAAATATAATAAAATATTCTCTTCTCCCAAGAATCAGGGGATAAACCTATTAGTTCTTCAAAATTCAAAATAAAATATAATAAAATATTCTTCCATCCCAAGAATCAGGGGATAAACCTGTTAAATATTCAAAATTCAAAATATAAAATATAATAAAATATTCTCTCATCAGGAGAGAGGTCCAAGCCCATTTCGCAGCCTATATAAGACCTCACTGCGAATGAGCAGGGGTCGGAGATTTTTCTACGGGGTGGAACAATTTTTCACCAAAAGCATGTGCTGAAGCATATTTTCCTCCAATCTCTCAACCATAGGGCCTTCCTTTACGAATTTAAGAGAAGATTTTCCCCCCTAACAACAGTGCTATATAGTGCAATCTGAAGGGACTTGAAGAATCTAGAAGGGATTGTTGAGAGGTTTGGCCCATGTGCATAGAATTTGTTCACATTGAGATTGGTAATTTTACATGACGCAAGTCAGACGAAAACCAGAACCACGCAAGTACCAGACAAAGGGAAGAAGGAATAGTCAGAACAAGCCATAAAACGAGAAGAGAAGAGATCGCATTCCTCCAACCTCCCTGCATCACGGCGGACTCCAGGTTAGTGGTACTCTCCCCTCTCTTATCATAAACGCTGTAGTCTAGTTTAGAATCTAGAGTTCAGAATCTAGTTAGCTTCACACACTTAGAACCTACACTTTTCTTAGAATAAGTAAGTCTGCTAGTTTAGATAGTATAATATTTTCCCAAGTCGAGTCCGCCACGCCCTTTCTCATCTTTTCTAAACTCAACCAAGCCGAGCCCGTCTCAGCCCTCCCCATGCAAGCCTTCCTTGACCTTCTCCCTTAACCAAAACTGGTCAAGGCCGAGTCCATCTCGACCCTTGGCTAAGCAAATCTCTCAACCCTAGAAACCAGCCCAGAACTACGTAGACTTTGAATCCTCGCACATTCGAGGTACGTAGGCAAAGAGGGCACACCTCTTGCAAGTCCATTACCCCACACCAAATTACCCCTCCAAACATAGGATTCCATTATATATATTAGAGAATATTTTGTATTGCCAAATCTAAGAATGTATGACATTACCCTCTATTCCCCTCTTTGCATGCACCAAAACCTTAGTAAACCCAAAAGCTAGTCTTAGGTAACTGTTAAGTAACAGGCATGCTGGGGGCACCCTGTGCCCTCGGTGTGTAACCAACTTCCGAACCCACTCCTCTGGTTCCAGACCAAACCTTATCCTCCCATCCTTGGTTTCCCAGCGTTCCTAATCAAAACGCTGGTGGCGACTCCCCTCTCAAAATTTTCCCATGTCGCTTCGTCACAAATCTGGTTGTGACAGTAGATAACTCGATTTTGTTAATTGTAAAATTGGCAAGAATTTTATCTACAGAAATGTTTCACAGGAAATTAACTAATAGTTGTAACTATTATTTGTAAAATATAAGGGGTATAAACTAATTTTTTTATGAAATATTCTACAAACAAATTGGCAGGAGTATTTCCTGGGGAATATTCTATGTGAAAATTTAGATGTATATTTTGGGCAAGAGCATTTCTTGCATAAATTTCTACATGAAAATTTGCATGTATATTTCTTGAGAATTTTGTCAACCCCAAATAATTTTGTTGCACTTTGTGATTCTGCAAGAACTTCTGCAGCCTTTTTTTAACTAAAATTATAACCATTTCTTTTAATAAATTTTTAAATTTAATAAATATTCATATAAATTAAATTTTATTAATTTATTTTGTAGTATTTAAAAATTTTATGAAATTTATAAAATATTAATAAAATTATTTATGTAACTATCATTGAATCCTCGCATGCATGAAAGATAATAGATATTTAAAAGAATGTATATTTTGAGAAATCCAAAAGTTAATAGAAAAATAATAATACCTATACTAATTAGTTAAATTTAGAACTAGTCTCTTGCTTTTATACTAATAGAAGGACACGACCATCTAGTAGTAAAATAATCAACTCATTCGCTTCAAATATTTTGAAATACAAAAACTTAATTGTGATAAGGATTGCAACAATTAGTAAAATAATTGACTCATTCGCTTCAATTCTTTCAAAATATGACAATTTAATATCAATAAGAATTATAACAAGGGTCTAGAGTAATGTAAATTTAAGATAGATTATATATATATATATATATATAAAAGAAACAATTACATTAACTTATATATAAGGAAATATAAGTAATTATAGAACATAATAAATTAAAATTTTTCTTTGTCCTTCTAATATGGCACAAATTATACAATATTCTCTACAAGTTATTCATGGCGCAAAAGCATTCAAAAACAATAATGCATTGTCTTCAAGTGCTTCATTTTTTCATAAACCCATAATAAGGGTATCTTCCTTAAACCCTTAATATAAAATATAAAATGATAATTTATGCCACAATAATAGGCAGGACAATTTATCATTTTTATACTAAACAAAGTTAAGATCTAAAGGAAAATGAGCTCCAAACATAGAGTCAAGAAAAGTCAATTGTATAAGCATGATGTCATGTAAAAATAGCTTCCTAAAAGTTTCAAACAAAAGTCAATTTTACAAGCATGTTGAAATGTAAAAATTTCTTACAGGGCAACATCCTCTACTTAGAACATGTAATCATTTAAAAAAAAATCAAGGAAGCTCATAAGTACTAAAATTTCCAAATTCACTAAAAGAAGTCAAATTTCCAAACTAGTTGTCAACTCTATCTAAAGATTCGACAATTTAAGCAAAAACCTCCAAGGCAAACATATTCCTTAGAAAGGATCCAAGTGGACCATGTCTAGTGAACCATGTCCTACATAATAGTAAAAGAAAACCTAGAAACAATTGTTAGTCAAATTTCACTTGCAGATTACAGAGAAATCACAACCAACCATACAAATAAAATAAATTCAGGTTGCATACCTCTTTCAAAAAATAAAGTGAGATATCAGACACCATCCTATTTGGTATGATCACTATCTTCATCATAATCTTCATCTTCATTTTCATTATCTTTGTCTTTATTTTCATTACTACATTGAGATGAAGATGGATGAGAAGAAAAACCATTACGAAATCTCAAATGTTGCAATAAAGTATGCACTTGTTTCCTAGTCTTAGTTAACTCTTGCCTTATTTCAAACTTCTCTTGCTCTTCTCTTTGAAGTGATTCATTTAATGTTTGAATTTGACTCCTCAAAGCATCAACAACCCCTCAATTATTAGAAGACTTTGATGGTTGACTTGAAGAAAAAATCATCGTTATTCCTACAGATCCAGGTCTAGGGATCCTTCTTTTTTTTTCTTTCCAACTACACTCACCAATATATCAAAATCAAAAGGCATGTGATTTATGGATGGTTAACTGTTAGCTCGATCTTATCTTAATGCAATTATTGAATTTTGGGAAGATAATTCAAATTTTTCTTTTTTCAAACTTGTCCTACATCATAAAAATTTAAATCAAGAGAAAAATATTAGAGATACATAATAGAATGACTACCTACATAGTATGTTCAAAGCTATTTGAATTTCATATAAAGAGAGGAATGATCGCAAAAAAATAGAAATAAAGAAAAAGAAGTGTATGTAGGTATTGTGGTAGTGCTAAACATATACTTATCATTTGTAGGCTTCTTGTTTATTCTGCATTCCCTTTTTGGGTGAGGTAACTTTAGGATGTTTCATTAAACTTGGCACACAATATAATTATGTGTTTATGTATTATGGCTAAGTTATATTTGTAAAAATGATAGGTGTTCTTTCTTGAAAAGTTGATTTCAAAAAAAAAAACTGTTCAAAGGGCCAAAGAAAAAAAAATCTTCACTGGATTCTAAATAAAAAAAATCTTCACTGGATTCTAAATAAAAAAAATCTATGTTAGCATTGTTTTGATTGTAGCACAAATAGAATGAATATGAATATCATAAGAAGTACTATAGGGATGCCTACTGTTTGAGGTAACATTTTTGGTTGTTTTATTTATTAACAATAGAGAATGCTTTGAGTATTCCTTTATGATCTAAGTTAACCACGATCCTGCCAAGGACACAATTGAATTTCCTAGTACAAGATACTATATTACTAGCCTTTACAAGTAAATTACCTCAAACGTTTCTAATAAAATTCAAACATAGTAAAAATTTCATAAAGTACTATATTACTAGGTTTTAAAAGTAAATAATCTTTCAAGACTTCATCATGTCCAATTCCACTAACACATATCCCACTATTATATGTTGTTTTGCCTTCACCACAAGTTGTTGTGTGAAATATTTATCCATTCACAAAATAAATTAGGTATGACTTTGCTAGTCTTAAAGGACGCCTTGCCAAATCATACTAGTTTAGATTTTATAACCTAAGTTGGTGATTCTATCTTACCTATTCACAAAATAAAAATTTTCAATGAATAACATAATAAAAAAAGTAGTATCCTATTTATTTGATTAAAATAATGTTTACATTTTCTTGAAACCACCTTGGAAAATCAACTTCTATTTGTTTATCAATGATATTGCCATTGAGATTTTTGTACATACCTTTTAAAGTTTGTACATATATACTACGCAAGAAGATATTTATTTAAATTAGATATGATTATTGCTAGATGAATTAATTGATATACACACACACATATATATATATTGTTTGATAATTACTCAATGAACGGTTAAACCTCATTACAATTCAAGAGAATGTGTGATTGGGGATCCATCAATTCTCTATCAGTAAGCCACCTTTCATTATCTCTTGCAACAAATATGCTTCACATATAGACCTTTCCACACTTTTCTTATTCTTCACAAATTTTTTAATTTTATTTAGAAACCTTAGTACAAAAAATGCAATACCAATTGTTAGGTACATCATACAATGGTATTGATATAAAAAGATATGAAGATTATTACCTTTCATATGGATACATCCAATGATATTGAACTGGTCCACCCATCCTAGCTTCACAAGACAAATGAATTGGTAGGTGCCCCACAGAGTCGAAAAAGGCTCATGGAAATATACATTCCTACTAATCAAAAAGTTATTAGTACGTGCACATAAACAGTTAACAGTCACTAGCTTTATGACATAATTTACTAGTTTTATTCTACTCCTACCATGTATTGACATGCTTATTTCATAATGTATTTACTCTTTCGGCTAGATAGTGATGGAAAGTTGAACTGCTACAATGTCAACTTGGTAGGGGTTAACCATTGGATGATATGCTAAAGTTTCATTGCAAAGTCCAAACACCCCATTAATTCCTTAGTAATTTGTAGTTCCTCAAATCAGCTTAATCGGTTAATTTGCAGTCAAGAACATAACTGTGAGTGTGTGAATGATATCAAGATGCGCTTCTTTTCTATTATTGTTTTAGTATTAATTTATTTGATGAGATATAATTTCAAATTAAAAGATACATGATGAACACATAATTAACAATCATGAAAATAAATCTACACATTTAAAGCCATATAATTAGAGAAGAACATAACACATCCATAGTAAGTAAAAAAAACAGAACTAACAAGTAAACCCAAAGTTGTGAGAGGTTTCTCTACCAAATGGAAATATTAGATTTGCAAAACAACATGTAAACCTGTAACCACACATTCTGTGACACCCTTCTACCCCGAATACTTAAATTAAAATAATCAAGTAAATAAAATAAAGACAGGGTAATAGTTAAAACCAAAAAGCACAATTCGTATTAAGGATAAAAGGTTCACATGATAATTAAAATGTAGGCACAAAGTTTTCAAGGAGGTTTTAGATCTAACCATTATAATTGAGAAAACTAAAGTCATCATCATCTTTAAAATAAGTCATTCAAACAGGAAGGCATAGAGCAACTATTCTAACTTCTAGAACCCCGATGTCACACTAATCAGAGCAAGACCTTGCTTTTTTCAAAACTTGGCACCATTAGTGCCCTCAACGTTACCTAAAAGAAAACAACAAGAGAAAGTACGGTGAGAAATCGCATTCAATCATATATAAAGACAGATAATGCCCCAAATCCCACCCATTACCGTACTCAATTACTAATAGTTAACAGATGCTTATATATCAATCACATTTCATTCATTCAAAATCAATCACAGTTCATTCATATTTACAAAATGCACATGCTCGCACAATGCATATGCTCATCACCACACCTAAGAGTCTCGAGTCGGAACTCCACACCATGGGCGAACCTTCTCAATCCCCTTAGTTATCACAAACGATGGCCACACCGTTAAACACCCCGTATGGGTCGATGTGTCGCACAGTTAAACACCACCTATGGCCCGTGCGAAGACATTCCACACAACCGTTAAACACCACCTATGGCCGGTGTGCAGCATGGTTAAACACCACCTGTGGCCCATGCATATGATTGTCCCCCATCATTAGTCCCCCTGTTAAACACCACATATGGCCAGGTTATTATAGCCATATCTGGCTTCTCATGCATCTTATGCCTCTCATGTCCATGCTCAATGCATTCTCATCCACACTTTTATTCTCATGATTTATTTATACATCACTCGCATAGTCCACAATCATACCCAACCATATTAATTTAACCATCATTATTATAAATCATTCATTAGAAAGCACAAAAATGCACATAAAACACCATTGAATTTCACCCAGTTTCATCATTGCACACAAGAGCTTCAAATCATGAACAACCATAAACAACACAAGAATCAAGTAATTAGGGCAATTAATCATACAGTTTCCCAACAAAGATCACATTAGGACAAGACGTTAATCAAACCACAAAGCATATTGACAAATCTTTTCTACCGATTAAAATATTTTTAAAACATAATAATCAAACGAAATTGAGAATTTAGATCCTAGAGGGACTTAGGGGTTGCCCTCACTACTCGTACCCTCCCACATTCATATATGACCGAACCAATCTCCCCCGTACCTTAGAGACGATGAACGAAGAAGAACTGATGCGTTTCAAG
Source organism: Mucuna pruriens (assembly GCA_025330945.1). Lineage (NCBI taxonomy): Eukaryota > Viridiplantae > Streptophyta > Magnoliopsida > Fabales > Fabaceae > Mucuna > Mucuna pruriens. The sequence goes on along the minus strand of JAENHJ010000395.1, from coordinate 298,072 downwards.
GACGATCTGAACACTCTAGCTTCTCCTCCTTGCAGGTTTGCGTTCTCTCTCCTCTAGGTCTGGCTGTCTGACGTGCAAAACACAAATTAGGGTAAACTAATTACCCCGTCTAATATTCTAACTGGGTCGGGCCAACCCCGACCCGCTCGTCAGCCTCCCTCGTTAATTCAATTAATTAAATTAATAAATGAAAATAATTCAGATTAATGCCTCATCAATTTTTAAAATCATTAACTCCCTCACTAAAATAAAATTAAATGTAAATATTTAAATACTAAATTAATTTCCTGCCATCATTAATAATAATAACATTTTAGTTCGAAATGCAATTATTCAATAAAATAATTTCCTGCAGCAATTAATAATTAAAATAAAATTGATAATAATAATAATGTAATTGATTTCTAAAGATAATTAAATAAATTTTAGGATGTTACACATTCAATTTCTCTAAGCAAAATGTTAAAAATAAGAATTACCTTGGCTTTTCTAGACACTCCAAAACAGAAAATTGCTTCCCTCCTCCAAGCATAACACGCTCTTGCGTTCGAAAATTGAAAATAGAAAATAAGAATGAGATTAAATAAAGAGTGAATAAGAGTAATAAACATCATTAAAATTTTCTTTTTGTAGCAACAAATATTCAAAAGAAATGAAAGTAGTGGCTTGAACTTGTTTTTAGATAAACCAAGTGCTAATTATAAATGAAAGTAATAAATTTTTAATTTAATAAATATTCATATAAATTAAATTTTATTAATTTATTTGGTAGTATTTAAAAATTTTATGAAATTTATAAAATATTAATAAAATTATTTATATAACTGTCATTGAATCCTTGCATGCATGAAAGATAATAGATATTTTAAAGAATGTATAATTTGAGAAATACAAAAGTTAATAGAAAAATAATAATACTCAAACTAATTAGTTAAATTAGGAACTAGTTACTTTCTTTTATACTAATAGAAGGACATGGCCATCGAGTAGCAAAATAATCAACTCATTCGCTTCAATTATTTCAAAATATAAAAACTTAACAATGATAAGGATTCCGACAAGTAGTAAAATAATTGACCCATTAGCTTCAATTATTTCAAGATAGGACAATTTAATATAAAAAATAATCGCAACATTAGGGTCAAGAGTAATGTAAATTTAAGATAGATTGAAAGGATATATATATATATATATATATATATATATATATAAAAGAAATAATTACATTAAGTTACATATCATGAAGCATAAGTAATTACAAGACATAATAAATTAAAATTTTCCTTTGTGCTTTTGAGATAGCACAAATTATACAGTATTTTCTACAATTCTTCATGGCACAAAAGCATTCAAAAAAATAGTGCATTATCTTCGAGTGCTTCATTTTTTCATAAACTCATAATAAGGTATCTTCTTTCACCTCTCAATATAAAATATGAAATGATAATTTATGCTACAATAATAGGCAGGACAATTTATCATTTTTACATTAAACAAAGTTAATATCTAAAGGAAAAGGAGCTCAAAACATAAAGAGTCAATAGTCATTTATAAATAAATATTATTCACTATCGAAAACTTTATTAATGACAATGTATATGCATTTTTCTCCTTATTCATAATATCATACAACATCATGGTAATTAAGTCATACAAGTTTGGATTTGGTAACCTAAGTTGGTGATTCTGTCTTACCTATTCACATAATAAAAATTGTCAATGAATAACATAATAAAACAATAGTATCTTATTAATTAGATTAAAGTAATGCTTACATATTCTTGAAACCACCTTGGAAAATTAGCTTCTATTTGTTGATCAGTGATATCGTCATTGAGATTTCTTTACATTCCTTTTAAACTTTGTACATATATACTACATCAAAAGATATTAATTTAAATTATATATGACTATTGCTAGATTAATTAATTGACATACATATATAGTGTTTGATACTTAATCAACTGATATGATCTTACTGGATCAGAAATGGGATTGTCTTGAAAATAGGTGAAAGCGTGACGTGGCAAAAAGGAACTTGACCCTAACCGCGACTTGTTGGTAGAACCAAAGTTATCAAGCGTGGCGTGGTGAAATAGAACTTAACCCTAACCGCGACTTGCTGGTAGAACCAAAGTTATTAAGGGAAAGCGTGACCCTAACCGCGACCTACTTGTAGAACTAACACTATAAAAAAAGAAAGTTCTTAATCCCAAGAGCAAAGGAAAAGTGCTCACAAAGTGAAAACATAATTTTTATTAAATTCCAAATTCTGCCTTCTGATTGATTATAAAAGCTTATTTATAGGCCTAGCTAGGAAGCCCGGATTTTAAAGCCCAATAATATTTTAATTGGCATAAAATCTTAACCAATCAAAAAATCTCTATCTAAAATCTCAATCAAAAATCTCTATTTAAAATCAAAAATATCTATCAAAAATCTCAATAAAAAATCTCTATCAAGAATCTTTATCTAAAATAAAAAATCTCTAACTAACTACTTAGGCCAAATTACATGACAATGACTTTGGCTTTGGCTTTATTTGTATTCTTCTGGATGGGTTTCATTCTTCATCAACTTGCAATAAAGTGACCCATTTTGGTGCAGCCTCTGACTCACTTTGCTTTAAGTTTTCCTTAATTCCCGAACTCATGCCCGACACAGATTGCTTCATCGTTTTGGTTTTGGACCTAGTCATGAGACCTCCAACATCAAGCAAATTATCTTTATCTTTATTGGTTGGGTTTCTGTCATTCCCTCCCTCTTCAAAAGGATTCATCCTCGAATCAAATTCTTCACTTATAACAAGATAAATCAGCAACATTTAAAGTAAAACTCACATTACCATATGCAATTGATAAATCCAACTTGTAGGCATTTCCATTGATCCTTTCTAACACTTGAAAAGTTCCATATCCTCTTGGCTGCAACTTGTATTTTCTTCTAGTAGGAAACTTTTCTTTTTGCCTATGACCCCAAATGCCATCTCCAAGCTCAAAAGTCATAACATACCCTTTATTTGCTTGCCTTTCATATTGTCCATTCCTCTTCTCAATGTTAGCTCGAACTTTGGCATGCAACTTTTTAACAAACTTTGTCTTCTGCTTTCTTCTAGACAATGCATTAGCCATAATATTCCCCTTACCTTTCTTGTACTTGATCACATAAGGAAACATCTCTATGAACTTCAACCACTCGGCATGTCTCTTTTGAAGCTTACCTTGAGATTTTAGAAATAAAGCATACAACTCCTTGTCATAGGTAGAGTAGTTCAACATAGCCCCACTTAGCTTTACACTAAAATATGCAATTAGTTTGGATTTCTGCATCAATACAACTCCTATTCCAACACCAGAAGCATCACATTCAATTTCAAAAGTTTTATCAAAATTAGGCAAACAAAGCACAAGTGCATTGGTCAACTTATCTTTCAACAAATTAAAAGCTTTCTCATGCACATCATCCCACTTGAACCCAATATCCTTTTTAACAAGCTCATTTAAAGGTGCAACAATAGAACTAAAGATTTTCACAAACCTCTTGTAAAAACTTGCTAAACCATGAAAGCTTCTTACTTCGTTTCATTCTTAGGTGTAGGTCATTCTCTAATTGCCTTTACCTTTTCTTCATCCGCACTTATTCTTTTTTAGCTTACAACAAAACCCAAAAATACAACAGATTCAAGACAAAATGAATGCTTTTTGAGATTTCCATATAATTTATATTCTCCATTAAGAACAGCATGCAAATATTCAACATGTTTATCTAAAGTCTTGCTATAAATCAAAATATCATCAAAATAGACTACTACAAATTTCCCAATGAAAGAACACAAAACACGAATCATTATCCTCATAAAAGGTGTTAGGAGCATTAGTTAAGCCAAATGACACCATTAACCATTCATATAAACCATATTTTGTTTTGAAAGTTGTTTTCCAGTCATCATCTTCTTTCATACAAATTTGATTGTATCCACTATTCAAATCAATTTTAGTAAACACACAATAACCAAACAATTCATCAAGCATATAATCTAACCTAGGAATAGGATATCTATACTTTACAGTGATTTTATTGATGGCCTGACTGTCAACGCACATGCGCCACATTCCATCTTTCTCTAGAACCAAGATAACGGGGAACAGAACATTGACTAAGACTCTCCCTCACAAAGCCCTTTTGCAGCAACTCATTCACTTTCCTTTGAATTTCCTTTGTTTCCTCGAGATTTGTTTTATAGGCTGGTCTGTTTGGAATTGGACAACCAGGAATGTGGTCAATTTAATGCTCAATACCTCTTAAAGGAGGTAATCCATGCGACACTTCATCTGGAAAAACATTAGTGAATTCCTGTAACAAAGAATCAACTTCACAAGGAAAAGAAGAATGAAATTCGTTAGTGAAATAAACATCCTTGTACAGGAGTACAACTAGTTTCTCTTTTACTACTAATGCACTCTCAACCTCTTTTGTCTTTGCAAATGCACTCATTTTCTTACTTTTCTCTTCACTGCACTCCATTTCATGTTTTTCTTTCTTCTGCTTATTTTCACTCATATTTTCTTTTCTCTCTCTTGCAAAGAAACTCATTTGCTTTTTCTTTTCTGAATAACTTTCTTTTCTTTTACTTTTCTCATTCTTTTGTTCACTTTTTTCTTTTGCTCTTTCATTCTTTTTTTTCTTCTGATTCCTTACACTCTCTTACTTTTCTCATTTTTATTTGGTCTTCACATACTTGCTTTGGAGACAATGTAGTAAGAGTAATTTTCAGCTCATTGTAAATAAAATACAAACAATTGGTATACCCATTGTGGGTCACCTTGCAGTCGAGCTACCATGGGCGGCGCAAAAGTATATGCCCTGCCTCCATAAGAACCACATCACACAGTACTTCATCTTTGTAATTCTCAATAGCAAAAGGAACTACAACCTGCTTGTCTACCTTTACTTCTCCAATATTACTAAGCCATTGCAGCTTATAAGGCCTAGGGTGTTTGGCAGTTTGCAAATTTGTTTTCTCCACTAGGATAGTACTAGCCACATTGGTGCAACTTCCACTATCAATAATCATGCTACATACCTTGTCATTTATGTGGCACCTAGTATGAAAATTATGTTCACGTTGCTCCATGTCACCATTTTCCTTAGGTTGTATGCTAAGAGCACACCTAGTGACAAGAATATCTCCATTTACAGGTACAACAACTTCACGTCACTACAGTCCTCTAATGGTGGCATTTCATCATCACTTAAACTTTCTATTTCTCTATTATCCAACATAACCATTGCTCTTTTATTTGGACATTGAGAAGCAATATGTCCAACTCCTTGACACCTGAAACACTTGATAATATGTGATCTATAGGATGTAGTAGTGTTAATTTTACCTTTAGAAGGAGCATTTGAATATTTGGCAACCACATCTTCTTTAGGATTTGTAATAGCTGTACTGTTCTTCCAATTTGATCTCCATGAAGAGCTAAAAGATGAAGCGAATGTGGAAGAGCTTTTAGACTTTAGTTGCCTTTCCACTTGAATTGCTTTGTGCAACAAATCCTCTATCTCCATATAATGTTGCAACTCCACCACATCAGCTATCTGCTTCTTTAAGCCTCCAATGAATCTAGCCATAGTTACCTCACAGTCTTCCTTCACAGTGGCTCTAGTTATGGCTATTTTCATTTCCTTATAGTAATTCTGCACACTCATAGAACCTTGTGTTAAGCATTGCAATTTTCTGTGCAAGTCCCTATGGTAATGGTTTGATACAAATCTTCTTCTCATGATAGACTTCATATCTTCCCACGTACAAATGGGCCTTTCTCCATTTCTACTTCTGTTAATCACAAATTAATGCAACCAAATACTAGCATAGGCAATAAATTTAATAACTGCTAATTTTACCTTTTTCTCCTCCGAGTAGTTGTGACAATCAAACACATGTTCAACTTTTCTCTCCCATTCCAAGTATACTTCAGGATCATTCTTTCCTTAGAATGTAAGGATTGTCATCTTAATATTACCCGAGTAATTGCCATGTCTTGGTTCACCTCTTCTTCTCCTTTCATTTTCATTATGTTGTCCATCTGAATACTCCTCTTCTTCATGTTCATATAAAGGATTGCTGGGTATAGGTTGTAAGTCATCCAACTTGGCATTTAGTGCTTTGAATTGTTCTTGAAAAGTCTTGATGACTAATTTGAGATCAACATCCTGTTCGCCTTCTTATCTAGTCATGATTAAAATACTGCAAAAATAAAGATATTTAAAAACCATTTTTACAACTCACCCTAATATCACATCCTATTAGGTTTACAATCGAAAAGAAAGGAAAGAAATAAAAGCAAGTCTTTCTTCATGCTCCAACTCATTCTTCATGCTCTAGCTCATTCTTCATGCTCTAGCTCATTCTTCATGCTTCTGCTCAACATGACCTACAAATGATAACTAACCCATACCTACACAAGACAATCAATAACAAAGGGTGAGAATATACCTCACCATAAGCTTGTGGCATGAGCACAACTTAGGTAGCACATAAATAAATACACAAGTAATCAAGGAAATATCACATATACATATGTTATGACAATGATGCATCCTAGTTACTACTTCGTATGTAATGTGATACCAACTATAAATCAAGAGGAAGACTAGGGGTAACACAACTCAACCCTCTATTGTTCGTACCACTCTAGAATGTTAGCACGTTAGGTAATACTCAACTTCCATTGTCTTTTCTTAGGCTGCATCACAACCATTGACATTTCTATATTGAGTATGTAATACCCCAATTTTTATTCTAATTACTATTAGTTGTAAATAATATATTTTATTATTTATTATTGATAAGTGGTTTAATTGTTTTATAATTAAATAAATAATATTTTGGAAAAAATATGGGTTGGGTTTAATTAATTAAATTTAAAGAAATAGGCTATATAAATATAGTAAAAGCTTTAGTCCCACATCGGACAACATAAGCTCATGCCACACCTGCTTTTCCTACATAAAGGAGTGGGATAGTTCAAGTCACATATTGGGCAATATGAGTTTATGCATCCTCTCCTTTTCCTATATAAGGAGTTGGATACCAAGCAAATAAAGGAAAGAGATCCTCTACACATGTAGGGGTTTGCTGCAAAGCATTGAACCACCATCTTCTCTCAAAATATAAAGCTTCTGCAAGGGTTGTGTGACCTTTTCTTTGGGTTTCACATAGGTTTTCAATGGGAGTTGCAAGGCACATTTTAAGGCTATATAAAGGAGCGACCAAAGGAACTAGAAAGACTTCAACTGTTGAGTTAGTTTTCCACCTAGGAGAACCTTAGGAGGAAACCTTAAAGAATAAGAAGAATGACCCTAAGGAACCCATTTTCTACGTCTATGCTTCTTTAGGTAAGAGGAGAATGAGAAATCTTGCTCAAGGGTATAGGTATGGTTGTGGGTAGAACGTTTTAGCCCAAGACTCCACTTAGTGCTTGTGTTTGATTGTGCTAGTTGAAAGAGTGTTTAATTGTATTCATGTTGTTTGTATGGGATTTCCCTTCACTATTTATTCTTGCCTAACAAGGCCATACTCATGAAGAATAGACCGTGCAAATTGTGCATGCCTATGTAGAATTTGAGCACAATTGTGTAGAATGTGCACGCCCTTCAAGGCCATTTTCGTCTATCACAAACTTGATCACCTTTCTCATTTACCCACTACAAGAAAGAGGCGTTTTAGCGACGGAAATTAGGGACCAAATACAGCAGTCATACTTAGCGACGGATTTAGCGACGGAAACTGGCAACATTTTAAGGTGATTTTTTTTTTGCGACCAATTTAGAGAACGAAAAAATAGGTTAAAAAAGCAATTAAAAACTGACTTTGTTAGAGACTGAAATAGCAACAAAACAGAGAAAACAAAAAATAACAATGTGACCGAGTTAAGCGACCAAAAATGTAAAAAAAATAGTTTAGCAACGGAATTAGCAATGGAAAATAAAGTATTATAAAAAAATTAACTATTAACAATTGAAGCGATGGAACAGGGAAAACAAAAACCTTTGATTTTGCGACCGAATTACCAATCGAAAATTAAAAATGTTAAAATAAAAAACCATTTAGCGACGGAATTAGCGACCTAAAATAAAATATTAAAACAAATGAAAAGGAACTTTTAGAGACCGAATTAGCGACCAAACGGGAAAACAAACCTCTATTTTGCGACCGAATTAGCGACTGAAATTAAAATATTATAAAAAAGATAAAAGGAACTATTAACGACCAAATTAGAGACGAGGAAACAGAAACCTTTCATTTTGCGACTGAATTAGCGATCGAAAATAGAAAAAGGATAAAATAAAACCATTTAGTGACAGAATTAATGACCAAAAATAAAATGTTATAAAAAATAAAAAAGGAACTATTAGCAATCGAATTAGCGATGGACTAGCGTAGAGAGAAAACCTTTAAATATATATTTCATGAAATATGCAACCGTATTAGTGTGTATTTATAATTAAAAGAGTATTTTGAGCATATATTTCTTGTAATAATGGTATTGAAATTAATTTTAAATGAAGTGAGTGTAATTTTTAAAATATAAATAAATATAGTATTTGTGTATTTTAATTATACATAATTTGGTTATTTGTGTAAATAATTGTTTTATTTGAAATTAAAAAAATCGTTTGACTGCATATGTGTTGTAATTAGTATGTTGAAGTTTATTCTACAATAAGTGAGTGTAATTATTTTTAAATTAAATTAAATTTAATAATTTTTTATATATATTTTATATATTTTCCATATTTATCCAAATAATAGTATGTTTAGTGTATTTTTTAATTAAATGAGACATTTGACTTTATTTCTTGTAATTAGGGTGTTGAATTTTATTTTACACGAGGTGAGTGGAACTATTTTTAAATTAAAGTTAGTAATTTTTCCGTTAAATTTAAGATATTTCCTATATTTATCAAAATAATAGTATTTTACTAGCAATTTTTTAATTAAATGAGTCATTTGACTCTATATTTCTTATAATTAAGGTGTTGGAGTTTATTTTATACGAGGCGAGTGTAATTATTTTTAAAAATAAGTAAATTTAGTAATTTTCTCTTTAAATTAATGATATTTTCTATATTTATCCAAATAATAATATCTTTAGTAGAATTTTTTAATTAAATGAGTCGTTTGACTTTATATTTCCTATAATTAGGATGTTGAAGTTTATTTTACATGAGGTGAGAGTAATTATTTTTAATATAAAGTACAATTAGTAATTTTCTCTTTAAATTTAAGATATTTTGTATATTTATCCAAATAATAGTATGTTTAATGTGTTTTTTTTAACTAAATGAGTCTTTTGACTCTATATTTCTTGTAAATAGGGTGTTGAAGTTTATTTTACATGAGGTGAGTGTAATTATTTTAAAATAAAGTGAAGTGAGAAATTTTTCTCTTTAAATTTAAGATATTTTCTATATTTATCCAAATAATAGTATGTTTAGTAGCAATTTTTTAATTAAATGAGTTGTTTGACTTTATATTTCCTATAATTAGAGAGTTTACATTTATTTTACATGAGGTTAGTGTAATTATTTTTACTATAAAGTAAAGTTAGTAATTTTCTATTTAAATTTAAGATATTTTCTATATTTATCCAAATAATAGTATGTTTAGTGTGTTTTGTTTAATTACATGAGGTGAGTGGAAATATTTTTAAATAAAAGTAAAGTTAGTAATTTTATTATTAAATTTAAGATATTTTCTAAATTTATCCAAATAATAGTATGTTTAGTAGCAATTTTTTAATTAAATATCATAAGAACCTATATTTCAAATAATTAGGATGTTGAAGATTATCTTATATAAGGTGAGTGTAATTATTTCTCAAATAAAGTAAATTTAGTAATTTTTCTATTAAAATTAAAGATATTTTCTATATTTATTGAAATAATAGTATGTTTAGTAGCAATTTTTTTAATTAAATGAGTCGTTTGATTTTATATTTTCTATAATTAGGGTGTTAAAGTTTATTTTACATTAGGTAAGTGTAATTATTTTTAAAATAACATGAAGTGAGTGTAATTATTTTTAAAATAAAGTAACGTTAGCAATTTTTTCTTTAAATTTAAGATATTTTCTATATTTATCCAAATAATAGTATGTTGGTTAGCAATATTTTAATTAAATGAGTCGTTTCACTTTATATTTTCTATAGGGTCTTGAAGTTATTTTTACATGAGGTGAGTATAATTATTTTTAAAATAAGGCAAAATTAGTAATTTTCTCTTTAAGTTAAAGATATTTCTATATTTATCAAAATAATAGTATGTTTAGTGTGTTTTTTTTAATTAAATGAGTCATTTTCCTCAATATTTCATCTAATTAGGGTATGCAAGATTATTTTACATGATGTGAGTGTAATTATTTTTAAAATAAAGTAAAATTAGTAATTTTCTCTATTAACTTAAGATATTTTCTATATTTATACAAATAATAGTATGTTTAGTACCAATTTTTTAATTAAATGAGTCGTTTGACTATATATTTTCTATAATTAGGGTGTTGAAATTTATTTTACATGAGGTGAGTGTATTTATTTGTATATTTATTTTTAAAATAAATTAAAGTTATTAATTTTCTCTTTAAATTTAAGATATTTTCTATATTTATCCAAATAATAGTATGTTTAGTAGCAATTTTTTAATTAAATGAGTCGTCTGACTATATATTTTCTATAACTAGGATGTTGAAGTTTATTTTACATGAGGTGATTGAAATTATTTTTAAAATAAAGTAAAATTAGTATTTTTATACAGATAATAGTATGTTTAGTTGCAATTTTTTAAATTTAAGATATTTTCTATACTTATCTAAATAATATTATGTTTAGTACAAATTTTTTAATTAAATGAGTTGTTTGAGTTTATATTTCCTATAATTAAGGTGTCAAAGTTTATTTTACATGAGGTGAGTGTAACTATGTTTAAATTAAAGTAAAGTTATTAATTTTCTCTTTAATGTTAAGGTATTTTTTATTTTTATCCTAATAATAGTATGTTTATGAAGTAATTTTTAATTAAATGAGTCATGTTTATTTTTAAGTTTACTAGCACTATTTTAAAATAAAAATAAATAAAGTTAAGTTTATTTTTAAGTCTAGTAACACTATTTTTAAATTAAATTGAGTCTAGTTAGTTTTAAAATATAGTAAATTTCAACTTTTTAATTTAAATTTCTGATATTTTTATCATGTGTAATTAAGATGTTAAAATTTTTAAAAACTAATTGAATATAGGTATTTAAAAAAAATTAAATTTAGTATTTAATAAATTTAGTATTTTAAGAATAAAGTTTTTTAAAACTAATTGAATATAGGTATTTAATAATTATATGGAAATTGTGTTTCAAAATTTTTCCATTTAATTTTTCCCACCTTTCTTAAAATCTTTTCCGCACTCCAAATGTAGCTCTACTCCAAATATTGATGGGGAAAAGGCCACCACTTTGATGATGGGAAAGATGGTACGGTACCACCAATAAGGCACCACCAATGTGGTGACACAACGCAATAAAAAATTCCCTAACTTTGCAAGAATCCCTGGAAAACCACAAATGCAAATGACAGGTCCAATGAGAAGAATCACACAAGAGAGAGACCAATATTTTTAACGTGGAAAAACTCCCTCAAGGTGAGGAGAAAAACCACGGTGTCGTCTGGACCAAAAGAAATTAATCCACTATGATTAATTAAGAGTACAAGAGTTATTCTCTCACCCACTCTGTGAAAAAAATTCACTCTTTCTCTATATGAAAATTCTCACTCTCTATTTGAGAAATCTACTCTCTCGATCTCCGTGAGAAATTCACCTGTCTCTCCCTGTCTCTGCTCAATCTAACCCCTTCCCCTCTTATAAAGAGAGACCTAGCGGCTTGAGAGAGTATTGGGCTTTGTCCACATAGTTGGGAGCCCAAAAATAACCCAACATATCTCCCCCTCACAACTATGTGGAGGTAATTGCCAATCCGGCGATCTCACAAAGAAAGCTTCAAACTTCCTCTTGGAACTACCTTGGTCATCAAGTCAAGCCTCGACCCAATCACGGAATAACCAATGTTCGTCTTGAACAAAACCAACCTCTGCCTTGGTAGTGGACAAACCAACATACTTCTGCAATTTAGATTGCCAAGCCTTTTTCCTTTCTTCACTCTCCATAGACTCTTGGTAACATTCGGGTTCTTCTCCATCCATCAAGATCACATACTCATCGAAGTATACCTCGTAGATGATTGTCTCTGCCTATTAGACCTCCTGATTTGAACTGGAGGCAATTCAGGAGCATCACCCAGATTCTCATCTTGTGACATCTCTTGCTCCTCTTCAACATCATCATCAAGAGGAACATCAAAGCCATCTCCAAGTACCCGATCATCATAGTTATGTTGCTCACCATTCTGAACAATGCCTTTAATAGTCTGATCTTCCATGAATTGCACATCACGGCTTCTGACAAGTTTCTTCTCAACAGGATCATACATCCTGTAACCATACTCATCATGACCATACCCAATGAAGATACAGTGCCTAGTCTTCATATCCAACTTGGATCTTTCATCCTTTGGAACATGTACGAAGGCCTTACAACCGAAGACTCGCAAATGATCATACTTGACATCTTTGCCAACCCAAATCTTGTCTGGCACCTCAGTATTCAAAGCAACTGCAGAACTGAGGTTAATAACATGCACTGCTGTGTAAAGTGCCTCACCCCAGAAATGCTTAGGTAATTTTGCTTCAGAAAGCATGCACCTAACTCTCTCAATCAATGTCCTATTCATCCTCTCTGCTAAGCCATTCAACTGAGGAGTTTTAGGAGGAATCTTTTCATGTCTGATACCCTGCTGCCTGCAATATACATCAAATGGTCCACAATACTCACCATCATTGTCAGATCGAATACATTTCACCTTCTTTCCTGATTGTCTCTCAACCAAAGCCTGGAATTGTTTGAACTTCTCCAACACTTGGTCCTTTGTCTTCAAAACATAAACCCAGAGCTTCCTAGAACAATCATCAATAAAGGTAACAAAATAAAGTGCACCACTAAATGATACCTTCAATGGGCCACAAACATCATAAGGCACCAATTCTAGCAACTCTGACTTCCTTGAGGGAGGATGCTTCTTAAAGGATACTCTGGTCTGCTTACCAGCCATGCAATGAGAACACTTCTCCAACTCTGCATTCTTCAATCCTGGAAGCATGTCCTTTTTGGCTAAACAAATCAACCTTTTTCACTGATATGACTAAGCCTTCGGTGCCACAAAGATGCCTCCATATCAATGGCATTCACACTGTCTTTAGCAACCAAAGCTTTTGTCCAATATAGTTTAGAAATCTTCTCCCCTCTGGCCACAACCAAGTTACCTTTGGTGAGTTTCCATTTTCCATGACCAAAGTGATTATCATAACCACCATCATCAAGCATATGCACAGATATCAAGTTAAAGCGAACATCTGGAGCATGTTTTACTCCTCTAAGCCACAACTACATTCCTATGTTGGTTTGCAAGCAAACATCACCAACATCGATCACCTTGGTCACACCATCATTACCCATCTTCAACACTCCAAAATCACCTGCAGTGTAAGATGTAAAGAACTCCTTCCTTGGTGTAACATACAATGTAGCACCACTATCAATAATCCACATGCTCTCATCAGATACAAGATTAACCGATTCAAAGTCTCGAAGAATGACAAGATCATCACCTGTAGCAGTGGTGACACGATCATGATCATCATCATCATCATCATCCTTCTCTTTTGACTTACCCTTTTTGCCTTTGTTCTCCTTTTTCCACAGGAAAAAATGCTTCTATATATGCCCTGTTTTATGACAGTAGTGACACTCCACATTCTTGAATCTAGACTTGGATTTACTTCTACTCTTTTCTCTTTCATTTTTCTGACTTCTCCCCCTATTTTCAATGACAAGTACCTCGGATTGAGATGAAGAACCTTGTGCCTTCCTTCTCATGTCCTCGTTAAGTACGCTACCCTTTACCATTTGCAAAAAGACAACACCATTAGGGGTTGAATTTGTGATAGAGACTTTAAAAGTCTCCCAAGACTCAGGTAAAGAATTCAAAAGTAGTAATCCCAAAATCTCATCTTCAAACTTGATGCCCATTCCTGACATCTGATCAATAATCCCTTGAAATTCATTCAAGTGATCTGATAGGGAAGTGCCTTCTTTGAACTTCAAACTCACAACAGAATTCAACAAAAACAATTTGTTGTTCCCACACTTTGAGGCATACAAGGATTCAATCTTCTCCCACAAAGTCTTGGCATCTATCTCACTTGCAATGTGATTATAAACATTATCATCCACAAAAAGTCGGATAAATCCACATACCTGTTGATACTCAAAGTCCCATTCTTCATCGGACATGAATTCTGGCTTCTGAGCAACAAAAACAAGAAGATGCATTTTCTTCACAAATAATAAATCTTTCATCTTCCCTTTCCACAAGTGATAATTAGTACCATTCAGACTCACCATTCTATTTGTATTAACCTCCATTATTCTAGCAAGCAGAACACCCTTCAAACCAGAGAGCTCTGATACCACTCTGATGGGGAAAAGGCCACCACTTTGATGATGGGAAAGGTGGTACGGTACCACCAATAAGTCACCACCAATGTAGTGACACAGCGCAGCGGATAAAAATTCCCCTAACTTGCAAGAATCCCTAAGGAGTAACCACAAATGCAAATGACAGTCACAATGAGAAGAATCACACAAGAGAGAGACCAATATTTTTAACGTGGAAAAACTCCCTCAAGGTGAGGAGTAAAAACCACGGGTCATCCAGACCAAAGAAATTAATCCACTATGATTAATTAAGAGTACAAGAGTTATTCTCTCACCCATTCTGTGAAAAAATTCACTCTTTCTCTATATGAGAAATTCTCACTCTCTCTATTTGAGAAATCTACTCTCTCTCAATCTCTGTGAGAAATTCACTCTCTCTCCTATCTCTGCTCAATCTAACCCCTTCTCCTCTTATAAAGAGAGACCTAGCGGGCTTAAGAGTATTGGGCTTTTGTCCACATAGTTAGGAGCCCAAAAATAACCCAACAAATATAACTTAGCAAATTTCCCCCCTTTCTTCTGTACCCTCTATTCCTCCCTTGATTCCCGTCACCACCGCCCAGCTACCACCGCCGTAGCCACCATAGCCTTCCTAAGACCCCGATGACGTTCTTCTCTGTGCCTCCGCCTAAACTGTTGTGACCCATCACCAATTTGCATCTAGCGCGTTTCCAGCAGCAACCTGGTTATCCGGCGACGACCTAGCGTTTCTAGCTACGACCCCACCCTTTCTAGTAGTGACCCCATCCTTTTGGTACATATTCTTGCTTGGAAACTATACTGCTATATTTGTTGTATTATTGTGTTTCTATATTTGTTGTATTATTGTATTGTTATATTGTTGTATTGCTGTATTGTTGTATTACTATATTGTTGTATTTGCTATATTGATGTATTACTATATTGTTGTATTGTTGTATTTCTGTATTGTTGTATTGTTGTATTGTTGTATTGTTGTATTGTTGTATTGTTATATTGTTTTATTGTTGTATTGTTGTATTGTTGTATTGTTGTATTTGTTATATTGTTGTATTTTGTATTGTTGTATTGTTGTATTTGTTGTATTGTTGTATTGCTGTATTTGTTGTACTGTTGTATTGATGTATTGTTGTATTGTTGTATTGTTGTATAGATAGTGCATTGGTGTTTTTACTACTTTGTCTTGCATTGTTTTTACACAGTTTTCAATAGAAATTTTCATAAAACTGTTGTAAATATGTTTAATGAATTGCAATAGAAAGAATAGTATTTTTTAAAATTAAAGAGTCAATTTAAAATATTTAAAATGTAATATTATAATTGTATTTTGTTATGCAAAAAGGTACAATATCATGATCGTTGATAAAAACTCAAGTTACAATCATGATAAAAATATATATATTACAATTATAGTCGTAAATCATTAAGATTTATAGTTTACCTCATAAATTTAAACCATCATCATATTAATTTTCTAACTTTTATAATTAAGTTTGTAAGTCAAAAGTTTAATTAATCATTAAATTGGATTCTTGTATATTCCTTTTGTTATCGTTTTAATCCTTCAAGAAGACTAATAGACCGATCACCTAAAAGTGGATGGAACCGTTGAAGAGTTTTTTTTTTATAGTAATGATATATAAATATTCTTATATATTAAATATTTTACTAACATTTTTTTATATCATTTATCACATCTAATTTTTTTGTCTTTTTGTCAAATGGCACCAAGTGTTCATGGATTGTTTTATGAAATTTTTTTTAACATTCTGATTACAATTCAGGATCTTCTCCAAGTTAAGCTAAACTTTCCATTATGTTTGTTCTCTCTTATTTATTTGTGGTTCTTTGATATTGGCGTACATGTAAACTCAATTCAGAAACAACTTTTCATGCCTCATCAATGACTTATTTCTTATGCATGTAGCTAGCAATAAAATGGAACATCAAAATCAACAAATGCAACTTATTTTACAACACTTGTAGTTGAAATCTCTTATGTCACCCCCTACTACACCAAATAATAATGATGACCATGGTGATAATGCTTAGGATGGTATCTTCAAGATGATGTACTAGACAATCATTTTTACAATGTTTAGGATAATTATGTTGACAGTTATTATAATTTTGACTTATTTGTTAATGTTTTCATATATAATTGTTTATTTCAAATTTATTATTGTATGTTATTTATAGTATGATTAAATTTGTAATTATTGATAAATATTTGGCAAGTTCATAATATATATTACTACTTTTAGAAAAAAAGAAAGGAAAAAAGAAAAAATTTAGCGGCTGAATTCGGTCGCTAACCTAATATCCAATTTTAATTTAAACCATCGAAATAGCAACCAATTTTAAAAAAGAAAACACATTAACGACCGATTTCAGCGACCGATATTTTTATTGTATTATATTTTCAAAATGTATTATCACCAATTTTAGCGACCAATTATTTAAATATAATTCAATTTCTAGATTGATTCAGCGACCAAAATAGGCATCCATTTTCAGTCGCTAAATTTCAAACTACAATTATAAACCTAATTATATAGCGACCGAAATTTTCGGTTGCTAATTTTGCCACCGAAGCAAAATCGGTCGCTAATTCGTTTAGCGACCAAGGTTTTAACCACCAACTGAATTTGGTCGCTAAAGGTTTTAGCAAGCAAATTTAAGATTTAGCGATCGATTTTTGGGATTTAGCGACCGATTTTTGGGATTTAGCGACTGATTTTTCTTGTCGCTAATATTTAGTTTTGTTATAGTGTTGTTTATTCTGCATTCCCTTTCTAGGTGAGGTTTAGGATGTTTCATTAAATTGGGAACACAATATAATTATGTGTCATGTATTATGTCTATGTTATATATGTAAACCTGATAATTGTTCCTCAAATCACCTTAATCGGTTTATTTGTAGTCAAGAACATAACTGAGTGTGTGAATGTTATCAAAGTGCGCTTCTTTTCTATTATTGTTTTATTATTAATTTGTTTGATGAGATATAATTTCAAATTAAAAGATATATGATGAACAAATAAGTGACAATCACGAAAATAAATATACACATTTAAAGCCATATAATTAGAGAAGAACATAACACATCAATGGCAAGTAAAAAAAAACAAAACTAACAAGTAAACCCAAAGTGAGAGGCTTCTTTACCAAATGGAATTAGATTTGCATAACAACATCAAGACCTGCAACAACATATCCAATTGCTCAAAGCAAAATGTTAAAAATAAGAATTACCTTGGCTTTTCTATACACTCTAAAACAGAAAATTGCTTCCTCCTCCAAGCACAAACACGCTCTTGCGTTCGAAAATTGAAAACAAAAAATAAGAATGAGAATAAATAAAGTGTGAATAAGAGCAATAAACATCATTGAATTTTTCTTTTTGTAGCAGCAAACATTCAAAAGAAATGAAAGTAGTGGCTTGAACTTGTTTTTATATAAACCAAATGCTAATTATAAATGTAAAAGAGCTCAAATCAAAGGAGGAATTTATTTATTATGAGAGAAAGATTTATGCTTTTGAAGGAGAAGCTTAAATGTTGGAATAAGGAGGATTTCTAGGTTTTGCAGCACAACATAGAAAATTGGCTATTTGAGCTTAATGATTCAGATGAAAAGGAAATTAGACGTACTTTTGCTACATCTAAAGTGGACTATCGAAGAAAAGTCACAATTAAGCAATGGCAACAATACAGATGAAGAAAATCTCATTGACTAAAATGCTAGAACTAGATGGCTAAAGTAGGAAGATTCAAATACAAGCTAGTTTCATGCTTGCATAAAAGGTTGTAGGAGGTAAAATCATATCACCACTTTGAAGGGTGCAAATGGTTGGATCGAAGATTTCAATGATATTAAAAGGAAGGTGTTGATGTGCCTCCAAAATTCTTATGTCGAATCTCGTTATTCTGATCCATTTTTGGATGACATTTCATTTAAATAGTTAATCGTTGCTTGCTGATAAATTGATCCTTACTTCCTTGGTCTCTCGTGACGAAATTAAAGAAGTTGTTTAGAACTACGAAGGTTTTCATCTTGAATTGCTTATTTAGAGATTGTTATATTGGTATTTCATCCATATTGTTTCCAAACAAGACTATATAATCAAAATATACTAACAAAACCATGAAATGAAACCCTATAGAATTGGTAAAAAGAGAGTGATCAGTTTATGATTAGGAGTAACCAAGGAAAAGCAAAGCACTTGATAGTTTTGAGTATCATTATCGACTTGCTTGTTTGAGGCCATAGACAAATATATAAAATGCATGGATTTTCTTGGAACCCAAGTTAGCTATGTATACAGGGGAATGATAATCTCTTGCATGAGCTTCAAATTTTGAGCAAATTTCCACTGGCAAAATTCATATGTAGTTTTAGTTCTCAATTATTATAATTGTTAAATGTAAACATGTTAGAAATAATAATTGAAAAATAAAAGGGTTATAAAATAAAGAGTTTTGAGTTATTATGCTAGAAATAACAATTAAAACATGAAAAGGTTAAAAACTGAAGAGTTGCTAGTTATTATGCATTAAGGCATATTATTTTTATGTAACCACTGAGTATTTGAAGAGTTATTTTTGCTGGCTTGTGACCATGTGGGGATATTAAGGTGATGGAACAATTATTATTCAACTTGGTGGTTTACTACATATGTAGTAATAGCATGTGTTTCTCTCCTTGATTACGATGAAGGGGGGAATCAAGTCTACTATGGAAAACATAGTAGAGTGTGGTTGGGCATGACTTTGACTTTTCTTATCATGCCTTTTAAATCAACAGAATGTATAATGTGTAGTCTCAAGCTTCACAAAGCCAGGATATGACTTTCCTGCTTCGCTGTCTTATCAGAGCATTGGGTCAATTTTTGAAAAATTGTACATTCCTGATGTTAGGACACTACTCTACCATTAGGACTAATTTCATTTGATTGTAAGATCAATGAAAAGGAGTGACATCAAGTATAACCTAATGTTGTTCCCCTATTTGCTATTTTTTAGATCCTGGCGTTTCTCATTGACTTTTTGGTATAACATATCCAAACACATTTCATGAAATTCATGATTAAATATTTCAATGCAATAAATAACTCATGTTTTTCATAACAAATATCAATGGTTTCATTTTTTCTGTTTTAAATCTCATTTGTTTATTAATTTAAACTTTTATTAATTATTTGAAACTTAGTTTATAAAACATATTTTAAAATAGAAAATTTTAAATGTATGCTAACATTATATTAATTTAGTCAAATATTGTAAATATATTTATTTCAAAAAATAATTTAATGAAAAACTAATTTATTAAATAATTTAATGAGATCCTACAATCGAAAGCACTAGCACAAGAGTGAAATTGAGCCTGTCTTGCCTTGTTTGTTTGAGATCAAATTTCTAAAAGCTAGTGTTATAGTTTAATTTGTCTTCTTACTAAGATGTCCCACATCAAGCAAAAGATGAATCAACAAAGTGGTTATAACTCCTCTGACAAGGTGTCAACTTGTCGAGCTGTGTTACGACAACTTATGACCCAAGTGAGGGCCTTAAAGTGATAGAACAACTTTGTGGCTTTGTTAGATTGGGTTGTGGTTGCGATTCGTTGGCTTGCCTTCACAATCACCTGGTGAGCCTTGTTGCTTGGACCATCACTTTTTTATATCACACCTTGTTAGGTCTTTGCTGAAATTTCAAGGTCTTTGCTGAAATTTCAAATTGAATAATTACTGGGTGTCTTATCCTTGAAGTCACCAACTTTTTTTTTAATTTTAATTTTATCACATAAAGCAATCAAGAATTTGGTAGCCATAACATAATCTTCTCAATTTTGCTTCTCACCATTCATGTCTTATATTTTGATCTATGTTCTTAATTATTGTTTAATTCAAATGTAGTGAAAAGTTCATGCTGATTTGATAAAATTGTAGAAGCTTAAATGAATATAATGAGTCAAGTTTTCTTATTTATTGACATTCGTCAATGAGAAAACTGATATAGCATTTTCAAAGCACTACTAGAAATATACATATTTTCTGTGAATTTTTTCATAGATTTTGCTTAAAATTCTGCAATAAACATGTTTCCTACAAAATATCCTACAATTTTAAATTTACAAGAAATTCTTTGGTAGATAACTCGCATGCATGAAAGATAATAGATATTTAAAAGAATGTATATTTTAAGAAATCCAAAAGTTAATAGAAAAATAATAATACCTATACTAATTAGTTAAATTTAGAACTAGTTACTTGATTTTATACTAATAGAAGGACGTGACCATCAAGTAGTAAAATAATTGACTCATTTGCTTCAATTGTTGCAAGATATGACAATTTAATATCAATAAGAATTGTAACATGGGTCTAGAGTAATGTAAATTTAGGATAGATTATATATATATAAAAAAGAAACAATTACACTAACTTATATATCAGGAAACATAAGTAATTATAGGACATAATAAATTAAAATTTTCCTTTGTCCTTCTAATATGACACAAATTATACAATATTCTCTACAAGTTATTCATGACGCAAAAGCATTCAGAAAAATAATGCATTGTCTTCATGTGCTTCATTTTTTCATAAATCCATAATAAGGGTATCTTCCTTAAACTCTCAATATAAAATATAAAATGATAATTTATGTCACAATAATAGGCAAGACAATTTATCATTTTTATATTAAACAAAGTTAAGATCTAAAGGAAAAGGAGCTCAAAACATAAAGAGTCAACAAAAGTCAATTGTATAAGCATGATGTCATGTAAATATAGCTTCCTAAAAGTTTCAAACAAAAGTCAATTTTACAAGCATGTTGACATGTAAAAATTTCTAACCAATTACAGGACAACATCCTCTACTTAGAACATGTAATCATTACCTAACTCTAGAGAAATATTTGTTCTTCTAATTCCATCGAAAGTCTTAAAGCATCATTGAAATTTTCTTTTTCTAGCAACAAACATTCAGAAGAACATTCACATATTCAACCATAAATCACACAAAACATAGACATGTAAGAGATACTCTATTTTCCCAATAAACCACATTAACAATTTAAAAAAAAATCAAGCAAGCTCATAAGTACTAAAATTTCCAAATTCATTAAAAGAAGTCAAATTTCCAAACTAGTTGTCAGCTCTATCTAAAGATTCAGCAATTTAAGCAAAAAAACCTCCAAGGCAAACCTATTCCATAAAAAGGATCCAAGTGGACCATGTCCGATGAACCATGTCCTACATAATAATAAAAGAAAACCAAGAACCAATTGTTAGTCAAATTTCACTTGTAGATTACAGAGAAATCACAACCAACCATACAAATAAAATAAATTCAAGCTGCATACCTCTTTCAAAAAATAAAGTGATATATCAAACACCATCCTATTTGGTATGATCACTATCTTCATCATAATCTTCATCTTCATTTTCATTATCTTTGTATTTATTTTCATTACTACGTTGGGATGAAGGTGGATGAGAAGAAAAACCGTTACGAAATCTCAAATGTTGCAATGAAGTATGCACTTATTTCCTAGTCTTAGTTAACTCTTGCCTTATTTCAAACTTCTTTTGCTCTTCTCTTTCAAGTGATTCATTTAATGTTTGAATTTGACTCCTCAAAGCATCAACAACCTCTCAACTATTAGAAGACTTTAATGGCTAACTTGAAGACAAAATTAATGTTATTCCTATAGATCCAGGTCTATAGATCCTTCTTCTTTTTTCCAACTACATTTACCAATATATCAAAATTAGAAGGCATGTGATTTATGAATGGTTAACTGTTAGGTCCATCTTATCCTAATGCAATTATTGAATTTTTATATGATAATTTGAATTTTTTCTTTTTTCAAACTTGTCCTACATCATAAAAATTTCAATCAAGAGAAAAATATTGAGATACATAATAGAATGACTACCTACATAGTATGTTCAAAGCTATTTGAATTTCATATAAAGAGAAGAATGATAAAAAAAAATTAGAAATAAAGAAAAAGAAGTGTATGTAGGTAATGTGATAGTGCTAAACATATACTTATCATTTGTAGGCTTCTTGCATCCTTACTACCCGTTATGCATTTTTATATATCACGTATCATGATTCTCATGTGATTTCAACAATCACATCAAGAATATATATATATATTGTACATAGGATAACAAACAAGCGACAAGTAGCAAATTCAATAGTAATACAAAATCTTACCGCAATAGGGTAGAATGGACGTGCTTTCATTACCATAGGCATGCACTGCATATCATTTAACTTTTTGTCTCGCTATATAACTTCTTTCTTAATTTGATGTTTATTTTATATTATTGTTACTATTCATTTTACACGTTGATTCTAGATCACTATATTCCAACTTCATTCACAGAATTCTTGTTTTTTTTGGTAGTTAGTTAATGCAATTCCTAGTTTATTTTGTTTCGGGTTCATTTTTAAACAATTTGATTTAATTTCACTTTCAATTTATATATAATTTTGGTCCATTAGTTTTATTTACTAGTATTTTATTCTCATGTTTTTAATTGATTAATACCTCACGAGAATTTCATCAAATAATTAATATAAAGTAATGCAGGTAGTGTATCATTAATTTAAAAAATTAGTAAATGGAAAAATTATAAAATATTTTCATAAAATAAACAAAAATGTAAAAAATGTAATGAAAACCATGTTAAATTTTATTCAAATATTCCATATATATTTCATATATCAATAATTTTATATTAATTTTTTATTTTAATCAGACAATAATGAAATTTTAGTATAATTATTATTAAGCTGCTTTGAAATTTTGCTTTCTATTTTAATAATTGATTCTTTTCTTTCAATATGCAGTTTGGACAATGCAATTACTCGATGTTGATGGTGTATCTCTTTGACTTGGGTTTATTAGTACTTTGGACATGGAAGAACTTTTGATTTGAATCTTGATCACATTGATCAAAATTACTATTCTCCTCTACAAGCTTCATTTACTAAAGATTTGAAATATATCAAGATTGAGAACTTAAATTTTAAATATGTCAATGCATTAGGTTGAAAATTATTATATTAGGTCATATTTAATATTTTCATTAAAAATGTTATTAAACTATTTATCATAGTTATTTGATATTTATTTTGTTTAATTATATGACATGAATGATTCTATGCAACTTTCAAGATAATTAATTATAGTCATAAAAATAATATTTTCAATATTAAGGATTGATTTAATTTATGAATTTATGAATTATTAATTAATTTAATCAATTGATAATATTAGTGTTAGAGACTCATATATATATATATATATATATATATATATATATATATATATATATATATATATATATATATTACGAGGTTGTTATGTAAAACTTTGGATGGTATTTGCAATGCCTCGATGTTTTGAGACTACACATTGTGCACTTTGTTGAATAGAGGAAAGTCATGTTAGATTCAATTGCACCTTTTGATCCACCTAATCTTAATAATTATTCACATTTCATTTACATATTTTTTCAATTATTCAAATGAAGTTTCTTACCCTAAAATTTTCATATAATAGTTAAAAAAAATAAACTTTATATATATATATATATGAAATGTGTGTGTTATTTTTATAAAGAGAGTGAATCTCGTGAAATCACTTCTTTTTCTCAAAGGATACTAACAATCATTAGATCAATATTAAAAATAATAGACCATTAAAATTAAAAGTCAATTATAAATACATCTTATGAAACCATTAATAACATTATCATCACCTTCACCACCTCTTATCCGAGAGTGTGTATTCAAAAATTGTTAGAGTGTGTTCTTGATGTTTTTGATAAATGAATGATATTGCTATGTTATCTATCCTATGTGATGATATAAATACAAATTAACCATACATATATAATTAATTTGATAAAATATTAATGAAATATTGATTAGAAGAGAAAAATCATTTAAGAAAAATCATTTAAATTATATTACTAATAGAAAATAAATTCTAATCGTTTATATATGTTAAGTTTTACTCATGTATTAATTTCTTGTTTATAATTGTCATTTTTAAATATTAGCCACCAGGTTTAGTCTGTTGCTTGGAGTCTCATCCAACTTATTTGCTTTGGTTTGAGATATGATGTTCATATCCTTTACATATATACTTCTTCCACCGATTTAACTGCATTTTTGAATTAAAGTTTGCAAACTTAAGTATGAATGGATTTCAAATTGAAAACTCAGTTTAGCAAAGCAACCTTATATTGCTTTCAATTGAAAACTTTGTTTCACATCAAATATAAGTGTGCAGACATACTTTTGAGAGAAACCAAACATGTAGGATAGGGCTAGGGAAATCTAAAAATACCCTAAAATTAAAGTCGCAAGTTAGAATATTAAGATATTATTGTATTTATTTATTTTCTCTAAATTAGGATGCTGACAATTGAAGGGTAGTCTCTAACATCTATTCTGTTATAAATTACACTATTCATTAACTATTATCCATCAATAAAAAATATTTATCTTCATTGTAACCTTTTATCTTTAATAGTAGTTTCAATAGAATAACAATACTTTCTTTATTCCAGCCCCATGGCTCAACTCTCTAATTGTAGTGGGCAATGGAGTTGGTCTAACACTCTAATACTCTCACTTGAGTCACAAGTTGGTGTAACATAGCTCGACAACATGATAACTTTGTCAGAGAGTTTTTAAATTGCATTTTGTTTTATGTTCTACACAATGTGGGACTTCTAATTACAATTAAATTCTAATCCTCTTTGTAATTATCACTAGCTTTAGGAAATTTGATGTTAAACAAACAACGCTACCCAGAGTAAATATTCACTCATGTGCTAGATAATTTGAAGACAATAGAGATAGATATAAGATTGATAAAAGATCTCATTATAATGAATCTCACCACCCTCTTCAAAAGCTTGTGGCATAAACTTGAATTAAATAGGCTTTCTCAAGACAAAGATTTATATAAAAGAAAGAATATAGATACTTTGAAGGTTGGATCATCTAAAGCGAAGTGTGGAGAAGGTGAAAGCTCAAGAACATAAGACCTTGACAATGAGAATATAAGTCTCATGGTAAAGAAGAACAAAAGTGGAAACTTCTATCAAAAGAAAATGTTTAAGAAAAATGAGTCAAATCTAACTATTTATGCTTGTTTTGAATGGGGTAAACAAACACATACTAAAATAGGTAACCCTGTTTACCTAAAGAAACAACAAGGGGAGAAAGAAATTCAAAATAAAACCAAAAAGAAATACATTGCTCGAGAGGAAAAGAATTCAAGCTCAACAAATGGATAAAAAGATGAAGAAGTAAACTTATACCTAATGGCTAATTGTGAAGAAGAAACTAAAGTAACTATTTATGATTTTGATGTTTCTTATAACTATGATTGACTGCAATATACTATCAAGAATTGCATTCAAAAGATAAAAATAAAAAATAAAAAAATAAAAAAACTAGCTATCATGAAAAATAGACAAAAAAGTAGAATCAATTTGTTTGAATCTCAACAAGCCAAACTATAAAAAGAATGTGATCATATGATTTTGGAGCATGAGATATTAGAAATTATGTATAATAGTTCTACTTGTAATTGTGCATCTTCATCAAGAAACAAGGATACTTATTGTGAAAGTTGTGAGAACTTAAAATCTAAAATTGAATACTTGTAAAAGACTTGCAAAATTCACTATGAGAATGGATAACTTGGAGATATTCTTTGGCAAACAAAAGTGCTTGTTTGATAAAGCCAGAAATGGTTCTAATTACCAAAGGTAACAAAAATTATGCAAAACCTTTTTTTATTTTTAGAAGGGCTACTAGTTTTCCCTAAGTATTTTATTTTTATTGCAACAAGAAAGACCATACTTCATCTTTATGTAATATAAGAAGATATAGAGTTTGCTTGAAAAAGACCTTCTATTGTGCTTTTCTTGAAAAGAACCTTCAACAACTTCTTCATTTCTCATTGAGACTCTTTGCTCTTGTGAATGAAGCTTGCTGGTTAACTCTGTAATTGTGAGAGTTTGTAAATTACAAGACTCTTTAATTATAGATATCTTGGCTTCAAACTTTTCAGGCACTAAAATCATTACTTTTTATACAACTTTTTTATTTATAAATTCCTCACCAAGAAGTTGTATTTGATTCACAATGTCCATTATTTTTCCAAAATAATCTTTGATAGATTTATTGTCATTTATCTTCATCAATTTAACTTTTGTCTTTAATGTGAGGAGCCTAATAGATCTGTCCCTGTTACATCCCTCAAATTCGTCTTGAATTTTATCCTATACCTAGTTAGGTGTTTCCAAGTCCATGATTTGGGTGAAAATGTAATCTACAAGTCCTGAATGTAGAAAAATGATGGCTTTGTCTTTTTTTCAGCTTTTGTTCCCATAAACTTTCATAAGAGCAATGGTAGGATTTTCTCTCAACAATAGTGGATTATCTTCATAGATCACAACGTTCCATAAACCTTGAGACCTTAAGAAAAATTTCATTTTGATCGCCCAAATGTGATAGTTTTCATCGTTGAACATTGGAGTCAAGCACAAAGCATTGCTGGAAGTAGGCATTTTGTAGAACTATTGCTTGAAAAATAAATCACTCGACCTCAGTAATGTTTGCACTCAAACTCAATTTCTTTAACACTCAATAAAATTTTTCCTCATAGCCTATAAGAAGATAGCTCTAATATCATTTATTGGAAGAAATATTTTGTAAGAAATATGGAACTTGCATAAAAAATGAGTAAAATTGAAGATGAGAAATTGACATATTAGTTCATAAAAGATAATGCTTATAAATAGGCTTACAACCAATTTGAAATTCCTAAGATATCTCATCTACCATAAAAATCATTGAGATTTTATTAACTACCTAAGAGCAAAACATAATGGATAAAATTTGTGACAATAATAAAATCTAAACTAAAATTTATTCAAATTTCAAATAAGGAAAATTTCACTACTCTATCAATAAAAAAAAAAGGAAAATGCTAAGGAAGTAATAGATGAAGTCAAATTTTGTTTTCTTTTGTTTAATTCTTACTATGCCTGTTGTTTAAATTATCTTCTTAAGTCATGCCTGCTGGTCTCTTTGGTCACTGATATTTAATTTTAATTTTTCTAGGAGAACTTAAAGAATGCATTAGAGATATCATATTTTACTAATTGACAAGGAATTTCAACTTCTTAAACTCTACAAATTCTTTGTTTCTCTTTGAATTTACGATAAATAATTTATATTATGATACAGTGATATTTTTAATTATTCATAATTTATTTCAAAAATATTAAAATTTAATTTAAAAATAATAAATTGAAATAAGTAAAAAGTTGAAAAAAAAAGCATCTAAAAATGCCCTCATTAATAAACTATATTTCTAGATATAACAAAAAATCGTGAATGACAGGATTCAAACCTGTGCGAGCAAAGCCCACATGATTTCTAGTCATGCCCGATAACCACTCCGGCACATCCACTGTTATTTAAAAATTTTCAACATTGGTTATATTTACTCTTACGTCATGTTTCTATAAGGTTCTTAATCATTAAGTTCTTGGCCAATTTTAATTTTTCAAAAATAGAGCCTAGTAAGATAACCTATAACAAACATACAAACAAAACACACATTACAACTTATCATTACTAATCATCAAATGAGGTTGGAAATCATCAAAACCAACATTATAAACATATGACTACAAATCTCCATGCAATGTTGTCATCACACTATTTAGGTAGTACAAAACGCTTCAAAAACCTTAATGGTAACAATTTTGCATGCACTTCCTATTTCATTATGACGAAAATATTTAAAATAAAAATCTTTAAAAAATTAAAATAAAATTTTTAATTAATTAAAAAAATTAAAGGCTTAACAATTTTTGTATACACCTTGTTTATTATTTAAGTGTAAAAGAGATAACCGTCTTGGGATAGATGTTGTAGGATGGATGTTTAGGGTGCTAACACCTTTGTTTAAAATACCATATAAAAACATTATGCTCACTTTTTTTACCATTATCCTCTGCTTCTACCATATAATCTTAAAGGAGAAGGTGCTATAATAAAACAACCTAAGCTCTCATTGGTCCTTGCATTTACAACTCCTGTATCAAATAAATCATGACATGATTTACTCCTTATATACCCCTGATAAAGTTTACAAAATGTCGAGCTAATTAGTGCTAGCTTGTGACCTAAGTGGGGGCATTGAAGTGATGGATGAACTTGGCATGGGTAGCTTGTAAGCTTAAGTAGCTTCCTATAAGCCCGATGGCGCAATGGAAAGATTGGATGCTCATAGAGCACATAAGTAAAGTTCTTCCTACTCACGCTCCCTTATTAGAGGTGTTCATCACTCTAGTAGAAGGGATTATAGCACTTTGAAAGGATCTAGGATCCTGTGCTTAGATCATCATCTTTTTTATCTTTTTTCATTTGATATGAGCTTGTTATTATGAACTTTAGGATCATAGTCCGCAAAATATAGGATCAATATCATAATTAGCTTAGCATCTTAGACTATAATGTGTTTATGTCTTGTAAGATTACCCCATGGCAAATTATGTGCAACATAAGTGCCATCTTAGATTATGATGCGCTTAGTATTCAACCTGATTTCATTAGTGGATAGATATTTTCCTACAATTAAATATAGCTATATTTTCAAGAATAGGCATGATGACCATAATTATGCCAAAGAGTTATATTCCAGCAATAATCATTACCACATGTAACTTTATTGTTCAAGAAGAAAATAGTTTTGTTTAATTTCCACCTTTTTTCCTTTCATTGTATTAATTATGTATTTAGGTAAGCAATGAGAAAATATAATAGTCCATAGATCAAGAGTACATTGATCAATCTTATATCTATCTCTATTGTCTTCAAATTATAGAGAATAGAACATTTGTTAATATTGTGACTACAACTGCTAATATTATCTTTCCAATCAAATGGTGATGGTGCTCGAAATTTGATTGACAAAATGTAGAGCTTATGGAAGGAGGAGGAGGTAAAGGTCACATGATCTAACTTTAGAATATGAGTTTGTACCTAAGTAAATGGATGATGTCATGATAATCAATATTTGTCAAGGCTTATCGACACCCCTCGCTGAAACTTTAAAACTGGTTCAATTTTCCTTTCTAGACAATAGGCACATGTCATAATGGAAGCCTATTATGTGTTCATGTTTACTAAAGTTGTAGTATTCCTTTCCCTAATGACTCACCACCATCAAGATTCAATTATCACAATTGATTCAAATATGCAAAAAGAATCAACAATGGATGAAATATTGAGTTATTATGTCAAATGAAATTATATTGCATATTACTATTCACAATACTTATAAATGTGATAAGTATATTACATATATTTTAAAATATTTTCATGTTCTTCATGAAATAATAGGAAGACACAAAGGATACTTGGATGATTACAATGTTGAGAAAGGAACATAGGTTTGCTGCTTAGCTCTACTTACACTTGGCATGCTCGACCGAATTAGAAAACTTGGTGCTAGCTTCTCTTTTTGACATGATTGAACTTTTTGTTAAATTATTGTGAATGAGTTCTCTCTTAATACCATGGATGGGAATCGTGGTAATTCAGTCGAGACTTAGCCTTTCACAACCTAAGTTATTTGCGATCTTAATCTCAGCCTATTACTACATTGATTATATCTTCTTAAGGTGTTACTTTAGTGACTGACTCATCTATGAACATTCTATCTCATCAATGATACCTCATCAACTGTTTTTTTTTTTCTTTCCTTTAAAATCACACCATATCAATGAGAATCAACTGAAAATCTAATAGAATTAAATTTCACACAAAAGCGATGTTATCTTTATCTCTTGCAATCTTTATCCTCACTTTCCTTAATCGCTACTATTTCAAATATTATATTATTCTTTTTGAAAATTTATGTTCCTTTTTTCCTTTATTTATTTTCAAATTTTATATTCTTTTCCAATTTTCCTTATCCATTCTTCTCTCATCATCTATATTCTTTATCCATTTTCCTTATTTATTTTCAAATTTTATATTCTTTAATTTTCTAGAGGATAAATTATTTTTATATCTTTTCCAATTTCAAATGGCAAATAACATTTTTATGACTCTTTTGATTGCTTGTAAATATAAGATAGTAAAAATTTTCTCATATCTTTCAGTTTTTGTACACAGGTCGTCACATTGGTATATTTTTTTTATGATTTAGTTTAACCTTTTTAATTAATGATGAGATTGCAATTGAAAAGATGAAGTATTCTTTTTTTTCTATGTTTTTGGTGGGTCTTTATAGAAAATTTGTTGAGAGAGTTTTCTCTATTGTGAAAAAGGTGGTATATGAAATATTTCAATTTTAAGAACTTTTCAGTTTCTTTGATTTCATGTTACATTTTTTATATTAATTTTTTATTTTAGTTAGACAATAATGACATTTTAGTATAATTATTATTAAGCTACTTCGAAATTTTTTTGCTTGCCATTTTTATAGTTTATTCTTTTCTTTCAATATGCAGTTTAGACAATGCAATTATTTGAGCTTGATGGTGTACCTCTTTGACTTGGGTTTGTAGGTACTTTGGACGTGGAAGAACTTCTTATTCGAATCTTGTTCACATTGATCAAAATTACTTTCCTCCTCTACAAGTTTCATCTACTAAAGGCTTGAAATGTTCAAGATAGAGAACTTGAAATGTTCAAGATAGAGAACTTGAAATGTTCATGTGTAATATTTTTCTCTAAAAAATGTTATTAAACTATTTATTGTAGGTATTTGATATCTATTTTTTTATTTATATGATATGAATAATTCTATGCAACTTTTAAGATAATTAATTATAGTCATAAAAATTATATTTTCAATATTAAGGATTAATTTAATTTATGAATTTAGGTATTATTAATTAATTTAATTTTTATTATTACGAATCAATTTGATATTCATGTTCATTTCAATGCGTGTTGCAGTCTCAATCCACAATAGTAATACAGTACAAATAATAATCTCAACATTTTCGTACCAAGCGATATACAATTATCATTTGTTTATACAAAATAACAATAATGAACACATGATACTGTATTGCACTATCTTAGTCAACTTATTACTTCCTTAGAGATATTGTTCAATTTTAATGGATAAAAAATAGAAAATAATAAATATACATTAATATTAGTATAATTATTATTCTTAATAACATCTTTTTGAATTCACTTAGAATAAGAAAAAAAAGTAATATATGAAAAATAGGATGTATAAAAAATTAATAACGCATATATATAAATAGTAATTATTAGATATAAGTAATCTTTACCATAAGTAAATTATCAGACAGAGTTTAAAACATACAAATATTGTATTATATGTAAGTTACTTTTATAATTTATTATTTAATATATTATATTGTTTTCAATATTAAACGTATGAGAAGTAGTAGTAATTGCTTTTAATATATTATTTAGGAAGGGTAACTTTTCAATTAAAACTTAAATTTTAATTACATTATCCGATTACGAATTGCTATATAATTGAAATTTGTTATACTTTATTATAATTATATTAAATGGTCATATCTAAAATAATTTTTAATTATTTAATAATATAAAAGTTTTTATATTCACAGTATATCAAAATTAAACTGTAAAAGTTATTTATTATTAAGAGCAATTAATTGCACCTAATAAAATAGAACGGATACATTTTTAAGCAAATTCTTACATAGAGGGGTTTCAATGAAAACAACAAAGTACTTTTTTGTTCCCATGACAATTCAGTTAGAGCCTAACTTCAAACGACCAACTTAAGATCAATATTGGAGAAGTCAATTCCACTAAAAAAAATATAACGGCCTTTATTTATTATAGTAGTAACACATGATAAAACATAATTTTGAATCTTTTACAAAATAAAGATTTTGCAAGATTATTTTTTTGGGGTATATAAAATGTTTTGAAATAAAACCTCAATAATTATAAAATACCTGTATAAAAATAAAATCCTCGTATAATGAGATCATTAAAATCAACCCAGGTGTCTACGAATAAAATCGAACAAAAAAGGGATAATATATTTAACCATATCTAGCCCTTTATTCTATAAAGTAATATAAAAAATAATTAGATTACTTATAATTTCTATAGTACAGGATCAATCTAAGTCGAGTATGTTAAGTGTCTCTATACTTTAGCCAAACTATACATAAATAGAAAGTTAATAATAATACATATTTAATAACAATAATGATCCTATTGTTCATGCTTTATGTTTATCATATACTGTCAATATTTTCTCGACATTTGAAATTAAGTCTTGTTTTTTTGCTTTATCTTTATTCTTCTTCAAAACTTGGCTTTACTACTTATGCTTTGTTTAATTTGCTAGCGCATTTGTTTGTTGTGAAATAGTCATGTTTTAGGATTCTAGCCTACAACAAGAACGTGTGGATGTTATTCGTCTAATTTAGTCACTCGTTGAATTTCGTAATGCATGGGAAGCTTATGGCGTGTCTTTGTCATAAAGGTGACCGTGTTATGGTTCTCGTACTTGTGAAATCATGTGGTGAGCTTTCATCATGAAGGCAATTGCATTGCGGACCTTGTGTGATAGGCCTTCATCCCAAAAGCAAAATATGAGGGGCATTCTCCAAGGAATGCAACGTGGTGTGATAGGCCTATAGAACATAGGGAAGCTACCCTACCCAACTTCCTTTGGCCACTATTCCAATCTTCAATTCAATTCCTGGATAATCCAATTTGCCACCTCCGTTTAGGTAATATTTGATGGGGAAAAAGTCACTCTGATGATGGGAAGGTTATACGATACTGGAAACACCAATAAGGCACCACCAATTTGGTGACACAACGCAGCGGATAAAAATTCCCCTAACTTGCACTAATCTATAAGGAGTAACCACAAATAAGAATGACAATAATTATGAGAAGAATAACGTAAGAGACACTAATATTTTTAACGTGGAAAACCCCCCTCAATGTGAGAGATAAAAACCACAGGTCGTCCAGACCAAAGAAATCAATCCACTATAATTAATTAAGAGTACAAGAGTTATCAATCTCTTTTGTCTCTCTCTTACTCGGTAAAAAAAAATCCACTCTCTCTCGATCTCCAAATCTGACCCCTTCTCCTCTTATAAAGAGAGACCTAGCGGGCTTGAGAGTATTGGGTTTTTGTCCACATAGTTGGGAGCCCAAAAATAACTCAACATATCTCCCCCCTCTCAACTATGTGGAGGTAATCGCCAATCCGGCGATCTCACAACAAGCTTCAAACTTCCCTCTTGGAACTACCTTTGTCATCATGTCAGCACCATTATATCAGTATGAACTTTAGCCAACTCCAACAACTTAGCATCCAAAGCATCACATATCCAATGATACCTCACATCAATATGCTTGGACCTAAAATGAAAAGTTGAATTCTTACCAAGATGAATTGCACTCTGACTATCACAAAATAACAAGTACTTGTCTTGAACAAAACCAAGCTCCTGCAAGAATTTTTTCACCCCAAGAAACTCCTTACATGCTTCTGTAATGGCAATAAAGTCTACCTCGGTAGTGGACAAAGCAACACAATTTTTCAATTTAGATTGCCAATCCACAACTCCCTCTGCAAACTTAATCAAATAGCCCAAAGTGGACTTTCTGGAATCAATGTCTCTAGCCATATCTGAGTCTGAGTAACCTACCAAAGTAGGCTTATCACCTCCAAAACAAAGCCTCAAATCACTAGTACCATGAAGATACCTCAAGATCCATTTCACAGCATTCCAGTGTTGTCTACCTGGATTAGACAAAAATCTACTGACAGTACCAACAGCATGTGCAATATCTGGTCTTGTACACACCATTGCATACATCAAACTACCCGCTGCAAATGCATAAGGAACTCTGCTCATATTAGTCTTCTTAGCTTCATTTGAAGGACTATGTCCAGAACTCAGTTTAAAATGAGCAACAAGAGGAGTGCTCACTACTTTAGCATTTTCCATATGGAATCTTTGCAAAACCCTTTTAACATAGTATTCTTGTGACAACCAAAGTTTCTTTGCTTGTCTATCACGAATGATTCTTATACTAAGAATCTGTTTAGCAGCTCCCATGTCTTTCATAGCAAATGACTCGCTCAATTGCTTCTTCAACCTGTCAATTCTGGAAATACTTTTCCCAACAATAAGCATGTTATCAACATAAAACAGTAAGATAATGAAGTTATCATCAGAAAATTTTCTAACAAATACATAGTGATGAGAAGTAGTCTTCTTGTAGCCTTGCACACACATAACGGACACAAACTTCTTGTACCACTATCTTGGAGCCTGCTTCAGACCATACAAGCTCTTTTTGAGCCTGCTACATAATTTTCCTTTCCACTAATTTTAAAACCATCAGGTTGCTTCATGTATATCTCTTCCTCCAAATCACCATGAAGGAAAGCTATTTTTACATCCATTTGCTCAACCTCCATATCAAAGGTAGCAGCTAAACTCAGCACAATTCTGATGGATGACATCTTCACCACAAGAGAGAAAATCTCATTGAAGTCAACACCTTTTCTCTATCTAAAGCCTTTCACTACTAATTTGGCTTTATACCTTGGATGTGAGGAGTTACTCTCTTGCTTTATCCTGTAAATCCACCTATTTTCCAAGACCTTCTTGCCATTAGGCAACTTCACCAAATCATAAGTGTGATTATCATGCAAAGACTTTATTTCATCTTGCATTGCATCCATCCACTTTTGCTTTTCTTCACTCTCTATGGCCTCCTGGTAACATTCAGGTTCTTCTCCATCTGTCAAGGTTACATACTCATCAGAAGTATACCTTGTAGATGATTGTCTCTGCCTATTAGACCTCCTGAGTTGAATTGGAGGTGGTTCAAGAGCATCACCCATATTCTCATCTTGTGACATCTCTTGTTCCTCTTCAGCATCATCATTAAGAGGAATATCAAAACCATCTCCAAGCTGCTGATCACCAACATAATTATGTTGCTCACCATTCTGAACACTATTATCAGTTGTATCCAGATCATGTACAGGCATCCAAACTAGATCAATTTTAGACAAATTATTGTCTTTCTCAAGTGTAGACTTCTTTACCTTATCAATGTCTTCAATGGTTTGATCTTCCATGAATTGCACATCACAACTTCTGACAAGTTTCTTCTCAACAGGATCATACATCCTGTAACCATACTCATCATGACCATACCCAATGAAGATACACTACCTAGTCTTCATATCCAACTTGGATATTTCATCCTTTGGAACATGCACAAAGGCCTTACAATCGAAGACTCGCAAATGATCATACTTGACATCTTTGCCAAACCAAATCTTGTCTGGCACCTCAGTATTCAAAGCAATTGCAGAACTAAGATTAATAACATGCACTGCTGTGTAAAGTGCCTCACCCCAAAAATGCTTAGGTAACCTTGCTTCAAAAAGCATGCACCTAACTCTCTCAATCAATGTCATGTTCATCCTCTTTGCTAAGACATTCAACTGAGGAGTTTTAGGAGGAGTCTTTTCATATCTGATACCCTGTTGCCTGCAATATACATCAAATGGTCCACAATATTCACCACCATTGTCAGAACGAATGCATTTCACCTTCTTGCCTAATTGTCTCTCAACCAAAGCCTAGAATTGTTTGAACTTCTCCAACACTTGGTCCTTTCTCTTCAAAACATAGACCCAGAGCTTCCTAGAACAATCATCAATAAAGATAACAAAATAAAGTGCACCACTAAATGACTTTACCTTCAATGGGCCACAAACATCAGAATGCACCAATTCTAGCAACTCTGACTTCCTTGAGGGAGGATGATTCTTAAAGGATACTCTAGTCTGCTTACCAGCCATGCAATGAGAACACTTCTCCAACTCTGCATTCTTCAATCTTGGAAGCATGTCCTTTTTGGCTAAACAAGTCAACCCTTTTTCACTGATATGACTAAGCCTTCGGTGCCACAAAGATGCCTCCATATCCATGGCATTCACACTGTCTTTAGCAACCAAAGCTTTTGTCCAATATAGTTTAGAAATTTTCTCCCCTCTGGCCATAACCAAGTTACCTTTGGTGAGTTTCCATTTTCCATGACCAAAGTGATTATCATAATCACCATCATCAAGCATATGCACAGATATCAAATTAAAACGAACATGTGGAGCATGTTTGACTCCTCTAAGCCACAACTACATTCCTGTGTTGGTTTGCAAGCAAACATCACCAACAGCGATCACCTTGGTCACACCATTATTACCCATCTTCAACACTCCAAAATAACCTGCAATGTAAGATGTAAAGAACTCCTTCCTTGGTGTAACATGCAATGTAGCACTGCTATCAATAATCCACATGCTCTCATCGGATACAAAATTAACCGATTCAAAGTCTCAAAGAATGACAAGACCATCACCTTTAGCAGTAGTGACACGATCATCATCATCATCCTTCTCTTTTGACTTTCCCTTTTTGCCTTTGTTCTCCTTTTTCCACAAGAAACAATACTTCTGTATATGCCCTGTTTTGTGATAGTAGTGATACTCCACATTCTTGTATCTAGACTTGGATTTACTTCTACTCTTTTCTCTTTCCTTTTTCTAACTTCTCCCCCTATTTTCAGTGACAAGTACCTCGGATTGAGATGAAGAACCTTGTGCCTTCCTTCTCATCTCCTCGTTAAGGATGCTATGCTTTACCATTTGCAAAAAGACAACACCATTAGGGGCTGAATTTGTGATAGAGACCTTAAAAGTCTCCCAAGACTCAAGTAAAGAATTCAAGAGTAGTAATCCCAAAATCTCATCTTCAAACTTGATGCCCATTGTTGACATCTGATCAATAATCCCTTGAAATTCATTCAAGTGATCTGACAGTGAAGTGCCTTCCTTGAACTTTAAACTCACAATAGAATTTAACAAAAATAATTTGTTATTCCCACACTTTGAGCCTTACAAGGATTCAATCTTCTCCCACAAAGTCCTGGCATGTATCTCACCTGCAATGTGATTATAAACATTATCATCCACAAAAAGTAAAATAAAACCACATACTTGTTGATGCTCAAAGTCCCATTCTTCATCAGACATAGATTCTGGCTTTTGAGCAGCAAAAACAGGAAGAGGCATTTACTTCACAAATAATAAATCTTTCATCTTCCCCTTTCACAAGTGATAATTAGTGTCATTCAGACTCACCATTCTATTTGTATTACCCTCCATTATTTTGGCAAGTACAACACCCTTCAAACCAAAGAGCTTTGATACCATTCTGATGGGGAAAAAGCCACTCTGATGATGCGAAGGTTGTACGATACTAGAAACACCAATAAGGCACCACCAATTTGGTGACACAACGCAGCGGAAAAAAATTCTCCTAACTTGCAAGAATCTATAAGGAGTAACCACAAATAAGAATGACAGTAATTATGAGAAGAATAACGTAAGAGACACCGATATTTTTAACTTGGAAAAACCCCCTCAGTGTGAGAGGTAAAAAACCACGGGTCGTCCAGACCAAAGAAATCAATCCACTATGATTAATTAAGAGTACAAGAGTTATCAATCTCTTTTGTCTCTCTCTTACTCGGTAAAAAAAATCCACTCTCTCTCAATCTCCAAATCTGACCCTTTCTCCTCTTATAAAGAGAGACCTGGCGGGCTTGAGAGTATTGGGCTTTTGTCCACATAGTTGAGAGCCCAAAAATAACCTAACAATATTAACAAAAATGT
Organism: Mucuna pruriens; assembly: GCA_025330945.1. Taxonomy (NCBI): domain Eukaryota; kingdom Viridiplantae; phylum Streptophyta; class Magnoliopsida; order Fabales; family Fabaceae; genus Mucuna; species Mucuna pruriens. Next base: position 259,613 of record JAENHJ010000395.1, on the reverse strand, counting down.
AGGAGTAGGCTGGGAGACATTTTTCTAGCAAGATGCATGAGTGGAGGAAGGAATCTTAATGAAGAAACTTAATCAATTATATACCATTCTAAAGAAAAGTATGCAAAGGTGATTGAGTGATAAACCATAAGATCCACTTATGCCCCATGATTCTAAGAACCTTAAGAAATGATAAAAACCAAGAACTTGCACACAGCAACAAGGAAGAAACAAAGTTGTAAAATGGAAAAGAACAAGGAATAGAATTAGCTCACAAGCCTCATGAAAATTTGATAGGAATTGGTAGGCTCTTACTCAAGACAAGATAGAGAATTTCTTTCAAAGTTGCAAAGCAACAAAATTTCAAGTTGAGTTTTACAAAAGTGAAGGAGGCTATATATAGCTTAAGGACCTTCACAAGTTTTGGAGCTTAAGATGCTATGGATGTTTAGATACAAGGCTAAGATGCATATCCATGCAAGGGAGCTTCCAAACTAGCCAACCAAACAAGCTATAACTAGACTAGTTAAAGGGTTTGCATATCTAGCCTTTAGTATTTAAAAGTAACTAATGTACATGTGTTCAAAGGAAACTATACTAATAATTTACAAAGCCTTTAAAGAGTCAACAAGCTCATATAGAGTATATCATCAGGCTTAGGCTTGGGCCAAACTCTTCTAAACACCTGAGAAAGCTTATCTTCTAAAGAATTTCCTCTTGAAATCTCTTCAATCTTTCCCTTGTCATAGGGCCTTGGAGTGCTTGAGTTTCCATGATCCTTCCTTTCTTACTTGAGGATCCTCTTCAAGGTTGGTCAAGGTTGGTCAAGGTTGGTCAAGGTTGCATCACTAAACTTAGAGCATGGCAAAAGAATACTTTGACGTGGAAATAGGGATGGGAAAGGCCTTTGTTTTAATAAGAATAAGAGTTATTGGTAGAATTGGAGGTTGTTGTGAGTAGAATAAGGATGGAAGAAGGGAAGAATAGTAAATGGGAATGGAAGGCAAAAAAGTATGTTTAGTACATAGTTAAATTTTCCTATCAAGTAATCACATCTAAGCAAAGGAAAGCCCTAGAGAAATTTTTCAAAAAGATGTAGGTGAGGAATGTACCTTCAAAGGTGTAGCTAACCCTAGATAGAATAACATCTTTTCAAAATTTAGCATTATGAAATATGATTGAAAATAATGAAGTGATGTGTAAGAGATGTGGATAAAGAGAGGAAAGTATAAATCACATGTTCTTTGATTGTATAATATCGTTGAATGTTTGGAAGGCAATCATAAGGTGATAGGGGGTTAGTTCTATGACATCCTTTACCCCAACTATAATTATTGATAATATTTACTAATAAAATACCATGTGATTTAAATAATTCATTTCAAGGTAAAGGTTTACATTTATTCAATAATCAAACTAAATTTAAACATCCTAATGACACTCCAAAAACCATAAAACAAGTAAAAGATATTTAAAAACCATTTTTACAACTCACCCTTATATCACATCCTATAAGGTTTACAATCAAAAAGAAAGGAAAGAAATAAAAGCAAGTCTTTCTTCATGCTCCAACTCATTCTTCATGCTCTAGCTCATTCTTCATGCTTCTGCTCGACATGACCTACAAATGATAACTAACTGATACCTACACAAGACAATCAATAACAAAGAGTGAGAATATACCTTACTACAAGCTTGTTGCATGAGCACAACTTAGGTAGCACATAAACAAATACACAAGTAATCAAGGAAATATCACATATACATATGTTATGACAATGATGCATCCTGGTTACTAGTTCGTATGTAATGTCATGCCAACAATAAACCAAGAGGAAGTCTAGGGGTAACATAGCTCAACCCTCTATTGTTGATACCACTCTAGAATGTTAGCATGTTAGGTAATACTCAACTTCCATCATCTTTTCTTAGGCTGCAAGATCAATCACAACTATTGACATTTCTATATTGAGTATGTAGTACCCCAATTTTTATTCTAATTACTATTAGTTGTAAATAATGTATTTTATTATTTATTATTGATAAATGGTTTAATTGTTTTATAATTAAATAAATAATATTTTTGGAGAAATATAGGTTGGGTTTAATTAATTAAATTAAAAGAAATAGGCTATATAAATATAGTAAAAGCTTTTGTCCCACATTGGACAACATAAGCTCATGCCTCACCGCCTTTTCCTACATAAAGGCGTGGGATAGCTCAAGCCCATATTGGGCAATATGAGTTTATGCATCCTCTCCTTTTCCTATATAAGGAGTTGGATACCAAGCAAATAAAGGAAAGAGATCCTCTAAACAAGTAGGGGTTTGATGCAAAGCATTGAACCACCATCTTCTCTCAAAATATAAAGCTTCTGCAAGGGTTGTATGACCTTTTCTTTGGGTTTCACATAGGCTGTCAATGGGAGTTACAAGACCCATTTTAAGGCTATATAAAGGAGCGACCAAAGGAACTAGAAAGACCTCAACTATTGAGTTAGTTTTCCACCTAGGAGAACCTTTGGAGGAAACCTCAAAGAACAAGAAGAATGATCCTAAGGAACCCATTTTCTACGTCTATGCTTCTTCAGGTAAGAGGAGAATAAGAAATCTTGTTTAATGGTATAGGTATGGTTGTGGGTAGAACGTTTGGCCCTAGACCCCACTTAGTGCTTGTGTTTGATTGTGCTAGTTTAGAGAGTGTTTAATTGTATTCCTGTTGTTTGTATGTGATTTCCCTTCCCTATTTATTCTTGCCTATCTATGGTGAATTAATAAAATACAAAACTTTTAACTTATGGTTGTGGGTTGAGGGTTTCCCCCTTAAACCCCAAGGTTTTGTTCTTTGGGATATCTAGAAGGGAGACTGAATTCCCTAGATTATAACACTCCTTTTTGTTAAGGGTATTGATAATCATATAATTGATTTTGTCAACTATCTATTCTTGGTGTTATCTAAAGGGGTTGAGTTCCCTACCTTAGGTTTCTTGTTTATATTGATGGTTCGTAGAATTTATTGTGTGCAATTGGTTGTGTGTATGCAAAACTTAGAAAACCATAGGTTCCCTTTTTATATTCGAAATTCTGGGCGACATCCAAGATAATTCGATAGCAGGTTGTCTAACAAGGCCATACTCATGAAGAATAGACCATGCAAGTTGTGCATGTCCATGTAGAATTTGAGCACAATCGTGTAGAATGTGCACGCCCTTCGAGACCATTTTCATCTATCACCAACTCGATCACCCTTCTCATTTACCCACTACAAGGAAGAGGCGATGGAAATTTGTGACCAAATACAACTATCACTCTTAGCGATGGACTTAGCGGCGGAAACTGGCAACATTTTAAGGTGATTATTTGCGATCGATTTAGCGACCAAAAAATAGGCTAAAAAAGCTATTAAAAACTAACTTTGTTAGTGACCGAATTAGCGACGGAACAGAGAAAACGAAAACCTTTAACATTGCGACCGAATTAGCGACCGAAAATGTAAAAAAACATTTAGCAACGGAATTAGCGACCGAAAATAAAGTATTATAAAAATAAAAAAGGAACTATTAGCAACCGAATTAGCGACGGAACAAGAAAAATAAAAACCATTACTTTACGACCGAATTAGCGATCGAAAATTAAAAATGTTTAAAATAATGTTTAAAATAAAAAAACCATTTAGCGACAGAATTAGCAACAAAAAATAAAATATTAAAATATTTGGAATATGCAACCGTATTAGCATGTATTTACAATTAAAAGAGTATTTTGATTATATATTTCTTGTAATGATGGTATTAAAATTAATTTTAAATGAAGTGAGTGTATTTTTTAAAATAAAAATAAATATAGTATTTGTATATTTTAATTATACATAATTTGATTATTTGTGTAAATAATTGTTTTATTTGTAATTAAATAAATTTTTTGATTCTAAATGTCTTGTAATTAGTATGTTGAAGTTTATTCTACAATAAGTGAGTGTAATTATTTTGAAAATAAAGTAAATTTAATAATTTTGCATATAAATTTTATATATTTTCTATATTTATCCAAATAATAATATGTTTAGTATGTTTTTTTAATTAAATGAGACATTTGACTCTATATTTCTTGTAATTAGGGTGTTGAAGTTTATTTTACATGAGGTAAGTTGAACTATTTTTAAATTAAAGTAATGTTAGTAATTTTCTCGTTAAATTTAAGATATTTTCTATATCTATCAAAATAATAGTATGTTTAGTATCAATTTTTTAATTAAATGAGTCATTTGACTCAATATTTCCTATAGTAAGGGTATTGCAGTTTATTTTATATGAGGTGAGTGTAATTATTTTTAAAATAAAGTAAAGTTAGTAATTTTCTCTTTAAAATTAATGACATTTTCTATATTTATCCAAATAATAGTATCTTTAGTAGCAATTTTTTAATTAAATGAGTTGTTTGACTTTATATTTCCTATATTTATGGTTTTGAAGTTTATTATACATGAGGTGAGTGTAATTATTTTTAAAATAAAGTACAACTAATAATTTTCTCTTTAAATTTATGATATTTTCTATATTTATCCAAATAATAGTATGTTTAGTGCGTTTTTTTTAACTAAATGAGTCTTTTGACTCTATATTTCTTGTAAATAGGGTGTTGTACAACCTGAGTGTTCTTTAACATTATGATTATAATTCATGTTCTTCTCCAAGTTAAGCTAAACTTTCCATTATGTTTGTTCTCTCTTATTTATTTGTGGTTCTTTGATATTGGCCTACATGTAAAGTCAATTCAGAAACAACTTTTCATGCCTCTCATCAATGACTTATTCCTTATGCATGTAGCTAGCAATAAAATGGAACATCAAATCAACAAATGCAACTTATTTTACAACACTTGCAATTGAAATCTCTTATGCCACCCACCACTGCACTAGATAATAATGACGACCATGGTGATAATGCTGAGGATGGTATCTTCAAGATGATGTACTAGACAATCATTTTTACAATGTATAGGATAATTATTGTGACACCCTTCTACCCCGAATACTTAAATTAAAATAATCAAGTAAATAAAAAGGAAGACAAGGTAATAGATTAAACCAAGGAAACTCAACTTGTATTAAGGATAAAAGGTTCACATGGTCATTTTCATGTTCAAACATTCAGTACACATAAAAAAATTATCACTTAAATTATTAATGTTGATCTAAACACATCATTCATGTGTTACACATATTTCAAATATATAAATCACTTTCATTTTTGTATACATTCAGTGAGTTATTGATATGCCCATCATTTTCAAATATTTAAGATGTAAAAGTACGTATTGAAAGACGTAGAACCACTATTCTAAATCCCAAGCCCCGATGTCACACAAATCAGAGCAAGACCCCGCCTCTTCAAAACTCGGCACCACGAGTGCCCTCAACATTACCTAAAAGAAAATCACAAGAGAGTACGGTGAGAAATAGCATTCAATCATATATAAATGTAGATAGTACCCCAAATCAAATGCAGACAGTACCCCAAATCCCACCCATTACCGTACCCAATTACTAACAGTTAACAATTACTCATATATCAATCACACGTTCCATCGCATTCAAAATCAATCGCATTCCGTTCATGTTTACAAAATGCACATACTCGCACAATGCATATGCTCATCACCACACCTAAGAGTCTCGATTCGGAACTTCACACCATGGGCGAACCACCTCAATCCCCTTAGTTATTACTAATGATGGCCACATCGTTAAACACCCCATATGGCCGATGTGTCGCACAATTAAACACCACCTATGGCTCCATGCAAAGACATTCTACACAACTATTAAATACCACCTATGGCCAGCGTGTAGCATGGTTAAACACCACCTATGACCAATGCATATGAATGTCCCCCATCATTAGTCCACCTTGTTAAACACCACTTTTGGCTAAGGTCCCCTGTTAAACACCACATATGGTCAGGGTATTATAGCCACGTCTGGCTTCTCATGCATCTCATGTCCATGCTCAATGCATTCTCATCCACATTCTCATTCTCATGATTCATACATCATTCACACAGTCCATAATCATGCCAAAATCATATCAATTTAGCCATCATTACCATAAATCATTTATAAGAACGCACAGAAACGCACATAAAACACCATTGAATTCCACCCAATTTCACCATTACACACAAGAGTCTCAAATTGAGCCTCAATCATGAATAATCATGAATAATCATGAATAATCATGAATAATCATGAATAACCATGAACAACCACGAGAATCAAGTAATTAAGACGATTAACTATACATTTTCAAATGAAAACCACATTAAGGCAAAACGTTAATCCAAGAATTTAATCCCCCTTCAAATGCCACAAGACACCATACAATAACAATTATTAATAAGGGCCCTAAGGAAGACCCTACTGCTCTTTCTTATGTAAATGACACACAAATAGTGAGATAGAACTGACATCTCTACATACTTGGAAGCATAATGAAGAAAACATGTTCATCAAAGTCATTCTTCTTGTTCCTTTGGGATTCCCTCTAGAGGTTTTCCTTCATACTAAAGGCAATCGATTGCATTATCAATTAAGTCAACCAAAACCACGGTACACATTGACGAATCTTTTTGGTCTAGGCGAACTATGAGCCTACCATTTTAAGTGTACTAGACTCAGTTTGGCGTCAAGAAGGGTTATATACCCATAATCGAGAGTGTTTGGGTTATGTAGACTCGGGAATGTAGGGATTGAGCTTGATTGGTGGGCTTACTAAGACAGACTCAATTCTGATCAGTGGCAAGCTACGGGTTCGCCATCTGAAGTATGTCTATGGAGGTTACCTAGGTCTTGAATGGAGTCTTGACCAAGAGACTTACCTAGTATCCAAAGAGCTGGTTGGTGCTTTCACTCGCAGTTGGTCCTTTCATTCTCGGGTTGTAGTTTGTGTAGCAATTCTCGAGCGATTTCACTCTTCTTTCTTCTATTTTTCAACTCTTGGCCCCCATCTCTTTGTGCTAAGGCATTTTATAGCTTTTGGGCGGGGAATGAGGGCGCGCCTCTAGTCATTTGGGCTGCACTTGGGCTTTCTTTCTACATTTGTCGCAAAGAAGGGTTGGACACTAGTCTTCTCGAGTTTCTTCTGGGTTACGAGTCAAGTTGAGCGTGACACTAGGCTCATCCTCATTATGCTAGGGCTAGGTGTATTATAGGCCATCTCGGGCCCCTTTTCTTGAACAAGGATGGGTTAGCTGCTTTCCAGAACGGGTCCTTTCCTGGTGCTTTAGGATTTGGATCCTTCTATTTTTTGGAATTTTTTCATAAACCTGTTTATTGGGTCGAACGGATTCAGCTGCCTACAATAGTGTTGAAAACTAGGTCAATTCTAAACAGGTTTAGTAATTGTAGGTTTAAACACAAAGACTTGAACAATTTCATTGCAACTTCTTAGCGGGAGATGTCTCTTCAAAGGAGGAATTTATTTATTATAAGAGAAAGACTTATGCTTTTGAATGAGAAGCTTAAATGTTGGAATAAGGAGGATTTCTAGGTTTTGAGAAAATTTGGTGTTTGAGCATAATGATTCAGATGAAAAGAAAATTAGACGTACTTTTGCTACATCTAAAGTGGACCATCGGTGAAAAGTCACAGTTAAGCTATGGCAACAATGCAGATGAAGAAAATCACATTTACTAAAATGCTAGAACTAGATGGCTAAAGCACGAAGATTCAAATACAAGCTAGTTTCATGCTTGCATAAAAGGTTGTAGGAGGCAAAATCATATTACCGCTTTGAAGGGTGCAAATGGTTGGATTGAAGATTTCAATGATATTAAAAGGAAGGTGTTGATGTACTTCCAAAATTCTTATGTCAAATCTCGTTATTCCGATCCATTTTTGGATGACATCTCATTTAAACAGTTAAACGTTGATGATAAATTGATCCTTACTTCCTTGGTCTCTCATGATGACATTAAAGAATTCGTTTGGAACTACGAAGGTCTTTCATCTTGAATTGCTTATTCAGAGATTGTTTTATTGGTATTTCATCCATATTGTTTCCAAACAAGACTATATAATCGAAATGAAACCCTATAGAATTGGTAAAAAGAAAGTGATAAGTTTTTTATTAGGAGTAACCAAGGAAAAGCAAAGCACTTGACAGTTTCGAGTATCATTGTTGACTTGCTTGTTCGAGGCCATAGACAAATATATAAAATTCATAGATTTTTTGGAACCCGAGTTAGCTATGTAACCAGGGGAATGATAATCTCTTGCACGAGCTTCAAATTTCCACTAGCAAAATTTATATGTAGTTTTAATTCTCAATTATTATAATTGTTAAAGGTAAACATGTTAGAAATAATAATTGGAAAATAAAAGGGTTATAAAATAAAGAGTTGGGAGTTATTATGCTAGAAATAACAATTGGAAAATGAAAGGGTTATAAAATGAAAAGTTGTTAGTTATTATGTATTAAGGCATATTGTTTTTATGTAACCACCGAGTATTTGAAGAGTTATTTTTTTATGGTTATTTAACGTATTAATTTAAAACCATTTAATGGTTATCAATTACAAATAAAGTTCCAACCTATACAACAGGTATGCCTAAAATGAATGATATTTATGGAGAATGGAGAGACTCACTAAGTGAATTGAGAAATGAAAGTAGTGACTTGAACTTGTTTCAATTCTCTCATCTTACTAATGAAAATTATGATTATTGGTGTCGTCGCATGAAGGTCATGCTAGGTTCCCAAGATGCTTGGGAGTTTGTGGAGAAAGGTTATACCATCCCTGAAGATGTGGCTAATTTGTCACAAAATGGAAAGGAAACTAGTGAAGATGAAAAAAAAAAAAAAAAAAGAATCAACAAGCACTTACTTTCATCTATCAAACTTTAGATGAAGCTATGTTTGAGATGATGTCTAATGTATCCACCTTTAAGAAGCTTGGGAGATTTTGGAAACTTTCCTTAAAGGTGTAGACAAGATGAAGAAGGTGCGCATACAAACTTTACGAGGAGATGAATTCTAGCATATGAAGGAGTTTAAATTAATTTCATATTTGATGTAAATCCATATTGGTATTTTCTTGGATATAATGGTAGCAATGTTGCAACCTACTTAGTCCTTTCCAAATCATTTGTATCATCCTTTGTTACAAAGAAATGGTGATACATGGTGATTGCATTTTGAAGGCCCACATTTGAGAGGTAATGAAATAATTTAGTGTATATAAAGTTGTGACGAACTTGACATTTCGCTGAGCTAGGTAGCGCTGGCTTGTGACCCGTGTGGGGGGCATTAAGGTGATGGAACAAGTAATATTGGGCTTGGTGGTTTACTACATATGTAGTAATAACATGTGTTTCTCTCCTTGATTACCATGAAGGGGGAATCAAGTCTGCTATAGAAACAGAGTAGATTGTGGTTGGGCATGACTTTGACTTTTCTTATCATGCCTCTTAAATCAATGGAGTGCACTATGTGTAGTCTCAAGCTTCACAAAGCCAGGATATGACTTTCCTGCTTCGCTGTCTTATCAGAGCAGTGGCTGCATTTCTGAAAAATCGCACATTCCCCCTCAAGTGGACGGGAAATACTTAACTACCAATCGGAATCCATAGTGCTTAGACCATCACCTTTTAATAAGTAGGACTACACATAAATGCTAATATGATGTTAGAACACTACTCTACCATGAGGACTAATTTCATGTGATCGTAAAATCAATGAAAAGGAATGACATCAAGTATAACCTAAAGTTTGTTCCTCTATTTGCTATTTTTAAGATCCAGCCTTTTCTCATTGGCTTTATGGTATAACATCCAAACACATTTCATGAAATTCATGATTGAATATTTGAATGCAATAAATAACTCATGATTTTCATAACAAATATCAATGGTTTCATTTTTTTTCTGTTTTAAATCTCATATGTTTATTAATTTAAACTTTTATAACTTATTTGAAACTTAGTTTATAAAACATTTTAAAATAGAAAATTTTAAATGTATGCTAACATTATATTAATTTAATCAAAAACTAATTTATTAAATAATTTGATGAGATCCTACAATCGAAAGCACTAGCACATGAGTGAAATTGAGTCTGTATTGCCTTGTTTGTTTGAGATCAAATTTCCAAAAGCTAGTGTTATACTCTAATCTGTTTTCTTACTAAGATGTCCCAGATCAGGCAGAAGATGAATCAACAAAGTAGTTATAAACCCTCTAACAAGCTGTATTCTTGTTGAATTGTGTTACAACAACTTATGACTCAAGTGATAGGTCCCTAAATGACTTCTGATTTGTATCTCCATATTCTTAGAGTGGAGGGCAGTGTGTGGTTGGGGCAATCACAATCCACAATGACCTCAAGAGCTTATTGGTTGAACCATCACTTTTTTTATTTGTAATTCACAAGAAAATTTATTTTGACCTACAGAAGAGGAATTTCTTTTACTTTGAAAATACTCGATTAGAATAAATTAATGCTACAAGTTAATTTTATTCCAAACTTTGTGGGCCAAAAAATAAAATGAGGAAATGTTTTGGATTCATGAGTCGATCATACTAGCTAAATTTCCTTTTACAATTTTTAAGATTGTTGTTAATGAATATTAAACATAATCAATAGAGGTAAAAAAAAAACAATTGCTAACAATATATTTTCCCCCTCCACATGAAAAATACAAGGTTTGGTTGAAATTACATGAACACCCAATTATTGTTAGGTCTTTCCTGAAATTTCAAATTAAATAATTGGAGGCTATCTGAATATATGTACCATCATTTACATAGTTGTGTTCTCCGGTAATTTATCTTCTTTCACAAATCATCTTATCCTTGAAGTCACCAACTTTTTTTTTAATTTTAATTTTATCACATAAAGCAATCAAGAATTTGGTAGCCATAACATAATCTTTTCAATTTTGCTTCTTACCATTTGTGTCCTATATTTTGATCTATGTTCTTAATTATTGTTTAATTCGAATGTAGTAAGAAGCTCATGCCGATTTGATAAAGTTGCAGAAGCTTAAATGAATAATGAGTCAAGTTTTCTTATTTATTGGCATTCATCGATGAGAAAATTGATATAGCTTTTTCAAAGCACTATTAGAAATATAGATATTTTCTGTGAATTTTTCATAGATTTTGCTTAAAATTCTACAATAAACATGTTTCCTGCAAAATATCTTACGATTTTAAATTTACAAGAAATTTTGTGTTAGAAAACTCGATTTTGTGAATTATAAAATTGGCAAGAATTTTATCTGCGGAAATATTTTGCAGGAAATTAACTAATTGTTGTAACTATTATTCGTAAAAGATAAGGTGTATAAACGATTTTTTATGAAATTTTCTACAAACAAATTGGTAGGAGCAAATGTACATACTAATGATTGACCAAACAGCCTAAGTGTATATTGATGATTCATTAAGGCCACTAATAACTCATCAAGGCCTAAGAAGACTCAAGTGTAACATTGATAATCGATCAAGGCCTAAGTGTACACACTATGATTGATTATGGCCCAACATGATTTAAGAGTTGTTTGGTGGTCAAGATCAAATATGAAAACGTGATAAGAAAGTGATAGGATAAGAGACAGATAACTTTTTTAAAAACAGGTATTTGTATAATAATTATTTAATTTTAAATATTTTAATTAATAATATACTTAAAATTTACATGTCAAAGTTATTATAAATATTTATAAGATAATATTTCAATACAAAATTTATATTATATATATTGTTATATATTATTATATATATGATATTTATTATATATTTTATTATTTTGTATATATAGCATTATTATATATAATATATTATTATATATAACATTGTTTTGTGTAGAAATTAATATTATTAATTTGGATGAACAAACAAAAGACTTAAATATATTTGAAATCCCTACAAATATGATTCTACCTGGATTTAGTTCTTAAAAAAAAATCAATTTTGGATTCCTGATATTTTCTTAATTAGTGTCTTTTTTTAGTTATCATTAAAAATTTGTTTGAGTAAACTTCCCCACAAGAACTTATAGGAAGGGGAAATATCAAGAAAAAATGAAATAAGTTTCTCCATAAGCTAAAATTAGCTTATGCATAAGTTAAAAATCAAGTTTTGAATAAGGTAATATGAGATAAATTTTACAAATTAACATATGCATTCATTTTTCCTTCTCTTTTTCTCCACTTAGAAGTGTTTGTGGAAAAATTTTCCTAAACATGTCCTAACTTTAGTTAGTTTAGTACTAACACGACTAACAAAAGAAATAATGTTAATTAAGATAATTAAGACAATGGAGAATACTATAAATTAAGATAATTAGATTATTTTGAAGTGCACAATTTAATTAATTAATGTATTTATTATTTTATATAAATAAGATAATTATATACAATTTAGTTTTATAACTTATTTTTTAGTATATTATGAACAATGTTTATTTTTGTAAAGTAATAAAAAAAATTACAATAACGACAACAAAATTAGAAATTAGGATCTTTGGGATGAAACAATAATTTTATATATTATATTTTAATTTATTTTTTTCTTCAAATTCATATTACCGTTTGTGATATATTAAAAACATAAATTATATTAAAATAAATCAAAATTAATGAATTAAAATAAAATAAAATAAAATATTTTAAAATAATTATTTTTTTAAAAAAGTACAAAAAAATAAATTATATTACAATACTTTTAATCATGGCTAATTTAAATAATTCACTTATTTATATGCTCATTACACGAATTTATCTAGTTTACATAAAAGCTTGTTATTATGGCCTTGTCCACCATGAGGAACGCAAAATGTGGGATCAATCTCTTAATTAGCATAGCATGTTAGATTGGGATGTGTTTTATACCTTGTAAGATTACACCATTCCCAGTACTCCACGTCTCCACCTGATTACACATTTTACCTTAATTATGTCAAAAGGTCATATTCCACACAGTTTTTTGGTTAAGGTATAGTGCATTGCCATCTTTTAAGAGCAGCATGTTTTTGTTGAATATAATAAGAACTCCACTTTCAAGGTTTCTGAATGGTGTGTGCTTGGACCATCACCTTTTTTACGTGGATGGATATTTTTCATTAATCAAACAATATAGCGATTTTTATTGGTCTTGTTTTCAAAGATACAAGCAAGAATAGACATCATTATCTTAATTATGTTAAAAGGGTTATACATGAAGCCATACAAGACAGATTTAATTTAATCTTCACTTTTTTGTTTTTTTCCTATTAATTATGCCTGTAAATAAGCTATGAGAAAATAAAATAGTCCCTAAAGTAAGAGTACCCTTGATTAATCTTATATCTATCTCTATTGTCTTTAAATTTTCTAGCATATGAGAAAATGAGCTCCCAGAATGAGCAGCACACGTGTGAACATTGACCCTGTGTACCCATGTTTGATTGAGATCAAATTTCTGAAAGCTAGTGATAGTTAGTAGTTAAAAAAAGCCACAAATCTGGTTGTTGGAAATTCACACCTCAAATTTATGGTGAAAGTGGAGTGTTACAGTTACAATGCTAAGCACTTCAATAACTGCAGTCATCTTTAATTACACATAGTCCAACACATGGGAAGGGATAAAAAATGCAATGATCCAATTTCCCTTACTCTTTCATTTATAATTCTCAAGGAGGAAATATTTGTGGGTTAATGGGTATGATTATTATTTTAGCAGACTCCAAAGGCATTCATTATCTATGCAGTATAAAATATTTTAGTTCTTCATATGAAATTGGTAGGCTTGGAAGCTAGAAAAAGTGACTTTGACTTCACTAATGAGGATTAATAATAATTTTCTCCAGTTTTGCTTGTTCATTAATTTATTTGTTTAGCAAGTTGTTTTCAGAAGTGTTGTTACTCAATTCAAAGTTTTTTTTTTTTCTTGCTTTGAAATTATCTTGGATCATTATGACACTGGTTTTCCCTTTTTCTAAGCGATTCTAATACTTCACAAAAATCAAGTTATCGAAAACTCAGTAAAATATCAGGTAGAGCTTGATAATAAGGTGAAGGTATATGATTAAAGGTTCTTTATATCTAACTTGTATTCAGAAGAATGTGGGGGATTGGGCAGCAAGGACTAAAGTTTTGAATACTTAGTTAAAGAGTATGTATTAATACCATGTTTTTGATATGAAGAGATTTATATTCTCTATCATACAAGGTGCTTAAAGAATGATAAAGAAATTCAGTCCGTTTAATTGAGGATATTTGGGGAAATAGTGTAAAATACAAAGCTAGTGAGATTTGAGACTCAACGTAGAATCTAAATGGAACAATCAATCCAAACATAATTCTAGTATTTATACAACTTATAATAATTGCAAATAATGGTTACGAGTATAAAACTTAAATTCTGTAGAAAACTCCCCTTCTTTCAAAAGTCATCTCAATATCTTCTCAATGATGCTATCTTGAAATTCTTGTTCCTTCAACAAATTATTCTTTTACATAAATAAAAAATATATATATATAAAAATAATATATATATATATATATATATATATATAAAAATAAAATAAATTTATTCATAAATTAAAATTAGTTTATACATAAGTTAAAAATTAATTTTTGAAAAAACTAATATGAAAGAGATTCTGTAAATTAATATATACATAACTTAATTTTATCGTATAAAAAAACTTATTTGTTTTTTTCTTTTTATCTATAAGTACTAACAAACAAATATATCCAAACCGACTCTGGAATTTTATCCGGATCCAATTTCAAAATGACAATCACGACCTCAACTTCCATCATCTTTTCTATTCTTAATCTCGAAATCTTAATGGCTTCATGAAACCCATCGATTTCTCCATGCAGATTTCTATTAAACTAACAACATTTTCTGGATATATCTAATTCTATAATCCCAAATTTACTCATGTACTTCATCTTACATATGACACATTTAGTGAAATTTGAATCAGCTTCTAGCTTAGGTCACGTTAACTTTACTTTGGAACATTCGAGCAGGCCACATGTAGTTTAGTTACATTCATCCTGATAATTAAGACATTTTTCAGTGGACCTATCAATTAGGAAGTACTAACTTACATCTAAACTTTCTATTATTTCAAAGTGCATCTGCATATTTGGAGGTTTATCAGCAAAATAATACCTTGCAAATACTTGTAATTTTCCCCCACACTTAGGGGCTTCAGATTCAAGCAAATATAGCATTTTGTCCTTTTCATTCCGAATCCAGTCTCGGCGCTTGTCACTCCATTGTCTCGGAGTTCCATGAAGGATAAAACGGAGTTGAGGAGCTCCTTGCATGAGCCTTTTGGAGATTCTCTCAAACACATCATGGTTAGTTAAGTATGCCCCAGAAGAGTTCAGACCAACATCAACATAATGAATCTCAGTGATGCTGTTTAGTAAGCCTTCTTTCGTCTTAGGTACAACACAAATCTCCTCATATCCACTGAACTTTCTGTCCATAGGCTGTTCCACATTGGGTGAATTCCCATTAGATCCAATATCTGAGAAGCCAAGCTCAGTAACTATCTGGTTAAGTACGGTTCCACCTTTGCTAAATCCAAGGATGAATGTCTTGGACTGAGAGAAACAGAAGGAAGAAGTGAAGCCAGACTTTGTATCTACATGTGTTCCTAAAATGACTTTTTTGGCCTGCATTACAAGAAATTCAAAACATGGAAAGCATTCAGTGCAAGCAGTAATTACAAGTTGCAAATAGACACAAACAGCAGGGACAGGTTTTACTATCGGAGAATCACATAAGCTATATCTCCTGTAGTTCAGCATATTGGCCGCACATCTTTATATAGGATTATTAATTTAGAGAATTTAAGGAGCTACAACTTTATTAGGATATGGAATACACTTGCTAAAGATTTTGTTTGGCCTCATATGGTTAGATGACGAAAATAACTATAAGGGTCAAGATGGGAATTTAAGTTGCAAACAGTCTGCATGCCTGGCAGGCAGGAATGAGGAAGGTTTGAGGGATTATTAAAAGCAAGAAAGGTAGGCAAAAATTGGCCATTCCTAAGGCCAGAACTTTTCTTATTTACTTTGTTGCCTTCCATTCTTATTGTAAGGAGATTGAGTCCATCTTACATCAATCAATATAGTACCTATCAGTATTAGTTTTGTTTTACCACTCCTATTCTGGTTCTTATTAGACAGGGAGAGGTTTATAGTAGATGATGCGGTTCTCCGATCAAAATTGGAATTTCATCTCAGGAATACACAGATTACCAAGGTGAAACTTTAATTCTGATTTGAGAACAATACCAAAAGCACCTATGGCTTGCATCTAAGTTTTGTCCTTTATATCCAAGGGAAGTATCATTAACCTTAAGGCTTTTGACATACCATAGAATATCCAAACCTAGCAATAAAAGCTTTATCACATGAACATCAATATTGGTTTAGATATTACACCATCAATACAGATATATTTTTCTGCTTTGATTCTTGAGCTATGCATTGAGCCAAAATATTACTTGGTTGGACCTAATAATTGCCAGAAGTAGAGTAGTTATGGTAATACAAAAATGTAGGAATTTGTAGTATATAGCAGGGGATCAGATCATACTTCTTCAAGGCAATTAGATAAGAGTGAGACAGTTGATGTAGACGCAGGGAATCCAATTGGATGGTATGACTTTGGCTCTCCATATTGATTCATGGATGGTATGAAGTCCTTATAGACAGCAAAAGGTCCATTAAAAACAGAAGCCTCAATAACCCAAGCATTGGTGAAAGAACCAAATTTGGACGCAACAATTTCAGATAGTTTCTGTAAATCTGATAGCCTCTCAATCACTGGGTTACCAGTCCCTTCAACTCGATCACCACAGAAAAAGATGGCATTGGCTACAGGTACCTGTAACAAAGCAGAACTCAGAAGAATTTTAAGTAAATAATGTTGGTCTGCAGAAAGAAACAGTGATATACATGTTTGAAAACATTCTTAATTCCTTATTCATGAAAATGAAACAACAAATTCTGAATTTGAAGTTGCAACCACATCAAAATGTTATATTTTACACTTTCCAAAAAGTGTAAAACATTTATACATAAACCCCTCAGTTCACAAAATTTAACTACAGTTCAGGTAATAACTAAAAGAATTCAAGAAATAAATATCCACCATTTATTACTTGCAATGAGTAGCAAATGATTAACCGATTTCTTCTCATGCACTACATAAATTAAGCCATGATATATTTTCAGTAAGTCCATTACTAAAAGAAACTCAAATAACTTGCATTCATTCCATTGCATGATTTTCTACTTTTGTAAAATACAATGCTAAAGCTAAAACACATAATTAAAAGACTATGATACTTATAGTAAGACAACTGAGCCACTTTTGGTCTATGCAAATGCAAAGTAAAAGCTCTGCTGTTATCTATAAGCAATGGGGTTCAAGTTCAAGGAATTAACTTACACGCAGTGTTCTGGTTTCAGGAGAAAGGCAGAGTGATGCACCAACTCTATGGAATGTCCTGCTGTTAGGATGCAATGGGACTCTCAAAACTCCACTCCAACGTTCCATTTATAAGTCTACCCAGAATGTTTGACATCAAGCACAGTGCATATTGGAAGTTGATTGTATTGAATAATGGGGCATTATACTAACAAGTTCAAATGTCCAATATAGACATCAAGAGAAATTCAGTTGACATCTTTAAGATCATAAGTGTTTCTGTTTGTCAATCTTCATCACATTCTGAAATAAAAAGATATTCTTCTACAAAATGAGAATGGAGAGTATCAAAAAGAGAGTGCCACAGAGAGAGTCACTAGCATTCCTCTCTTCTAAAATCATAGGGACCATTCACTTCAACCCAACAAGCAGCATTCAACCATATGAAACAAGAATAATGCATATAAAATATAAGTAACAATTGTTAGATAAATCAGAATAGGACAGAACAGGACGTGTAGATTCTTTTTTATATTTTGGTGCATACTACAACAATACAAGATACAAAAAATAAGAGACATATTTTTGGTTCTACTAAAAGTATGGAACCAAGGAGAACAAAATAGGTGGTTTCATTCCATTTGGGCCTATTTAGATAAGCTGCTTAATTAATGTCTTATTGAATAAGTACATATTACGTAAGTTCTTTTGTATAAATTATTTTTATAATTGAAGAGAAAATAAGGTTAAACTATTTTTAAATAAGCTATAAGTTGTTTTCATAAGTTGGCCCGTAGAGCTCATTCAAATAAGCTGAAAACAATTTATGAACACATCATAAATTATTTTCATAAGTTCTTTCAAATGCTTACACAAATGCTCATTTCATAAGATAAGTCCAAATAAAATGTAAATAAGCTCTTCCAATCGAACCAGTTTGATTATTGTTTTAAGAAAAGATTATTTTATGACTAAAAAATATGTCTACAAATTTAAATGATAATTACATGCTTTTCTCGAAAAGAATAAAAACCTAAAAGAAACTATGAGTTTAATAATGCACCATTAGTGTAAAGTGTCAGCCAATTAAAAAAAAGACAAAACTTATATCCAATATCACAAGTGTTGTTGGTGTTGTTCTCTAATTAAAATTGGACTTTCACCAAATGTCAATGCATATTATTATGATAAAACCTCAATTCTGATTAGGAAAAAATGAAAAACATCAACGGTAACTATGGTACTATATCTAAGTTTTATCTTTAAAAAAAAAAAAAAAAAACTAACCGTGATTTTTAAAATAACAATTACACAAGTCAACAATTTTTCGGTTAGATAACGGTGAAAAAACCTTTATTATGTCACGGCATTCAAATTAAATTAAAAACACTTCATGTTTGAGGGTAACTGCAGTTCATAGTTCATCAATTGGTTGAGCTTTGATCCATATAGGCACAGAAAAAATGAAGGTTGATTGGTTGTAAATTGAAATGAAAGAGGAAACAAAAGAGAATGAATTAATACAAACAAAACACATCAAAATATAAGCCCAGAGAATCAAATGCAGCAACAAAGGGCCAATAAACAAAACTGAAAGCCGAAACATGTGAGAATTAAGACTCTGAAATTTTAACAAAATTGAAAACCCAAAAAGTTGCACAAGATAAAGGCTATGACTCACTACGCTTTTATTCGTTATCTGATTCTCATGGCTGCGTTTTTTCCCTTGCTCGGTTTTGCGGTGGGTTTTGGAGGATTGAAGGAAAATACAAAAATGGAAAATGAGAAATTTTGGAAATTTAAAAGGTTTAATTACGTTTATATTCTTTCTACAATTTCGCAACTTTAAAGAATCTTTCCTATTCCAGTTAATCAAATTTCTTTATTTTTAAAATTATGTTTGTTTAATTTTATTGTCAATTTTTTATTTGAAATTCTTAAAATTCACATTTTTATCTAAATATTTAAAAATAAAAAATACTAAATTATTCTTTTAGTTTATCTTTTTATTTATTTAGTTTAGTTCCTTTATTATAAAAAGTTTAATTTAACCTTTTTAATTTTTAAAATTGATTCAATATTGTTCTTTTCTTTTAGTCCATGATAATGACGTTAATTTGCAAAATCGGGTAATTTTTAACCATCACCGGAAAATCGTCATTAATTGATATACACATGATAATTGTTTTTAATCTACACTGTTAAAATCATATTTTATTAAATTGTATAAATCAAAATAAAACATTATAATAAATTAAAATTTTATAATTTTAATGTAGTAATGGTTTTTAATATAATAATTTTATTTTATAATAAAAAACTATAATTTAAATTTTATTTTATTAAATTTTAATTTACTAAAACTTATAAAAATTTAATAATGTTTACTTATATAATATTTATAATATCATTTACATTAATATTTTAAATATCCTAAAAATTATTACATTATATTATAATTATTATTTAAAATAATTATTTGTATTTTCATTTTTTAAAATTTTACATATAACGAATATAAAATAATAAATATAGCAGCAATATCAAATTTAAAATTCAAAACTTTCATGATAATGTACTCGATAAATTTAAGTGGATCTAGATTACCAATCTAGGCTTGTAGCTTTCTATATTTGTATTTTGCTTGCACTTAATGGTAAAGACCAATTTACACCCAATTTATTTTTTTAATTGTAGGACAAGTTTACAATCTCTCATTCTTCTTAAGTGTATTCAACTCTTCTAAGACTCCTAATTTTCAATTAGGATCATCTAATGCTTCTTCAATATTTTTATACGCAAACAAATTTGTAATTTTAAAGGTAAAAGCTCGGTGATTTGGACAAAGGTTTTGGTAGGAAACAAATTTGAAAATAGGGTATTTTGTGCTTAAGTTTGGGTCATTTCTTAGTGTAGGCTCTAGTTCCTACTATAGGCATATTAGTATTAGAAGTGAGGATTGTAGTGTTACTTAGAAGTTCTTATGGTATTTTTGTTAGATTTTTGGTTGGCTTCATGCAAAGATGATGGACTAGTTTCTACTCCTCTTTAGATATTTTTTAGTATAAATATGAAAATCATTTTTTTTTTACTATGGTAAGCTTAAAACATCTATAACTCTTTTAAGTAGAAGAATAAACAATGAGAATGCATTTTGCTATTCTAGGGTCTAGTTTAAACCAAGAGGTAGATGGTGTATCCATAAAAAATAATTCAATCAAACACTTTTAAAGGCAATCGATAGTATGCAATATATGCTAGAAAAAAAAAGTCTTGAAAGTGTCCAAAGTTATGCAATAATTTAACACATGAGCAAGCATTAACACACCTCTCCTCACCAATTTTCACTCCCCTTTTATCTCCTACACCACCATTTTCACCTCCCTCCTGGAACTTGTTTTGAAATGCATAACTTTGTAAGTAGGTCTCTCTTGCATGTGATATAGATCAAGGCTATTAAGAATTATTTATTTAACCTTCAAAATCTTGTGTTTAATTTATCACTAGTTGTCATCTTTGAACCTATGTAGAAATTTTTTTTCTTTGAAACCACAATAAAGGCAAAGCACCTCTAAGAGAGTTATGTGGAATAGCAAAGCATGGCAACAATCATGCACCTCTTTTGTACCCATATCAATCATCATCCTTCGCAATTGAAAAAAAAAAAAAGCAAAAAATAAAATATAATAATAATAATAAGTTGCTCTATACAAAAAAGCAAAAGTTTCACCATTAAGGAATGAAAGTCCCAAAGAATTGAGGATAGTACGAAAAACAAAGAGAAAAAGATAAGAGATTAAGGATGAATGCGAATCATCAAGGAAGGAACTCTCAAGGGTGGCACAGAGGTAAAAGGTAACCTGTTTGGCAAAATAATATTACTTTTTTCTTGTTACCCTACCTAACACAAGAACACATGGCCTCGTTACAACCTATAAAAAAGCATGTGATACTCACATGCTTGAAAAATATGTTTGCAAAAAGTTAATTGATCTATAAGTTTGTAAGTAACAAGCATCCATAGGGGAAGTCAGAAGAGTGAACCCGTGATTTAGTGAGAGACAAGTTTCACAACCTCAGCCTCTAATTGGATACTTAGTTGATGGTCAACTTAGTTAAAAAGAAGTTTGGGTTCATTTTCTCCTTGTTTATTTCGTTTTTTCAAAAACACAATGTAAGAATAGAAGTTTCATCTTTTCATCTTTTTTACTGCAAAGGATAAGTTTTGATAAATCAATATTTTGTACAATAATGTCGTATCTCTTTGGATAAAATTCTAAATATTTTTTATAAATATCATCCATAATTCATCTTTTTTCTTGAGATTAATGCAACACATGCCCACAAAAAATGGAAAATACAACAAAAATAAGGACTTTTGACCTAAAAAGATAAAGCCACAAAAGATTAGCACAGCTGTGCAACTTTATCTTTATCTTATCTTTTATTTTTATATTTTATTCTATTTATCTTTATTTTTATTTTATTTTATTTTATCTTTATTTATTATTTTATTTGCATGTCGGTGCAAGCCCTCAAAAAGCCCACTTTGCACAATATAAAAAGAGGTAGTTTGGAAGTTGTAGGACACACTCTTGGTACTCTCGACACATGTCATTTCCCCTATTCTTCCATACTCCACTACCTAGTTCCCTCACCTCGAGGCTTCTTAAAAGGCACCTAAAGATAAGGTAGAAAGTGTGACATAGAGAAAAGGAGCAAAACTCCAAGCTTCTATAGGTTCTAGTTTTCTTTTTTAAATTATGTTTGCTTATAGTTATGTGAATGGGTAACTAGGTTTCCTTTTAAGGGTTATGATGTAGTTGTTCTTGGGATGCTTCATTACCCTTTTTTAATGTAATTTTTTATTTATCTTCATTGTTTAAATTATTCTATTATTTGAATATGCTTGTTTGTTAATAAACTAGTTAGAGACGATCGCACCTTAATTAGTTGGTGGAACTATAGGATAATTAGGTTTAGAGGAATTGCATAACCAACTTTTTCCCTAGGCTTTTGATTCAACTAGCAATAGTAGCTTCTATGGATCTCCAACTTATTGAAGTATGTGTTTCTAGATGACCAAATACGAATCATCATAAGGTAAAGAATATTAGGGGTGCTAGACCAAGTCCCCTAGTAGCATTAAAAAGTATAATCAGTAACGCACGATGTAAGGTAGGAAAATTGCATAAATTAAGTTCAAGAGGGAAAAGCATAACAAAATCAAAACCTTTAATTCCAAAAATAACTAAAAATAATCTTTCACTGTTATTTTATGTGATTTACTTATTTCATCTAATTAATCTTTTTCTAATTTTGATCGTCTAATCTACGCTAAAACTTTTCGAAAACTGATATACTAATCCCTTGAATATGATATCTAGATTCACATCTTTATTACTACCGCGATAAGGTACACTTCCTTTAAGTATTAACTAGATCACATCAAATCGAGAAGAAGAATTAGTTGTGAAAACAACATTCTCGTTCCAATGCAACAACCTAAAGAAGCTGAAGAAGTAGCAAGAGATTCAGGTATACTTTCTCCATCTCCATAACAACAAGAATCTTTACTAGAGTCTACTCCAAGATGACTAAGATCTTGGGTGGATATCTATGAAACATGCAATATGGTCATGCTTGAGACTAGATGCTATGAAGAAGCATCAAAGGAAGAAGTTTAGGTTAAGGCAATGGAGGAACAGATTAAAATGATAGAAAAGAATAATACTTGGAAGCTCGTTGATTGCCCACATGGAAAAGACATCATTGGAGCAAAATGAGTCTACAAAAGCACAAGGCTAGTTTAGTTGCTAAAGGCTACTCGTAGCAACTAGGAATTGACTACAATGAGACATTTGCTCTAGTTGCTCGTCTTGATACGATTAGATGTCAAATCTACCTTTCTAAATGGAGTTTTAGAAGAAAAGATTTATGTAGATCAACCAAAGGCTTTATTTGCAAAGGCAATAAAGGCAAAGTGTTGAGACTAAGAAAAGCTCTATATGGTCTCAAGCAAGCTCCCCAAGCATGGTACAACAGAATTGATCAGTGCTTCATTGATCAAAGATTCAGGAGGAATAAGAGTGAGCCAACATTATACATCAAAAGTCAAGGTAAGTATGTCAAAGAAACCTATAATGATATTTCACTAAGTTTCACTTCAGAAACCTATAATGATATTTCACTAAGTTTCACTTCAGAAACCTATAATGATATTTAAGTTAAACACTAGGCTTTCTTCTTCATCATATACCTTTAACAACTCACTTTTGGGAGAGTTGTTCTTGACAAAATGTATACAATATCTGAATTGGTCGGTCGATAGAGCCTAATTGGTCTGGCCGATTGAGGACCAGATGGTCTAACCGACTGTTATTATAAAGCATCTTCGTCTTCACTCAATGCTTGTAGGACTGTGAACCCACCAAATCTAGCTAGTCCAACGGACTGAGTACTAGCAGGATCAGTCGACTGTGACTTAACAAGACTCTTGACGGCTAGCAAACTGTCAAGGACAATGACTAAAGTACCAAAGGTGTCAAGTAGCACAACATAAAAAGTAAATAGTGATGGAACAAAGAGAAAAGGGAGAAAAAGGCTATAAAAATGAGTTAACTCACAGAGAGTAGGGGACACTATAATCTCAAATTACAGACGTGAACATTGGCGTCCACCATGGGCCGTTAAGAAAATAATTCCCGACAAACACCATACTCAAAGGCAAAAAGCCAACAACCGTTGGTGCTAACAAAGCTCTAGAAGCTGAGGTAGGTAGGCATAGTAGGTGCTAGATGAGAGTCGTGCACTAATCGAGAAAGTGAACAGCAACCATGAGTTGAAGATTCATGACAACATGGTAAGGAACATTGGCCTTGTTACTCAAATCCAAGGTAACATCTCGAAGGTTCGCTCTATATATTACATTTATCTAAAAATTTCTCCAACATAATCACGATGGCAATCACTAAGAGGACAAAGATAAGGCAGAGAACTTAGAGGATGATCCCACACAGCAACACATAACTTTAGCTTTGGCATTCGAAGTTGCAAGCCAGTTGATTTGTTTGCCACCACTATTGTTGGGCATGGTGAACACATATTTACCTTAATAAATGCAAGTAGAAGAGAGTAGGAGAAAGTGTGTAAAGAAACCATTTCAGGGGGATAACGCTGAATGGAGATAAACATTTGGTCCACAACATTGGTTTTTATTTTATTTTAATTTTGAGAACGAAAGCTTTGAGAGGTGTAGTTGTAATTTTATAGTTGTAGTGGATACACAATTGGCTCAATAACTTAATATTTCAAGTTAAGAGTGTGCGACATGCGGTGAGGAGTATGGTATCAATTTCATTGATTTAAAGGTACCAAAAAAAAGAAAAAAAGAAAGAGGGAAGGCCCTAGAGCATTTGAAAGCAAGAATATACATTTTCTCTTCAATTTGGAAACATACCATTAGGCCTGGGATTAGTTCACATCATCACGATAAAGAGCCCCTCCATCCTCTTCTTGCACGTCCACAACACCATGGAGAATTCCCAAACTTAGGTGTGTACTATAACTAAGCTTCATATTTTAAAATGTGTAGGGCCATAGTTCACAATTTGTGCAGGTATCAAAAGTATTTTGATTTTCTACACCAAACTTAAAAGACTTGAGTGAGGCGGTCCAAGACCCCCGAGCAAAACTTGAAGACTTAAAGGGAGGCAGTCACAAACCCCCTAGGTAAAAATGAAGACCCTGAGCAAGGTGATCAAAAGACCCCCTTGGTAAAAACGAAGACCATGAGTGAGGCGATCAAAAGACCCCCTTGTTAAAAACGAAGACCATGAGTGAGGCGATCAGAAGACCCCCTAGGTGAAAACGAAGACCCTAAGCGAGACGGTAAAAGACCCCAGGCAAAAACGAAGACCCTGAGTGAGACAGTCAAAAGACCCTCGAGCAAAAACAAAGACTCTAAGCGAGGCGATCAAAAGACCTCCTAAGCTAAAATGAAGACCTTGAGCGAGGCAATTAAAAGACCCCCCAAAGACCCTGACCAAGGCGTCAAAAGACCCCCGAGGCAAAAACGAAGACCTTGAGCGAATCAATCAAAGGATCCCTAGGTGAAACTTGAAGACCTAAGTGAGGTGGTCACAGACCCCATAGGTAAACTAAAAGACTTTTGAGAGGAGTAGCTGATCAATAGTTCCCCAAGCAAACTTAAAAGTACTAAGTGAGGTGGTCCAAGACCCCCAAGCAAAACTTGAAGACCCGAGTGAGGTGGTCATAGACCCCGGGTAAACTAAAAGACTTGCTAGAGGAGCGGCAGACCAGTGATTCCCCAAGGAAAACATGAAGACTTGAGTGAGGCGATCCAAGACCCCAACTTAAAGACCCGACCAATTCCACCTGGTCTGGCCGATTGTAACTCTAATTCAACTTCACTTGACGCTTATGGGCTGCGAACCAATCAACCGACCAAGCCCAGCTAGTCTAGCCAACTGAGCACTAGCTTGGTCCAATCGACTATGACTCTAAAGCGTCTTCGTCCTCACTCAACACTTGTGGAGTTGTGAACCAGCCAACTGACGAAGCCTAGCTGGTAAGACTGATCGAACACCAGCTGGTCCAACCAACTATGACTCTAAAGTATCTTTGTCTTTACTTGACGCTTGTGGAATTGTGAACCGGTCGATCGACCGAGCCTAATTGATCCGATCGACCGACCGAGTTCAGCTAATCTAGCCGACCAAGCACCAGCAGGATCGACAGATTGTGACTTGACAAGACTCCTGATAGTTAGCAAACAATGTCAGGCGGCACAACAGAAAAAGTAAAAGGTCATGGAACGAAGAAAAAAAGAAAATAAAAACTATAAAAACAAGTTAACCCACAGAGAGTAGGGGACACTTTGTAGTCCCAAATTACGGACATGAACAATATCCAAATATTATAATACAATAAACATACCCAACATAACCATGTACAAATGTGCATACAAAATAATACTAAATAGAGATAAGAACATTGAAAAATGGCTAGTTCTAGAAAAATGACATACTGGCTCTAATTTCAATTATATTATTGTATATTAGAAATGAGATGAGAAAAATGCAGTGTAGGACATGGAGATGATACAAACTTAGGGGAAAAGATGAGAACAGGGTTTCCAGTTAAGAGGAGAAGCTACAAGGGAGTCGTAGGCTATTTCTTCACCTTATTATCAAGCTCTGCTTGATATTTAACTTCGATTTCACCTTATTTTTGGTAAGTATTCTCATCAGGGAAAACGATTGTCAAATTGATCCAAGACAATTCCAAAACAAAAAAAAGAAACCTTCGAATTAAGTCACAAGACTTCTGAAAAATATTTGCTAAACAAATAAACAAGCAGAACCCCAGAAAATTATTATCAAGTCACATTTTCCAGCTTCCAAGCCTACCAATTTCATATGAAGAACTGAAATATTTTATTCTGCAAAATAACCATACCCTTTAACAAGTAAAGATTCCTACATGAATATTTCCTCTTGGAGAATTTTCTAAGAGCAAGGGAAATAGGATCATTGCTTCTTTTATTCCTTCTTACGTGTAAAGATGACTGCTATTATTAAAGTGCCTTTCCATTGTAATTACAACACTCCACTTTCACCATCAATTTGTGGTGTAAGTTTCAAAACTGGATTGTTTAAACTAAAACCATTATACAAGTAAACCAAGAGATGAATAAACAAATAAGAGCAATGATACCAACGACATACTCTATTACTAATAAAAATTTATTGGTAACTATAAAATCAAGAAAGAGACTCAATGAAAGACCTACAAAAGTTTATAATTTTTAATAAACTCTAAATAAAGAGTATGTTGCTAATATTTTTCAACAAATAATTTTTTTTTTTAGGAGATATCAAAGAGCAATGAAAAATGTGTATTGGTTTTGGGTGTGAAAAGTAAAAATCCTCTGTTGATAAAAGATTGATAATCAAGGTTAAAACTCATCTGAAATGTGGTATAAGAAGTAAGAACGGGTTGAAGAGAAGTACAATTTTTGGGTGAATTTCAAATATGAAAGACTCTGACCAGTATATTATTGCTGTGGGTATACTTAATACAGCGAAAAAAACAAGGAAATGCCTATGATATGTTGAAAGGGAGATAGTGAATGAATCAAAATATGACTATTATTGAATAATGGACATTGCAATACACAACCTCAAATGTAATCAAATCTCGTATTATAAAGATATAAGAAGAGACTTAAAAAATAGAAAAGGTGATGGTTCAAGCAACTGGGCTAACCAGGCAATTGTAGACTGTAGTTGCAGTCAGCCTGCAATCCCTCCACTGTTGGGAGTGGGAGGTTTTCGCTGCTCTGTAAAGCCAGCCTTACGCTATGCCCTCCACTCTAAGAATATAGAGACCTATGCCTTCACTCAGGTCCCATAATTCAACTCTCAACTTGGAGCAGACAAGCCAACATATTGTAACCACAGCCAAACCCAGCAGAGCCCCAGAGCCGTTCCGTCACCTTAGGGCCTTCACTTGAATGATAAGCTGGCGTAACTCAGCTCGGCAAGCTGACACCCTTGTCAGAGGATTTATAAATACTTTGTTGTTTTATCTTCTTCCTGATGTGGGACTTCTTAGTAAGAAGACAGATCAAAGTATACCACTAGCTTAGAGAAATTTGATCTCAAACAAACATTCAATGTTCACTCGTGTGCTTCTGATTGTGGAAACTTGTTTTCTCATATGCTATAAAATTTAAAGACAATAGAGACAGATATAAGAGTGATTATTTTAATCGTTTACTTATTTATGTTGTAGTGTCAGGTGACTGAGGCGTGTAATTTTACCTAATTGTTTTGGTTTCTCACTTGTATCATTTAGGAGGTGGAGAATCATACAACGTCCCCCCCCACACACCGCCAAAACAAAACAATGCACCTTGCTATAGTGTATGCCTTCATTAATTACCCTTTGGAATGATTAGGATAATGATGTCAATTCTTGCTTTATATCTTTGTGCATAATTATACCTTCTCTGCTAGAATGTGAAAACAAGACTAATGAAAATAGTTTTACTGTTTGAAAAAGACAAAATGCTGCATTTGCTTGAATCTGAAGCCCCTAAGAGTGGGGGAAAATTAGAAGTATTTGCAAGGTATTATTTTGCTGATAAGCCTGCAAGTATGCAGATGTACTTTGAAATAATAGAAAGTTAATTTAGACGTAAGTTAGTACTTAATACTTAATCGGTCCACTGAAAAATGTCTTAATTATCAGAATGAATGTAACTAAACTGCGTGTGTTCTGCTGGATATATCATTTGAATGCAAAAATGTCTACAAGTTTAACTTTTTCTATCCATCATAATTTTTTACTAATTAATAGATATTATTTTAAAACAACAGTTACATCATGAAATGAGAAAAAAATTACAATATGATATAGATTAATTTAGTTTGCTTTTTGTTCTTCTGGGTAGCTCCACATTCTATTTAACTTGGTTCAATGTTTTATTATTAATCTACAATATATAATCACAGTCCAATTTGATTTAAATTATTTTTTGAGTTGTTGCAGAGTTTGTGTTTATAATAGTAACGAGTTAACCTTGAATTTTCATCATGATATTCACTTCTTATGTTTTCAGGTTCCACTTTCAGTCCTTCACAATTCATGGTCCACCTGCCAGTGTTTTGAATTGTTCTCCTTTTTCGTAATAGAATAAAACTGTTCAATAATCCAAATTTGGAGGAAGATTTGCAATATAAATTGAAGTATATAATATTTTAAATGCAATTTAAAGGTTAGGAAAATTGATTGCCCATTATTGATGACTAATGTTTAAATAACAAATTTTTATATCATAGGTTGCAAAATGAAAGTTTGTTAGTTAATTGGGTTGTTAGCCAAATGACTAGCAACAGTTCAGTTTCTTTAGCTGATGAAAAGGATGACTATTTCTGATACAATAAAAATAACCTAGGTGTATGATATATATATCGTTAAAAACACAAAATAATTGTCAAGGCCATATAATTGTGCTAATATTTGACATACTATATCTCCTATTATCATATTGGTTTCACTTCAATTCTTACTACGAAAATAGAAATCGATACTAACAAAGGACAGTTCTATCAATCATGTAATAAGGATGATAATATGTTAATAGTGTGGTACAACTAATGTAATCCACCTATAATGTTTGTCATGAGTGGAGAAAATTATCGCAAAAATGAGAGGATTGCTTTATTTTCCTGAAAATGAGCATCAGTTTGCTCAATTATACATATACATGATAAGACAATGAAATAGCTAATAGGATGTCAAGTGTTGTAATTCTCTAGTGTTGTAATTGTTGGCAGTTCATTTTTAACTTCATGATTTTTTTTTATAAAGGATCACTGCAGATAACTCTTTAGTAGAAGCCTCCATTAGCAAGTGTATAGGATTGTTCAAAGAAGATTGAAGACAGACTTACTTCAAAACTTCAATGGGACTTGGAAAAAGAAGTCGTGATGTACTAAGCATCATATCAGATGTAGCTGATCTTATTGTTAGCAATTTTGATTCTACGGGTGTTGAGAAGAATACAATATTAACAAAACAGGACAATTGTAGCAGAATTCTATCTTAAATATTTTTTTTATTTCAAATGTGATGTTTGTTGGGAAGAGTTACATTATCTATTCTCTGGATCAAATTGTATTACTACATAGTTATAGGCCTAACCACTCCACTGAAGAGAGTTTTCTAATATATATATATATAACATTAGCAAGTTATTCTGACCCCAAGTGATCGCGCACCAGCTCTAGTTTCAATACGATGGAGGCCAACAGCCTTTAATGTTAGAATATGTACCTAATATCTCTAATATTTGGAATATATTCACCACAAAGTATAGAAATGTAATTGAGGCATAATACAAAATCAAAACAGTATAATAGCATTCAGCCACCCAAAAATAAATAGCCGCACCACTATCTTAGTCTTGTTTTTGCCCAACTCAGTATAAGTTTAAAAATGGTTCAAAAAACACTATCAATTTCCTAAATACAGCCTTGAAGAAATTAACAGGTTTTTCCCTCTTTTCCTTGTTCCTATCTTGCTTTGTGGTGTGACAGACAAGTGCAATATCGATGAGATATGCTTGTCTGCAAAAGCTGATATCCTCAGTTGACGCATGCCATGAATAAAAGTCAGGCATGCAACTACAGAACCCATCCAATGAGCTCCTTTATCTACTACAATCTTCAAGATATTGGATGCCGCCTCCTGCAAATTTTCCAAGCCACAAGTCTTATGATAGAATAAGAGGAAATAAATTATCTAAATTAAATAGACAGCTCAATCATATTCAGCTTGAAGTAGATGCTACAGAACACAATTATCATATTTATAATGCCATATCTAATATTGGTTCCCATTGATAATATGATTATGCCATACATCGTCAGCATCAAAAGGGCAAAAGAAAAAAAAATGAAAGGGGGGATTCACTTCCAATAAATACAATATGCGGACATTTAAGTCGTAAACAGTTACACAAAAGTGACAGTAATATCCAAGTAACACCAGCTTTATTCATCCACTGAAAGTCAGGATTCAGGAACCAAAAACATTTTATCATTGCAGTAAGGTGATATCATGACAAGTTCCAACTTAGAAAATCGATTTAGATAAAGACAATTGATCAAAATACTTGACTGTTTTCAAATTACCTCTTGGGTCGGCTTCGATCTTCTTCATAATCCATCACTCCACCAGATTCAGAGCAGATCTCCTCATGCCCTCTGAAGTCGATGTCGGCCTGCTTACAGTGTGTAACTTCTGCCACGAAGTAAGTAAGACACGTCGACCAATATATTCCAACCATAAAGAACAGAGGGTAATTATGTGTGTATATAATTAAGGCAGATACTTCTATATCATCTGATACAACTCCAAATCCTCACATAGGATAGCCTTTAAGTTGAATACACATAGCAGTTATATATGGCTAAAAACTTAAAATGTTATTCCAATTAAAATGTTACAATGGATAAGCAGTAACATAAGATTAGAATTACAATTAAAGACAAGATAAGATTAGAAAAAATGGTAGTCTCATCTTAGGTAATTTAAGCATGTAAAGAAAACCCATAGAAGCACAATAATGAAGAGGGTGGACCAGACAGAGGAGCTGAAGAATAGTCAAATAGAGATAAAGGAATACCAAGGGAAATTATAATCCAAACCACTAAGATTTCCAGAGGTAAATGGCTTATTTTGGAAATTAATACATGACAAGAAACTATGGCATTGTGTGATCCATATACCTAGCCTCAACCAATTGATTACTAAAGAATAAGGGGACCTGTTGGTGCAACTCAATGGCCCTCAAAGTTTTAAGTCTAATAATACAGAGAAATGGGAGCTATTTTTTCTACTATAATTTTTGTTTTCCTCTTTCATAATACCCTCCAGTAGCCAAACTTCCCTATCCCATATAGTTAGAGGGGTTTGAGAAACTGACCAATCAAATCAAACTGCATTAAATCATCAAATTGATAATAGTTTTCTCAAAATTTAGGAAATTCCATTTTGGTGCCCAACATATTCTTTAAATAGTGTCTTATCCAGAGCGAGAACTTTCCAAATTGATTATTTAACCAATCCAATTCTAATGTTTTTCCTCCCCCAGTTTTCCATAAAAGAATGAACAGTTTTTTCCTCAGATGAACAAAATTTGTATACTTGTTCTTCTGCAAAATTTATCAGATAATGATTGATTACATTCAAATATAAATTAAAGCCAAAAGAATCCAACCTATAAATGGCCCCAAATATGCAATGACAATCAGCAACAATAAAAACAAGAATGCAGCACGGTTGCATTCATAACTTCTAAGACATAATCAGAATAAAAATGAGACATAAAATAACAAAGGAATGTGTGGGTGTTAACAATTTGACAATCACTTTGCTATTGGAGTTAGATTAAAACAGGAAAGCTATTCAGAAGCTGTCAATAGTAGTTATGATAACATTGGACTAAGATGGTAAGCTAGTGGTGGCTTGGCGAGGTTCTGTTATGACCATAATTAAGATAAATATGTATTATGCATTATTTTCTTAGAGCTAGGAAGTAAGAACGAAAAAAAATATGAATTCCGTGCAAAACAAAATGATCACATTAATTGGCTCAGGTACAACTCCAAACTAAAAGTATGTTGACCTCAAAAATGATAAGACAAAAGATGCAAGGATGAATAAGAAACCTTGCACATCAAAATATTCAAAGACCTACGATAGAATTTATAAATGTTTGCATAATATTCACTTTAAGTTGGCAAAAGTGTTGGATGAAAATTAAAGCTTGCACTATACATCCACCAGATAATCAAACACCAACACAAAATATGCATAGATAAATGAAAGGATAAATGAAATTTTCAACACATTCAGTATAAGAATGAAATTAGATGCAAGCATTTTTTATCACATTTTTTCCCAGTATATAAGAAAAAAAAAATGTTGTGAAAAAGAAAGGTATAAAAATAAATCCAACCCACCTTGAAAATAGACTTCTTTACTTCTTCTACCTTCTCTTCCACATCCTTCCTGTGCTTCTTGTCAATTTCACTCATAGCATCAGCCCATTTTATCTTCTCTTGAATTGAGACAAGCAGATTTTCTGATGTAGATAACCTATGTTTCCCAGTCATGAATTAAATTTTAGTATTTTGAAGAGAAACACCATACATCACATCCTAAAAATTAGCACTGTATAGACAAATACTAATTTGAGACATTCTGAATCAAAGAAACAAAGAGAAACAGAATTGCTAAACACAAGTTTAAGTATCAAAAACTATATATAAAGTACAAATTTGTGATAAGTTAACAATACAAAGTTTAAACCAACTTCAACTGAGATTGAATGCTAAACAAACTTAAATAGAGGCTGTTTTCTAAAGTAGTTATAGTCCAAAAATTCAAAGCTTTTAAGCATTGAAGCAAGTTACACATACACTGATATTCTGGTTGTCCAGTATCACTACCATGTGTACCATTAAACATGGAAATTTCACATTATTTTTTTCCACGAATTTGTATCTAATTTACTAAATATCAGACACATGACGACAAATTAGCCAAGCCCCTACTTAAACAAGATAGATTACCAGTTAGAGAGAGTCTGTATCATATTCCCCAGTTGATCAGGCCTCAAGTCCCTACCTGCTGCAAATTGGACCTGAAATCACTCTCAAAGATCAGGTAAACTCCTAATACTCATCAAATGGAAAAGTATAAATGGGTCAAAAACACAATTTAAAAAAATAACAGATGATGATGAGCTAGGACCTCAAAGCATCGCCGCAACTGATCCAGCTTTCCTCGGACTATTCCCTGATGAGCAAGAAAAGTTAGAAAACATGTCTATCATTCATGAAACATTGTTTCCAAGTTACCAATTTATTAATTTGACTATCCAACACCTTCTGGAAAAAGTAGTTAAAAAATAATATAAAAGGATAATAGCATAAGGTTGGTACACAAAAAATAAGATAGAAGCCATATACCCTAAAGTAACAGACATATCTATCACAAAATTAGTTTATTATTTATAATACATTTTATCATAACAAACAAACAAGATTAATGAATAATGAATTAACAGAGATCTGAATAAAAGGATGTAAGAACAAAAAATCAAATGTGCCAATATCTACAGGCACTAATATTAAACAGGGATCTATCACATAACAATTACAGTATTGTTTGCAGATCCCTTTCAGTGTAAATGATTGAGTACACGTTTAATGAACAAATAGTGTAGATTCTGTTACACATATACTTTCAAAGTGCACATTTAGATTCTGTTATATGCTCCAGTTTGTTATCAGAACCAGATTCTGTTGCCAGAATCAGTTATGCTTTTGGAATCAGTCACAAACAGACTTTATAACTAGCTGCATAAATACTAGACTAACTAGAGCACTTTCTATATAATTATATTTCCATAAGAAAATCAGAAATCAGAAACACTTTTCAGTTTTTTCTCCCCCTCACCCCAAATTCACTTTCTTTAATTTTCTCAGATTCTTCCATTTTCTGGTTACTCAAACTTTATCAGTAATGCTATTCATTGGATTGTAATACTGAATAGAACTAACAAAAATTAGTTGCTTCATATGCAATGACCTTATAAGGCAGAATCACCAAACATTTTCCACTGAACAGCTGAACATTTCTGATTTCGTGTCATAGGATTTCCCAAGGCTTTTACCAATTTTATCTTAAAGCAGAATTAGAGAGCTCAAGAATTGATGTATTTTCTCTCTAGTTTCCATTAGAAAGATTTAATGTTATTGCTCATCTCTTCTCTTCCAATAAGTTATTTTATTGCAATAGCAATAACAATAATCATTATAGCGATAATGATAGTGTAAATATACATTTAGAGCAGTAAATGCATTAAACACTCTATGGAAGGGAATGATGCCTACCGCATACATGCATTCATTAATTAGAAAATCTTCAAGTTCACGAACATTTGTCACATCTAACTCCTGCATCAGTTGGTCATAGGGTAGTATCTGAAAAACAATTGATTATGTAAAAATTGATCGCCAAGGTCAAAAAGACAAGATATTTGTCACATCTAACTCCTGCATCAGTTGGTCATAGGGTAGTATCTGAAAAACAATTGATTATGTAAAAATTGATCGCCAAGGTCAAAAAGACAAGATACAAACACTCAAAAACAGCAAAAAATGAACATAGAAACTTTTGGGTGTTAATCAACCAGTTATGTCATACAAAAATATTAATGCTATTTAAAATGATGAATCCGATGAAACTATCCTACATAAATTCATGAAAGAGTTAAAGCTTAAAACAACCCTGGGAAAAACACCATATAGAGACCAGAAACAAAACTTAATCACATAATAGGTCTAGGGGTAAAGAGGCACCATTGAAGATGCAAGCATTGCAAAATGCATCAAGCAGATGCACAATACTAAAAAGATTGACCAAGAATGGGGGTCTAGTAGTTAAACAAATAGAATATATAAATTAAAGTATGATGGCACCAAAAAAAATTTATCAAGTATCATGAAAATTAGTGAGAAAAAAACAGGCTGCTTTTAAATAACAAATACAGAATTTAAATTAAAAATATGATGGCACCACAAGCAAACCAATGCCAAATCCATTACCCTAATGTGCAACTCTCATGGGAATATCTCCCCTTTTCTCAAACAAAAAATTATTTAAGAGAAATAAATGAAGGGGCACAAAGGCTGGGTGCAAAGTGAGCTCAAAAACCCAAAGGAACATAAAATATTAAGAACACTGCAGGGCGCAAATGTCTCTACATATTGGAGAAGATTCATGAAACAACAACCATGGGTGGAAACCAAAACTAAGTCAAAAAACATAATGTTATCCCAAAAAAAATGGATATTTCCCCTTTCTAAGAAAAAAAACACCATAAATATTTAGCAATGGAAAAGCATAATCAAAAACGGTTATTACTAGCAGCAGGTTATAGGCATCAGAATTCAGGTCTTTGCACCAGACTTTAGACATGGAGAGAATTCATCTTTCACCCAAAGTCCCAAACTAAAACAAGTAATTGATACCTAAGAAATAGAAATCAACTTCCACATATAACAAAACTTGTACCAATAAAAAATAAGCAAGTCATCTGGACAGGAGAAGGCCAGTTGCTGGTGACTCTCAGATTAAAATGAATCAGTAATAATCCATAATCACCAAGTAAAGCAAAACAAGATAGCCAAACTTTGCCTTAATAGGTAATACCTTGTATGTCTCAGCCAGTGTAAGAACTGTAAGTTGCTTAAGCTTGAGGGTCTGATCAGGTATCAATTGTGGAAGACGGTCAGCATTACCTGTAAGCCATTTAAACTTTTTAATAAACACCATTATGTTATTTCCATTACATACACAGAATCGCAAAGCAAAGATAACAAATCATGAAATGAGGATAGTTTACGAACTTCCCTAATGATACTATTTATATGGTAACAACCAACATGAGGTGAATACATGAAGGCTTCATATTTCACAATATGCACTTAGTGGGTTCAAATTAGCAGGATATGCTTGTTAGTAATCACAAACTAAAAAATATGCCTCTCCGCTAACATGCATTCCTTTATAAGGCCACACATACATAAATTCCTTCATATTGACAATAGCAATGAGATGCATTAAGGCATCAAAGGCAAAAAGCAGTCCACAACCACAATTTCAGCCGCAATCTTAGGTTTTTGGGATCTCTGATAGTATTGCAGCTGCATTTGTCTGCAATTTCTGGCAATATAAAGGATCACGACAAATTGACAACCACAACCTCAATTTATAACCTTAAGACATCAGATTTATCGTCTCTATGGAGAGTTTAGGGTTTAGATCTTAGGTTTTTGGGATCGCTGATAGTATTGCAGCCGCATTTGTCTGCAATTTCTGGCAGTATAAAGGATCACGACAAAACAACAACCACAACCTCAATTTATAACCTTACTACATCAGATTTATCGTCTCTATGGAGAGGGGCCATACTTTCTAATAAAATTGATTAGAAGATTACTCCATAGTTCAGTATACATGTACATCCTATTGCATATTATTACCATTCTTACAGAGATTACAACTTTCTATCTCACAATGTTAACACGGGAAAAAACCAACAGATAAAATTAAAAAGAAATAAATAAAGGCAAATCCGTATGCTTACTCTTGTAATCACTCCATGTTCCATGTGCAAACAACCGAAGCATATCAAGGTAAGCAGAACTCTCAGTTGCTTCCAGCTGCAAGAAATCACGAGTCAAAAACAGAGTTCCCATCTTACTTGGACCTTTCTTATTCCCTCAAAATTTTACTTCACAGCAGAAAGCGCCTAAACAAAATAATGCATCTATAATATATAACTAAAAAATAAAATAAAATTTAACCACCATAAAACATTATCGTTTTCACAGTACCTAAAATACACTAATAGAATCACTCATAATAACCACAGCAAACACAAACCCCGTAAAATAATTTTAAAAAAATAATTACGAAAAACACCATTACTTTTCCATTCCCTTTACGATAAACAAGTACTATTAGATGTAAACAAAACAAACCATGCAATTTGATTAAAAAACAACAACAACACTGACAAAAAAATGCAGAAATCAGAAAAGGAAAAAAAAACGGCGAGAGAGTGAGGAGAGAGGAACCTGGAGAAGATTGGGGAGAGCGAGAATCTCGGAGAAGGCGAATAGCGAAGGGTGAGAGGTGGCTTCGACGAGGACGGAAGCGAGTGCGGCGGCGTCGGAGGCAGCGGAGGCTCGCTTGACGAAGTGGTCGATGAGCTCCGATTGCTTGTGCTCGATGTCCATCGTCGAGAACCTAGGGTTTTCGAAAGGTGGAAAATCGATTCGATTTAGGGAAAAATCGAGGGTTTAAGTATTAGGGTTTCGGTTGAGAATTTGAAGTTTTTGTAATTTAGAGAGTTATCGACAGTGAGTGCGCCTTGCCTCACACCGATGAAGGTCTCCGAAGAGAAACTGCTTTTCTGAATCTCTGTACAAGCTCTTATATACTAGCATGCTAATTCTTAATGCTATAATTAATAAAATAAACTATTCGTCAATAAAGAATTACTCTTTTTTCTAAACATTATCTAAAATAAATAAATTATATAATTCATTTTTCAAATACTAAATAACTTTTTAAGTATTAAAATTAATTCATGAATATTAGTAAAATATATCAACTTATAATCGACTCTTCATATGATTTTATCATTTTAAAGATTATTTAAAAGAAAATAATGTATAATGTAATATAATTTTGTTTTTAATTAGTGATCATTACTATAAAAAAATATTGAAATTCAAGTTAAAATAAAAAATATTAAAAATGATAAATTAAAATAGACAAAATTATTGGCAAAATTATTTATTAAATTATTATGTTTAATATTTCTTTTTCAATCGATAATAAAGTAAAATTATTTTATCTTTATTGAGACATTGTTGATTTTAAATAAGATTTTATTAATTTAAATGTTGAGAAATTTATTTTTATTGAAGCAACACTTATAGGAATTGTTAACATTATTCTATAAATAATATATGCATTTGAAAAATAAAAAAAGAATTAGATAATTATGTCAATTGGTCTATCATTTTTCACTTGTATTATTTCTTTTAAATTTTGTAATTATGTAAATAAATTTAATTCATTAATATCCAAGTGTTAGAAAATCAAAAGCTAAGAGTTTTGAAAGTAGCAAGCATAACAGATGTTTTAAATAGTGCAAAACAAAATAACAAGCGAATAAGTACTTAATCAATTGTTTTAGAAAAATAGTTACTTTTGGGTTGAGTTATGCCGAGAAGGCTCCAAATAAATATTAGATCCAATATTATTACACAAATCACTACACTTCATCTTATCTCCTAAAACATACCTATGAAAAATATAATACAAGCATTTCTTGACCATAGTCACTGTAGACTCTACCTTCACACTTATATATCAGAAAATCAAGTTATTTCATTACTTGGAGAGAAACTGTTATGAAATCAAACCATCACATCATCAACAAATAAATTTTTGGGAAAATTCCATTTACTAGTTAAGATCATACTTCTATCTTGCAACAATCACATACCAAAGTGGAGGGAGGATTCAAACGACATATGGTAGGTTGGACAAGACAATTGGATGATATAAAACTTGAATCTTTACTCGTTCGTGGACAGCAAATCATGTGATAGATAGACCCGTAGTTCTCTCCAACCCCCTTCATAATCTTCTAAATCATCCTAAAAAATATTTGATTGATGTTTCACACCTAAATGACACAATGATTAATAAGCTCAAGAAAGGGGAAAAAGTCTTATCAAGGATCCTGATCTAAACTAGAACATTGTCTTCATTCTTTGCATTAGGAACAACCATAGCTCAAGTCATGTCTACAATGT
Source organism: Mucuna pruriens (assembly GCA_025330945.1). Taxonomy (NCBI): domain Eukaryota; kingdom Viridiplantae; phylum Streptophyta; class Magnoliopsida; order Fabales; family Fabaceae; genus Mucuna; species Mucuna pruriens. Next base: position 220,187 of record JAENHJ010000395.1, on the reverse strand, counting down.
GGTTCAATAGAATCTCATGTAACTTAGCAATGTCCCATTGATTTTCTTATTCCACAAAAATGGCCAATGAACTTTGAAAATTAGGATAAAAGAAAGGATGTTGACAATACGTGATCTAGTTCATTATTAATGAAAATACTATGATTTATGTTGATCACAAATGAAAATAAAATTAAAATAATAAGTAATATAAAAAGTTGGCATGTCAACTCAAATGTCACGACTAACATTCATCACAAATAAAATTAAAATAATAATTAATTCAAAATTTCCATAAATAATAAAGAATTTAACATATACTATAGATATAAATTTAAAGATATTTTAAATTTATTTTTGAATGAATATATTTTTCTTAATCTACAAATTTTGCTTTAATCAACACTATCTTTTGACACTTGATTAACAAATCACCTAAATTTATAAAGTGATTATGGTAATTGAAACTGTAACTTGTTATGTATCAATCACATGTAAAAAAAATCTGATGAATTTTTTTTTAGATCTTTTTGTACTTATTTTACAAAGAGGTTGAAACTCACTATATTTGTTCTTTTTGTTGCATGCATCGGGCTTTAATTTACTTTTTCTGCATTTTCTTTATGCCTTTTGCAACTATTGCAATATTTCTAAGCAAATAAGTCTAGCTTATTACTAAAATATTTGGGTACGGATCATACTTCTATAATATATAGTTTTATATTAAATTTATTCTTTTTCCAAAAAAATGTTAAAGTTTAGTATGATATTAAACTTTTAATGAATTTTTTTGTTGTTGTTATATTTCAATATAGTTTTTCCAAGCCATAAGAGTCCACACGACAGTAGTAAGTTTTATGGTACCATGACAGAAAAATAAATTATACACATTGAATTTATTAGTCATCCAATACGTCATATGAAATATCGAAACATGGTAAGGAGTTCAATAGGGAGATTAGCAAAGGTGAAACAAAGAAATAATGAAATAACTAACGGTTGAATTAAATTACCTAATTTTAAAAATTAAGAAACTAAAATCACATAAAAAAATATAAGAAGACTATAATTGCGTAATGAATATTACAGAGAAACAATGTAATTTAGTCTATTGTATATTTTAACATAGAAGAGATGATGATATAATAATTGTATTTTTTTTATTGAAGAAGAGTATAATTTATTTTAATAATATTAAATTAAATGATATAAATAGTATATTTTAACATAAAAGAAAAAAAAAACAATATAACACCTTCTTAAGAAAAGAGAATATAATTTATTCTTAAAATTAAATCCACGTACAATTCAAGATTTGCTGCAACTATTAATTAATATCTCAGAGAGAAAGCGCATATTGTTATTTCCTTTTGTTGATTATTTATTTTTAAGTTAAATTATATTTTTATTATTTAATTTATTATAAAATTTTATTTTTTAAAAGTTTTATTTTACTTCTTTAACTCTTAACTTTTAAATTAATATTTTTTAAATAACGACTGTTTTCAATATTTAGATAGATAATTTTTAATTAACTCAAAACATAAAACCTTATTAGATTTACGGAACAGTTTGAATAAAAAAAAGTCATAATACATTAATAACGAGTCTCATGTAATTGAAAAACAATCTAACAGTAAATTTTTTAATTGCTGATAATATTAAAATGAATTTTCATGTTAAAATAAAAAATGAGAAATATAATTTAGAATTATTTTGAAGTGTGGAACTTATATAAATTGAGTTTAAAGAGTAAATCACACTTATACGATATTTTGTAATTGAATTACGCCTATAAAATTAGTACAGAAATTATATATGACTATATATTTATATATTTATTTTTTATCGGGCTTGAGAACCTGATTTTGTTGATATTGTTTAGGCAAAACCTAACAACAGAGAATCAATCACGTTTGTCAAAGAACGACGATGACGGACGCAGTGGCCGATTCACGGAACAACGCAGCGGTGCAAGCCACCAACGATGACGCTTCCGCCAGTAAATTGTACGCATTCACACCTCCTTTATTAATTATTAATTATTACGCTTTCAAGCATTTTTTTTTTTTTTTGCATTTGGGTTGTTCCTAACATCAACTATGATGAAGCTTACGCATTGTTTTTTAACCTTTTAGGCTATTGTTAAATTTAACTTTTGCTTGCCCGAGATTGATTTTGTTATTTTTTTTTTTTCTTTTTTAATTCTTTAGGATTTTGCTCATTCCGCACCATTGTAGGGACTAAGGAATCACATTCTTGAGTTGTTGTTGTTGTTGTTTGTGTGTGTTTTTTCAAATACTTTTTTTTTTCCCTTTTTAGTAGTAGATTGGGATTAGGTTTTTCTAGAAACAGCATTGTTTGTTGACATGCGTTGTAGGCAATAGCTAGATAGTGGTTATATACTTATATAGCCCTTTTCTTAAGACACAGTCCTAAGTTTGAATACGCAAATCTTCTTAAGTGGCTTTCGAAAGAAAATTAGAGATATCATTTTGTTTAGTTTATGGGAATTGCTTCATTCTCTTATGTGATGATGATTTTGACCCTGTTTGGATAAACTTCTACATAATTACTTATAACAGAAGAAAATAAGAAGGTTAAATGAGTTAAACTTTTCACATAAGCTAAAATTAACTTATGCACTTTAGCTTTTGGAATTGGAGGAGTTAAATGAGAGAGCTTCTATAAAAGTTAAGTGCATAAGTTGATTTTAGCTTTTGGGAGAAATTTATTTTATTTTATTTTCCTTTTAGTACTTATGGAGAAATTTAGTCAAACATGTCATTTGTCTTTGAGTCATTTACTCTTTCTAAAATTTTAATGCTTTATATATACTAGTCTACCACACTACCTTGGTTTTACCATCTTTGGTGCTTTATCTAAAAGATGGCTGGGTGATGCAATAGAAAGGTTGCATTTGCACCTGTGAAGATGAATATTACAGAAGGTTAAGTTAGATGATCCCTATTGCATAAGTAAGCACTAATCAAGATGATTCTTGTTTCAGTACTGGAAAGCTCTAGAGCGATGAAAACTGCTTTTGGTTTTTGATGAAATTTAAGTGTATTTTGCATGTAAAAAGAATGTTATTTATTCATGTCACACCATACTTAAAACGTGGTTTTGAGGAAATGTTGGCTGGATAAATTACTTTTATTGGAGTGACGGAGAAGTTTTATGTTATGAAACAAACTCAATGAAACATGTTTTCTCTGTTTATTTTATCTGTTCAAATGTTATTATGTTAGACCATTTGCATTCTGTTATTGATGACAGCTTGGTGTAATTTTAAATGATATAATATTATGGTTACCTATTGCATATGCAGTGTGTGTGTGTTGAGAGGCCACATGCTTTAGAAAGGAAAATTGACAATGTGTCTTTTATTTTGTGTATTTCTTCCAAGTTAATTAAGATCAGTTGTTACATGGTTTGTTCAAACCTCTAAACACAGGTGTCATTTGTGTCCCAAAACATTGCCGTGACCATTCCAAACTTAGACATAATCGTAATAAAAACAAGCATAATAGCATGTGTCGATGACACAATGAATGCAAAAACCTCTCATGTCTGCCAGTTGCAGAGTTGACAGAAATAAGAGACAAGGTGGACCAAGTGCAGATACAGAGTTGTTGAGTAGAAGATGGAAACTTTACCTAATACCCCCAATTATATTAAATGCACAGTATCATTCAGCTACTTTTTTTTTTTTTACAAATGTACTAGGCTTTAAAGTTAAATATTTTATATTTGGCTAAATATATTAAATTCACACTGGAGAAGAAACAACATAGAGTTTGAAACTTACGTATAAAAGTTAGTGAGTTAAAAATATATTTTAAAAAAAATGATAGAGAAGTAATTGAAAAATATATTATGGGCTGTGGTTGGTTTCCTTAAATGGAAAAATAGGTGTATTCAGACTATATTTTCACCACTTAATAGTATAGACTGTAGTTCATGCATAGCGATCTAACTTTAAATGAACTTTGATCCTTAATAACAATCTGATTAGGTCTATCCATCCTTTCTGTGTACTGGAAAAAGTTCCGTATCACAAACCTTATAGCAATCAATGTAGCATTGGTTCAATAATGTTGATAACTTGATTTTATTCTTACTCATTTTCAGTCATAAAATTTCATCTTGTATTCAGTTTTCATCAGGGTTCAACTGAATTATTGTTGTTATTTATTCTTATATGATGAATATTTTCTCTCCATAAACTGGCTGTAGGTCATGTGTAAAAAAGGGATACATGAAAGATGATTATGTTCATTTTTTTGTGAGAAGGCCTGTGAGGAGATCTCCAATTATTAATCGTGGTAGGATTTAGCTTCTTTCAGGAATTTACTTGTTTAAGTAGCTCTTCAACTTAGTAGTTTACCAATGCATTTTTATTGTTTGAGTATGAAGGTTACTTTGCTCGTTGGGCTGCTATTCGGAAACTTCTCTATCAGTTTCTTGATACTGAGAAAAAGACAGATGGGGATACCCCAATAAAGAAGCAGATATTATCACTTGGAGCAGGCTTTGACACAACATATTTTCAGTTGCAGGTGCCTTGTTTTCCTTGTGAGTTGTACTGTGCAAGTTGTACTTAAAAGTTAATCTGCTTCTGCCTTTTAAACTATAGGTTAGCTATCCATTTGGAGCCTTGTGGGTTAAGTGAAGGTTTGGATTGAACTAATATTGATCCAATGCTTTTGCATTTAAATATTAGTGAAATTTTCTTAATTAGTGTTTTTGTAATCTCAATCTTTAAGACTGAATATCATACTCTACTACACAAGACAGAGACATTGAGAGCATGAATTGTTTTGAAACTTAAGTTCTCATGCCACAAATGTGTTTTAGTTTTAGCTGAAATTCTTCTATTTTATTTATTTATTTTTTTGACGTGGAATGTAACTTCCTTTCAGAACTGAGTGAGTTAGTTATACAAATTTGTTTAGAGACAAAATAGACAATGGATAAGGCAATGAGGAAAAGTATGAGTGTGGATGAATAAATAATGTTAAAGTACTAATTACCTGTTAATAAATTTCAAGACTTTTAGTCTTGTCTTTTCTTATAATTTTAATTTGAATTACTGAGTTGTGGAATATTCTAATACAGTTATATGTATGTAATATTCTATCCATGCCTTGTGAATTCTCTGTGACTGGCACTTTTGCTTTCCCTCCTGTTTCTGTACTTGTTCTCTTTGTTTTTCCTATGTTTGTTTTGTTCTGATGGCTCCATAAATAGTTTGGATATGGTTGTTGATGTGCTGTTTTATAAATGCTGCACATATTGTAAAATGATCTCATACATCGCAAAGTGTTTGGTGTATATTTATTTCAATTATGTATATGTGCAAAACATACTTTATTCATAAGCTTAAACATAGTCTGTTGTATGAGTAGTCTAAAGCTTCTGCATTTCCTATTATTTTAGCACTTTGTTGTTTAGATTATAGAATTATTGTTGCCTGGTAGTGAAGAAGAATGTTTTCTTCTTTCAGCCATGTACATCAAAGATACAAAATTATATTTGTATGCAGCTTGATTTGGAACCTTAGGCTGTTTTTCAATAGCCTCCATGTGACTCTGGACATGGATGGAAATTGTGAAAATTTGTACTGATATTGATTCAGCGATTACCATTAGTTCCATTTTTTCCTAGCAACCTGTTTGCTTAGCTTCACTAAACTAGTGTTGTGCCAATTTACAGTTGTAACTGAAAAATCTTTTCTTGTCAGGATGAGGGGAAAGCACCCTATTTGTACGTGGAAGTGGATTTTAAGGAGGTAGAAACTAAAATACCTTTCAAATTTTAAGTTGGCAATGCAACCTATATTCTAGTTGTTTATGGATTCTGAGTTGGATTGGTCATTGGTATTTTGTCTAGAAAATTGTGTTTAATACTATCTGTTTTGACTAAATTTATATCTAACTGCAAAATGAAGAGAGAAAAAGCTTTATATATTTTTTAAATTGTAAGTTTTTAATTGCCACTATTGGTCTAGAAATTTAAACTACTATTGTATTTGTATTCAAGGTAACTAGTAAAAAGGCAGCTCTTATTGAGACTCAGAGTCAATTGAGGAATAAACTTGGTGAAGCAGCAACCATATCAAGAGGTATGCAATGCTGAATATGATGCTTTATATGGAAGGGACATCCTCTTATGGTTTTTATTCTCTTATTATGGTGATGTCCTTCTCTTTTGTGGTAGCACATGGTTCCCAAGTGCCAATATCAATTAAGAGTTAAAAATTCACACCCATTAAAGTTTTCAAACACTAGACATTTAATCCCTCTAGTTTTGTGACCATTTCCTCTCACCAATTCTTTAAACAAACAAGTGAAAGGAAAATTCTTATAATGATACCGAGAGGGATGGTGATACTTTATAGGATATTTTAATTTCTTAAAAGGTGGAATAAAATATTTCTAAATTCCAAAAGCATTTTATTTAGTGATTGTTCATTATAATTGTAAATATGCCGAATGAATTACCTGTGAGGAAAGCCGGAGTTGGGATCTAGACCCATAAAGTAATCTGTCAGATTAAATTAGATAAAAATAAAGCTCAAAATAGTATAGTTTATATCCCTTCAAATCTCTATTAAAATTTGAATAAAAATAATGCATGGGTGAACCAAAAATTCTGATGCAGAAGGTTAGAGAAACTTTTGACTCAGGTACCAAGCTTAATCTTAGAACTACAAACATCTAAGAACTGACTTGTAGCATTTGTGAATAAAATCAAAATTTTCAGTGATTTTTTGGAAACATCAATACTGAAAATTAGAATGCATGCATACTTGTAATCTGAACTGATGCTTGTGATATCTCATTCTCTGCCAGAGAAAGGTGAAGTGGTCAGCGCTCACTATAAACTAGTCCCTGCAGATTTGCGTGATGTACAACAATTAAATGATATTATATCTGTTACTGGTATGGATCCAAGGTATGTATGGGGAGTTAGCTCTGTGTCTGCCTGCTTGTTTGTCTGTCTGTCTCTCTCTCTCTCTTGTACAGTTGTGAAATTCTGTTATTATTCCAATATAATGGATAATTTGTTTAAATTGTCGTCTTCTAGGAAAAGAATAAAAATGGGTTTATGAAGATTTCTGTGCTGATCCGCTGATATCTTATCCTGTGCTTCTTTCTTTCTCTTCTCTACTGAATTGTCTTATAATTTTTTTATGAAAGACAATGCTTCTGAATTTAATAATTGGAAGCAATATTGTATTTCATCATAAATAATAATTTGTTACAAGTTGCCAGAATCTGTGGGGAAAATGATAATATAAATACAAAGAGCTCATAGAATCTAGAAGTTTTAAAATTGAAAATGACTATGAAGATAATGCTTCTGAGTTTTATAATTGGAAAGCAATGTTGTGTCCCTTTACACATCTTACAATTATGTATTTAAGAAAATTGAAAGTGGCAGGAAGAAACCAAGTTCGGCCATAAAAATTTGTAATTTTCACCTTCTTTTATGGTTTTGTGCTTCTAAATTGTTATGTAAATGTAGTTGTTATGCTGGAGGATTTGATTCTAATTTCTTGTTGGTTTTTCTTTAGCTATTTTTATTTTTGTGTGTGCGCGTTGCGTTTTTAGTTTAGTTTTAGTTTTAGTTAATACTCACATTTTTCATGGTCAAGGAATGATAAATTGATTCATTCTGATATTGTTATCAGTCTGCCAACTTTTATAATTTCAGAATGTGTTCTGATCTACTTGGATCCAGATTCAAGTCGTGCGGTTGTTGGTTGGGCTTCACAAATGTTTACAACAGCAATATTTTTTCTTTATGAGCAGGTTACAGCCTTCATAATTTATTTTTTTACTACTTTCATGGGAATAAAGCATGATCTTTTTTGCATAATATGGTGATTTCTTAACAGATCCTCCCAGATGATGCTTTTGGGCAGCAGATGATAAGAAATTTGGAGGTATATTATGGATGTCTAAGTTTTGTTCTAGACCATGGTTTTCAGATTACAATTGATTAATTTCAGACTATGTTATCAATAGCGGCCAGAGTGGCTGCTATTGTGGTGGTGAGGCACGAGGGCACTGGATGATGTGGTTAGGGTTCTGAAATTCAGAACTTTCCCGCGCCCCCTTTCCTTCTTCCCCCAAACCCTACCTCCTCTCTACTGTTGTCTTTCCTCCTTCTCTGGCGACCACCAGCGAAGCTCACCAGCGCGACCACCAATGACCATCGACATTTTTCGGGTTTTTTGTCTTCTCTGGCAAGTTCTGTCTTCTCTGGGACAGTTCTGTTTCTGGCTTGCTCCTTTGGAGTTTCAACTTTTCATGTTATTTTTTTCTTTAATTTCTTTTCTTTTTCTTTTTTTCTTTTATTAACTTTGATTCCCCTTTTCTTTCTCTGATTCCTCGTTCTTTCTTGTTGACATATATTAATATTTTTAATATATATATATAATATTAGAATAGCGGTCATCTTGCTATCCTGCCATCCTAGTTCGGGGGTCGGTCGTTCCGCTCTGCTTATCTGGGATTAATTACTATTTTCAGATTACCTGGACATGTCTGATTTCAAAAGTGGAATTTCTTGTGTCTAACAATACACGTGTACTCTTTATTGTTTTCAATTTTTCTAATTGCTGTACTGAACCTTTGTTTTTGTTCATTATTCTATTTTTGTACTTATAACGGGGTAGCAAATGTTAGCAAGCTGGTGCCCTAAAGAGACGAGCTTTATCTGCAATGTCTGAGATTCAAATGGCACTATAGAATATTTGTGGGAAGGGATGACCTTAGTACCTCAATCGAGGATTAGGCTTACCCAAAGCAAGATAGTCAATTGCACACAATAGCATTAGTGTCCTGTCTCAGACCACTGTAAACTGTTCATAACATCACATGTTGTGTCCTGGTCGCCACAACTGCAATTGTGGATGCTATTGTAGTAATTCTGTCTGATACCCTGTATTGGGGTAAAAACCTATCTTTACCCCTATTTTTTGAGTTTTCCAATCTAATATTTTTGGGTATTTTCACGGTTTCTCTTTTTTCATTAGAAATATTGTAGAGTTTCTGTTTCGATGCAAAACACACTGACTTCTGCTTCTATGTAAAATCACCCACTTTAGTTACTGGCCAGTGGCCTACTGCTCGCTGGCATCTCGGTTTCTGCTCTTCCTTTAGTCTATCCATGCATCACAGCCTGATCTCTGTTCTTCCTTTAGTCTATTCAGATTCCCATTTCACAGTTCACATTCTCCTAACTTTGATCGAATGTATTCTGTTTCTTTCCATATTGATTCTGCAATCTTCCTTTAATGGACTTATTTCTGGTGTTTTTTCCCTATTTTTTCTATTAATTATGACATCATTCTGATTAAGGAAAAACTTGTATTGAATTTGATTGCTTTAAGCCTTACTGCATTAGAGGCTTAAACTTATTTAAGATTTGCTGCTGTATTTTCCCCCTTATTTAAGATTTGTTGTTATTGTCTTGTTAATTATGCCTACAATTGATGGTGATTTTGTGCTGAGATTATGACTTTTGGTTCATAATAATAAATATCTTTGATGTGTATAAAACTATAATATGTTTTGTCTTTCCTGTTTTGCATCAGTCTCGAGGTTGTGCTCTGTTGGGTATTTATGCTACACCAACTTTACATGCAAAGGAAAAATTATTTCTGGACCAAGGATGGCAGGTATATTTGTAACTTTTGCTAGAAAAGATATCTTTGGTGTTTCTTTTTTGTATTTGCGGTGTATCTGATATCTGATTTGATTTTCATTTGCGGAAAACCTTCCAAATGATGATGAAGGAGTTATTTAGGCATGAATAGCCTGAGAAAGCAGTAGACTTAACTAGAAACAGTTATCAATCTGCAACTCTTCTCTTCAAAACAGGATGGAAAATTCTTATTTAGAGATTATTGATAATTGACATCACTTTTGTCATTGTTGCTATTAGTTATCTTAGTTAATTATCATCAGTATCTTAGTTGAGAAGAGTTATTGCTGAAAATCCTCATTCAGCGGCAACTTATGCACTAGGAGGACCTCTACCTGTACTAAGCAAATTTTAGTGAATAAAAAGTATCATCAACATATCTTTTTTGCACTTCTATTAGAGAATATCTTTTCTGAATTCAATTTTTTCCTTCACAAGGGAGATTGGGGAGAGCCGGAGAGGGATTATAGGTTGAAGTGCAGAAAAATTGGTGTGGCAGATATGTGATCCCGGGATCAAGTAGCTCCCAGAGGGACTTGGTGCCACTTAGCTATCATTTTTATTCTGTTAATGTTATGGATAACATAATTTAAAACACATTTTCAGGGTTATTACTGTTTTATGAAATTTCTCTTTTTCCTCATTTTAAATGATAACATTGATGTTTATCATCATATAGTCTTAATGTGTATTTACTGTCTCACTAACATATTAATATTCTTATGCTATTTGTTTTTTTTTTTGTGGGTATCAGAAGTCTGTTGCATGGGATATGCTGAGAGTTTATAATGATTTTGTTGATGCTCAAGAAAGACGCAGGTATTCTGTTGAATCATACCTGGAAGCTTTTTGTGTATTAAATTTACATACACTTGCATGTCTGCTGATGTTTTGATGCTAAAGGCAATTAACCGACTAATAGTAGATAAAATTGACTTATTCTCGTAAAATGGGATGATACTAATTATTTGCTACAGCATTAGCCTTGGGCACTGCTTTTGCATTTGCAAAGAAGAGTAAATTTCATAAAACAAAATTGTAGTATCCTCTTCTAGTCATGCATGGTTCTTTTGTCGTTTCTGGTCCAATAGCATGATTCTATATGGCCTTTTCACTTGTGTGCTTATATGTATTTATCTATATCATACAGCGAGCATTAAATAATGGTATAATACCAACGGATGTGTCTGGAGTTATCAAAGAAAAAAATAACGTTAGGATTTGATCGACATTAAACTACTTCAATGTTAGTAATAATTTTATGAGCTTAAAATTAGTTTCACATTGTTTAATATGTTTACTGATGAAATTATAGAGAATAAGAATAACATTCTCTTATTTATATTGGTGGGATATAATGTGGTAGAAAATGCAAAGCTCTAACCCTTATTTATACTAATTATATGCTCATAATACTAATAAATAAGGAAACAATTGAGGAAATATAATGATATATGGAAACCACTCATAACTCGTAAGTGGTGATCATCTAAGATTCTCTTAAACTTCATAAGACACAATAATAATATTATGATTCTAGATATTGTAACACTTCAATCTTAACCTCACTAAGCTTTTTCTACTCTATGGTTGGTAGCCTATTGCTTTTGCAAATTATGTCAAAATAAACTAATTGTTGATACTTTACCGTTAGGATTGAACGGCTGGAATTGTTTGATGAATTTGAAGAATGGTACATGATGCAGGTGAGTCCATTTTTTATTCCTGTTATTAGGTGCTACAAAATGTGTCTGAATTCTGTTGTATAGATTTTGCTGGGGCTTTGAAGGGTGGGCCTATACCAGAGTTGATTTGCTCTCTCTCATTTGAATTGGGGCTGTGAGTTGCAGTTATTCTTGTTTCTTCTATTTAGGAATCAATGGTCAAAGTTGAAAATAAAAATGAAATTTATGGTATAATCATTAGCCCAGTTTAATGCAAGCAATCGGTGACATGATCCACAATCAACAACATGCTTTGCTATCAATAGTGAAGAGTCCCTCTTTTATTAATACCACTACTACTATCTGAATTTTCTTTCTGTACTATTGAATTTCAGGAGCACTACTGTGTGGCCTATGCAATCAATGATGGCATGGTATGATCTTGATCACATGTAGTAAATTGGTAGAAGTATCTTCATTTACTGTACGAGAAAGGAATAAGATATAGCAAATCGTTTAAATCAATCCACAAATAAATTGTCTTGTAACATCTTGCCTGGATTGAAGTTGGAGACCTAATTATTTTTAGCGTAGCATTTTCTGGCTATCTTAGAATATATGATGATGAGATGACAAGGTTGATTTTTTTTTTTTAATCTTTGGGGGCTAACATGAAAATATAATATGATGGTGATGGGTGAGAGTAAATTTATTGCCTTTCTTCTATTTCTTGATGTATTATGGAAGTTTTGAGGGACAATAGTGGATAAGCATTTACTGTCTGGTTTTCTTCCATGATGCAGGGTCTTTTTGGGGATTTTGGTTTTGTTAATGACAAGAGTGTGCATCCTTCATGATGAAGCACGAGGATACACTCCCATAGCATATATTTATATTATATTTCCCTTCCCAATTACCATCTGTGGTTGTAACTTCTAATACAGGAAGCACGTGCCAGCTCACTCAGGGATGTCTGGTAAAAAGATTCTCGGAAACTTGTTAAATATTGTATGAGAATTTTAGCCAAATGATTATAGATATTTTTATCAGAATTTCAGTTGGATTATTTTTAGAGTTTATGTTAATAATTGACTATAGATGTAATCAATTATTGTTATAAATAAGTTTTATGTTTAAATATGTCAGGTGAAAAGTGGTTTTAAGATAATCTATTTTGTTTGGAATTAAAATAATAAATTTTTTACAGTAAAATTACGAAAAAAGGGTATGAATTTATTTGCAGAAATTGATTTTGTATTCAAATTGTTGGATATAAAATGGAAAAACAAAAGTTAACTGAAAAATAATCTGTTAACTTTTGATCATAATTTTCATTTTTTTAATCTTAAAAACTTTTTTTTTCTTTGTTAAGATACATTAAATTGCTATATATACGATTGGATAGTAATATAGTTTATTGGTTTAAATATGATTTTAATCTTTATAAAATGAGTGATTTTTTATTTTTGTTATAAAATTTCTTTTGTTTTATATTTTTATAATATTTGAAATCATTTGTTTTGGTTTTTTATAAAATAAATAAATTTTGATTGTGATTCTTATAAAATGTATATTTTTTATTTTTATCAAATGTTTGGCTCTTAACCTTATTTTAAGATATATAAATAATATTTATTTTAAGAATTTAAAAAGATTTAGAGGAATTACATAATAAACAGAATGAGTTATTTTACTTTTTATTTTTTATTAAATACTTTATTTTTATTTTTTATTAATATATAAGTAGATAATGAATGTCACACAATAATAGAGACTAATTTAATAAGGATGAAAAAATTATAGGATCAATAAAAATTTATTTATTTTATAAAGATTAAAAATATATTTAAATATAGTTTATTTTATGTTCAGAATGTAATATGAAAAAAATAAACCAATTAAAACATGTTTAAAATATCAATGTTTTGAAAATCAGATTAATTATTAAATGAGGTTACTGATTCAAGGTTGAATAATGAACCAAATCTAATCAATAATAATATATTGTAAAAAAAATGTTATACTAATAGTATGGTATAATATTTTGTAATATCCATGCACTAGGCGCATCATATCTTTCTTTTCTACCCGTGGATTTGGGTTCATGAATTAATCCGAGCATGTTGGGCAAGAGGTGGTAGAGGGCAACAAAGTAATTGCAACATAAAATTATAGGTGTACCCTTCAATCTAAAACAGATACGAATACGAATAATCAGGTGCACTCATAGCTACACAGACATGTTTCTCATTTTTGAAGCACTACGACACACCAAAATAGATGCAGAATACCAATCCAGTGCAATGCAATACAAGAAGATAACATAGCAACTGAAATCAAAACCGTCACTTAAGCTGAACCCTCTTCTTTGATCATCTCCTCCATTGACTTTGCAGGGGCCATAGGTGATGATGGAGAGCACTCCACTCCCATCTCTACTCTTAGTACTCTTAGGCCATTGATGCTTTCTTCAGCTCATTTATACCGTTTCTCATATCATCCATCTTTGTGACAATACAATCTAACTTATTTTACTATTGAATAAAATTTATTAAAAATTATAAAATTAAAAGAAAAATTCATTAAATAAGAAAAGTAAAACATACAAAAAATATCTATAATTTTCAATAATTATAATTAATAATATAAAACGTGTCCAACAAAATATATTAGATAGTGTGTGGTTAGTATTTCTCAAAATATTTTACACATGTCCCAACACCAACACCGCTTTACACTTGTATGACATGTTGGACACTTCTTATTAGGTGTCTAAAAAAAATATTTTGTTAATACTTTTATATAGCCAATATTTTCATATGAATGGACATTTCAAAAACACTTAACTTTTTTTTTTCAAGTATTCAGAAAAGTTTGCTTAATATGTAATATAAAATTTTAAAAAATAATATCTCTCAGTATATCATAGGAAGATGAGTATACCAAAAATATACAAATTTGGATTATCATTTTAAATATATATATAGTGGTGTCATAGTGTCCTATATTTTTTACATTAGCTGTGTTGGAGTGCCCTTGTCAGCATAGTGTTTGGTGTCTATGTCAAAATCTGTGCTTCACAATAAGGAGAAGATTATGATGGTGGACATGTAGTGAGCTTGTTGGAGGTTTACCTAGTTCATGTGTCTATTTTGTCCATGGCTTTAAGAAAATGGGAGAATATCCTATTCTATGGTCTTCACTTTGTTTCTTCTCTAGTAAGTAGTAATATTTCTTCATAAAGAAAATGTAAAACTAGTATTGTTCTATGTGTTTAATGCCAGCAGATTTTGATGTACATTATATATTCAGCATTTGAGCAATAAGTGATACTGGATTACTGGTTCTGAAGTAGAATATTTTGAAGAAAGTGTTAATTTTCTCTCAAGTTGCCAAAAGATGATTTGCAGATTATTTCAGGAGATCCTTGCTTAAGAGTGGAAATTTATAAATGACATGACCATTTTGCCTTTTAATGTTATCTCCTTTGTTTTTGCATATATTTTTAACTATATCTTTTTAAAACTTGTCAGACTCTTACGGGTTGAGCATACACTTTCTATTTCACTCAATAAAATTGATGATCTTAAATATTGTGATGGAATATGAATTTCAAGCTGCAAGATCTTACTACTTTTAATCTTTAAATCTTTATGATATTATCGATCATAGTTCAAATGTTCCATCTCAAGTTGATTCTGCTGTCTGCTTATTTACAAATTGAATTACCAACACAATTGTCTGATTTGCTTTGGTGCATTCTTAACTTGTAACTTTATTTTGTCACCATAAATTCATCTGATAGCAAAGATTGATTTCTAGACAATAGACATAATACATGGATTACTTTCTTAGTTTCCTCAGTCTGGATGGAAAATTTCTGTGCATTCTTCATATAATTATAGATGTTAATTTCAGGCGTAAGAATGGATATATTGCATGATTATTGTACTACTCATTTAACAATTTCCCATGAAGATCATCCATACAAATTGCCACCATAGAACTTGTGTTTTTAGTTTTACTAGCTGCTCTGGTGCATATTAAAATTAACCTTTTTCTTTGCTTCATATCATTGAGGTTGCCATATTTCTTGCAAAAGTTGCAGATTTGGACACAAATCTTGGAGATACATATTTGGTTCCGGTGAATTTCAAGAAGGATAAAATTTAAATAGTATTTTTAATGCAGTTTGTTTGTTTGAGATTTCTTGTTAACTAGTGAGATGAAGATAGAGTATGTAAGTAGGGGTAATCCCCATCTTACTAGTCAATTTTGTAGGATTGAGTTAAGTTGAAATTCATATTCTAAGATGGTATAAGAGCCTATTTTAATGATTATTATTGGGTTTATCGAGTTATCTACTATTAGGTTGTTATCAGACCACTGCAAATGTTTAGTAATGCAAACTTTACACTTTAATTAATCCGCATAATGCAAACTTTACACTTTAATTAATCCGCATAATATATGTATACATTAAATACCAACACATGTTTATAACATGAAACTCCAATTCTAATTAGAAAACAACATAAAAAGTATCTAAAGAATTGTATGTAAATTTTTTTTGCTCAAAAGCTGTAGACTTGTTGGAACCACTGACACTGAAATCTGAAGCCAGTGAGTTTGAGCAACAGATTTGGCTACAAATGGATTTCATAGTAAAACATATCTTTGGCATTTCTGGCATTGCAGTACTTACCTTTCATTGCCTGAGATTCTACAATGAACCTCTTAGTAAATGCATGTAGACACTACATTTTCTCATTCCACATTTTTTCTTTGCTATCTTCTTTTTGCATAAGGACAACTGTGCTGTGGTCTTCCTTGCATTATTGTAACTAAATATACTTGTCTGATGAGAAAGAAAGAATAGCATAAAAAAAAGGACGTAATTTGTTTTAGTTAAAAATAAAAAAGGATGGATTTGATTCTTCCATGAGATGCACTTTAGAAGATAAGATGCAAAGTTATAGTTGTTGGTTGGTAAATCACAATTTTATAGTTTATTATGTGTGTATATATTTAACCACAATGTTGATTTTTTAGTTTGAGGAATTACAACTTTTGAATTAGATGAACACCTTGTGAACAGTAAAAGCTCAAAAGCAAAGCACATAGTAAATTAACCATCATTGTAGCCTTAAACCCTTTTTAATGTTGCCAAATACAATTACTCATTGTTGCTGTTAATTGTCCTAATCAAGTCATTAACTTGTCAGAGTCACGCTTCAAAATATCTAAATATTTTACAAAAAGTCAAAAGTCCTAATTAAGGTGTGATTAAAAAAAAAATTGTAATTACAAAAGATGAATCAGGCATATATTTAAAATACCTTTAGTGCTACTATAGGACATCCCTTGTTTTGGAGTACAATAGGACACTTTTTTTCGGGTACAATAAGTACATGCTTGTATAATTTATTTTAGGATTAAACTTTTTAAGTGTAAATACTTATTTTTGGTTCTTGAAAAAAATCATTCGATATAGTTTGGTTCTTGAAGAAAAAAAGTAACTAAATAGTCTCACACGATTATAAATTAATATGGTATAATTTAGTCCTTAAGTCATTTTCCCTCTATTTTTAAGTATGATTAGTCCTTAAAAAATCACATATACACTTAATCTCTAACAAAATCATTAATGAAAATTGGATGATTTGAATAAATTTTCGGTTGAATTACAATAAATGGGTAACAAACAATTAATATTTATGATCCATTAAATATGCATTGAAAAAATCTAACTCATTCATATCCATCTAACTAAAACTATCTAACTCATCAATTAATAATTTTATTACAGACAGATATCTGACCCATCCATTTATATGTTATATTTTAAAATTTTCAATTTCAATAATTACAATATCATTGTTGGTGGATCACATAGTAAAATAGTAAAAAGAAGTAGAAATGGGTTTTCAACAGCAATAAGAAGAAAAACAATTTAATCTATTTTTTTTAGTAAGTTAACAGTCCAATGAAAAAATAATTATCATTAATTATCCACCAAACACAATAAATAACTTAATCCATCCAATCGATTAATTTTTGTTTTCTAACATACAACAATGAATTGAATTTGACTTAAATACAAATAAATTGGTTGAATTATGATGTAAGAATTATTTTTTCACTCCTATTAATATTAAATTGATCCCTATAAATGATTTGTCAAACAAATAGAACGAATAAGTGTCTCTTACATGAATAATCTTGAAAGACTAAAGGCATGTTTTACTTATAATTATAATATCAAAATTTCTCACTTTCCACCCATTTCCATGTAAAATCTTTGACTTAGATTAATTTGAGTGTACATCCCAATCACATTCGATAGTTGAGAATTAATTCTACCTTAGTCCTTGAAAAAAACGATTGCCCAACATGTACTAACTAACACCCATGTATTTTTTTCTTGGGTTTGAATGAGACAAAGCCAGATATATTTATGTTGTACATCATAGACTACGAAGTATTGTTTTGTCCCTCTAGTACTAGCTTCTTCTTCTTTTGTCCCTCTGTTTTGAACTTGTACAATATAGTTGGATATTCAACAATTTTATAAATTGAATTGTTTAAAAGGGACATACAAACGTCTTATGTTATTACTAATTAGATGAAGATACAGTCCATGTAGGGTTGGTGTTGTTGGATTAATACAACCAAGCTTTGATTTAACATTAGTCTTTGTAATGTTCCACCTAAAAGTTCACGTTATATGAAAATAAGAATCATGACCAATAATATTTACTCTTCAACATTTACTCTTACATTGTTATCGTTGACAAAATTAAGTATGTTTTTGGGTCTAAACGAATGTTTGTATTATCTTATTTTGTGTTTAAAATTATCCTGTTTTGTGATTAAAAACAAGTAAAAAAAAATTTTAAGATTTTTTTTTTGGTTAAAATATCATTTTAGTCCCTTGTCTTAATTTTTTGGTTTTAGTTTCATTATCTAAATTTTAAAAAATTCACTTTAATCTCTTAGAAGATTAACAAACACTCATCTAATATAAATTTTTCACAATTCATAGTGTATCACTAAATTGACTAAATTATTGTCATAAATTAACAAAAGTATCAATTTAATTTAATAGAGTCACTTTCAGAAATAAAAAGAAACTTGTTAAATTTATAAATATAGAACAAAATTAAAATAAAACAAAAAACTTAAATCTATACATGACAATATAAAATTATACATGACAATATAAAATAATTTTACGTTGTCATGAATAGGTAAAAGTGTAAAAATCAATCTTTAGCCCATTTTTTATTAAAACAATTTTTTAAAAGAATTTCCAAACGTACTATAAATAGTAGGAGCAAATATTGATATGCTTCCAACTCTATTATTACTGGGCACTAGTTGTGCTAGTTTTTGAAAGTATTGAACCAAAAACGTTATATAAATCTGTCTGAATTGAGTCCATTTCATGAATAGTTTATTGTCAGTACTACTTTATGCATTATCAAGGCTGCATTATGCAGTCACAGATAAGAGAGAAACCATAACAAAGAAGACACCCACAGAAAGAAAATGCTTGAAGACGAAGAAATTAATGGGAATGAGAGAAAGAGAAGGAAAGAAAACAAACAAGAGAATCTCACATGGCTATAAAAATATATGAGAATTCTTCCCTAGCCCCAAAAGAGACAAATAATTACTTGCATTTCAAGCATATGATTTGCTTTATTTCATTCACATACACCCTCTCACTTGTCACTAAAGTGAGAGCATCTATACAGGTAACTGGAATCTCTCTTTTCCTTTCTTTTCACAAAGAATTCAGCTAGTTCAACATAATTTGAATATAATACATTGGCAATGTTTAACTGCTACACTCATGTGTACAAACAACTATATACACAGATATAGGACAATGACAAATCACAATATTAATCTCATATGGACTAACAAATTGAAAACCCACAAAACCATTCTTTTAAGTGACTGCTGCAAAATTACTAATTTGGTTTCTTTTTTATGTGAGGAATATATTTTACTGATGCAATCAAGTGTTCAGATTAACCAAGTAACAACATTTGAAATTGCCTAAAATAAAAATGTTCTCTTTTTTTTTTTTTTTGTGAAATGGTATTTATTTTTCTTGAAAGAAAGATAATAAAGGGACAAATAACTACTATCATGATATGACATGGTTCACAGATAATCTTATTCCTTAAACATGCCCTCAAAGGTTTAATTTTTATATTTGTGTGTATGAAAAAATATTTGGTGGAAGATATCAACCTCTTAAATAAATCTTAATATCTTGATAAATTAGTCTTTAAATTTGAACTATGGGATACCTTGATTAAAAAAACAAAACAAAAGGACAAATATTTGCATCCTACTCAAGTACAAATATATCAGTGTGGTCATAATTGGCAAACTGTGCTGATCAATTATCTTTTAGTAACACTGCTTTACCAAAATTTAACACACTCATTAAACTATAGCATACATAACAAATAGAAAAAAGAAAAGAGAGATGATTTCCTGTAATATTAGTATTGACTTGGACAAGCATCAGTGAGAGTAAACTTATTCTAGTAGGTAGTAGTAGCTGTTAGAAGAACTTGTTAAAAGCAGAGAGAATGAAGAAAATATATAATAGTAATATTCTACAGTAGCTATCATATAAGTGGAGCAAAAGAATTGACAAAGATGCTCTCACATGCTTCAAGCTTCCTTTAATTAAGCAAATACTCACACACACCTACCCTATAAATGGATGATTGCATGAACAGCTCTCTTCATTAACAGCACTTCATCTCATTCTCTCCAATGGAGGGGCTTCAGCAGCAATTCCTTCATTTCCTCTTTGCAGCTTCTCTTCTTATCAGCAGTACAGCAATTTCAGATCAAATTCCCAAGGTTTGTATATAATCACACACTTCCCCTCTACTCTACTTACTTTGTGATGCCAGATTCACCTTAGTTTCTCTTATCCTCTGCAGCCTTATGTTGTTTATATGGGAAATTCATCACCAAACAACATTGGGGTAGAAGGCCAAATACCAGAATCAACTCATTTGCAGCTATTGTCATCAATTGTTCCAAGGTTTACTATCTAATTCACACTTCACATTCACATTCACATTGATTCACTTTTATTTATAATCATTGAAATCAATTGAACTTATGGAATGAACATGCTTTTTTTTTTTTTTTTTACATTTTCTCAGAGAAGAAAGTGAGAGGATAGCTCTGATCCACCATTTCAGTCATGCCTTTAGTGGGTTCTCTGCCATGCTTACAGAGAGCGAAGCTTCTGCACTGTCTGGTATTTCATCTTGTCTTCTAGCTCCTTTTCCTTTTGTCTACTCCAAATTCTTAACTTACATGATTCTTTGACTTTTCTACTGTTTTGTTGGAAAGACATTGTGAATTTATTTTTTATTTTATGCACTATTAATATAAAATATTTTACACATTAAATTAAACAGAAATAATAGTAGGTATAAATAATTGAGAAAATATAAAATATAAAATATACCCTAATATTATTAAAAAAAAAAAATTATTATCTAATTATAAATTACTATATATAATAAATTTATTTATTTTTATAATAATTATCTTAAAAGTTATATTTACATTGATTTGTAATTGAATAGTATAAAATTACCTTAAAGTAATTATTAAATTCTAATTAATTTATTTTAAATAACAATTTATTATTAAATAGTTAATATATAACTGTATAAGAACTCATGAAACTATTTGTGGTTGACTTTATATGGTTATTATTCAGTTCTAACCACAAAAAAAAGAGCATTAATTTTAGAATATGGATTTTTTGCTTAAAGCAAAGTCTGTCTGCAATCAATATACATATAATGTGGTGGGAAGTGAATTTTGGTGTCTATTGTATCTATTATTACTCTTCACTAATAATTTTGTTCACCAACCTTTACTACACTCACAATGATGTAAAAGACAGATAGACAAACAGTGGGGAAAATGGATTATTCAAATAAAAAACATGTATATTTATGAATTAAAATAATAATAAAAAAAAGAATGTAAACAACAAGTATATTAATGGTTCCAAAATAGAGATCTGAACCTAAGTGAGTTCTCTCGTGGGACAGGGTGGCAGGGGCACAGCCCCCAACTTTTTTCAAGATTTTATACACATAAATATATGTGATTGTCTGCATCACTCTCTGGTTTTCTACTTTCAATTTCCACACAAAATTTGTTCCTCTTTCTTTAAAAAATAGCCAATTGGTATCGGACATGTTTGAATAATTTTTTTTAAATATTTATAGGAAAAGTAAAATATTTTTTTATAAATTAAAATTAATTTATATATAAATTAATTTGTAAAATAAATTTCATATTAATTTTTTTAAGAATTAATTTTTAACTTATGCCACTTATGAATAATTTTTTTCTCTTACAAATCAATGCATTATTTATTGAGATTTAAATATTTAATTATTTTATTTTGTCTTAAATATGTTTTCAATTTTTGTAAAATAAGTAACTTTTGATTTTATTTTCTATAAAATTTTTATCAATTTTTATCCCTCTAAAATTTGAATTTTTATTTTTGTTTTTATTATAATGTGACATTTTTTTAGTAACATATATCTTCAAAGAAAAGTCAAGTGACTATCATAAGTTATACATACTAGTGTATGACATATGACATCTTTAAAAAAAATTATATTCCTAAAATAAATATTATTTATCTACCTTAAAATAAAAATTAAGAATTAAAAATAAATATTTTAAAATGTTTTATAAAGATAAAAATAAGTGATTTTAAAATTTCGAAGAATGAAAATCGATAAAAAGATTTATAAAAAATAAAATTAAATCGATAAAAAACAAGTGATTACAAAAGTTTCAATAAACATTGTTTGCAAATTTTGATTCTGATACATAAAACTTTATAACAAACAATCTTTGACAACGATTGAATAAGTGACGTATCACTCAGATTTTACTATTGTCCATAAAAATAAAAATAATAAAATTTACTTCATAGATTCTATTTCATACAAAAAAAAGTATTCTATGACATTTTTTACACGAAAACATAACCACCGTTTGATGCCAATGTTTCGCAACAAGTTTCATAAATTATAGTTGCTAAATATAGCAGTTTTGTTACTTTTATTGATAAATTATTTTATTAAATTTTTCTAAAATAGAAATTTGGTCACTTTATTTAATTTTTAATTTCAGTTTTATCTCTTAAATTTAAAAACTTTCTTTTTAATCCCTTGATGTATTTCTATTAGATCAAGTTGGTCATTTAGTCTGTTTTACCACACTAATTTACTCAATTAGGTGATATGTCAGACAATAAAACTGCCAAGTAAATAAAAATTAATACCAATAGTGTAAATTGACAGAAGAATTAATTTAGTTTTACAGATACACTTAAAAAAGTAAAGTAAAAGTTTTTAAATTTAAAAGACTAAAATTGAAACTAAAAACAAAAATGAGGGATAAAAAAAATATTTTAGACTTAAATTTACAATAAAAATTTAGTGGATTCTAAATATTAAAAATTATTTAAAATTCAAAACATTTGAATAAAAAATGTTATTTGCAATTAATATTTAAATTTAAATATATTTAGTCTCCATAAAATGAATAAACATTAATTTTGGTTCCTATATTTTTATTTTTATATTTTTTAAAATATAAAATTACTGTTTTTATTTTATCTCAGGAAAGTAAACAAATTTTATAAAGATAAAAATAAAAATAAAAAAAAAAATACTAAAACTAAAATTAAAATTCACTTATTTTACAAAAATTAAAAATATATTTAACTCTAAATATGATCTTCTCATAATTTTTATGTTACACAAAATTTCTATGCACACAAATTTTCCACTTTAATTTTCTATGAAGTATATTTATTATACACAAGTGACTTATCCTTTTCTCATATGCTTTCTTTTTACCCTTTTCTTCCTTTTATGAATTAGTACAACAGAAAAGGCTTAAGTAAGATAAACAACTAGACTAAGAATATTAAAATGATAATAATTGATTTTTAAATGTCAAAATCATAATTATTAAACAAATTTGATGATAGTGATGGTGTTGTCCCCTTGGTGGTGACTATTGGTATGTGATTTATAAACAGGTCACGATGGTGTGGTCTCAGTGTTTCCCGATCCAGTGCTTCAGTTGCACACAACGCGATCGTGGGATTTTCTAGAATCAGATTTGGGAATGAAGCCACGTGGCACTCCCACATTGCATCAACATTTGTCAAGTGATATCATTGTTGCTGTGATAGACACAGGTAAGTCATACAAAACTTCATAGCTCTTCTTTTAATTTCCTTGTCTTAACCCAATATTTCTGATTTTATATTTGCTTTGTCATTTTCAAACGCCTACGTTCTAATTGATTTTTTTTTTATATTTTAGGTTAAATTGATATGTAAGTTCTCATATTATTTAGAAAATTTAATTTTCGGAGATTTGAGTAATTCGCTGATGTTTTAACTATGAGAATGATTTATAAGATCAATAATCTAATTATAAATTTTAAAATATAGGAGTTTATTTAATTATTTTCAAATAATTTGGGGAATTATTTAACCTTTATTTTATTATTGTTCTCGTACGTAGATAGGTAGACTATTCACGTGATCTCTATGTGTGTCACCTCCTCTCCTTTTATATTTTCCTTCTCGTCACCGTTTTAGGTGGGCCCGTATTGTCTGCGGTTTACATAGTGCGTGGGTCATTCACTTGACTCGCACGATGTATGTGTAGCTATCCCCATTTCTATGTCTGAGCATTGCGTTCACCTTTCTTGTCTTGCCGACCGACTTGTTGTTCAGTGGCCCGATCTTTCGGTAGTCGTCACCACGTTATACGTGTTGTCGAAGAGTCTCGTTAAGTTACAATCGGTCAGTCTGGAAATATTCGTCGGATCGATTGATACATAGTGTTGTCACTTCCTACTGTTAATAGTCTCCTTAAATTATAGTCGTTCTACTTGAAAATGATAAGTTAACCGGCCAATCCAACTTCCAATATTAATTACTATTGCACTTTGCATTAATGAAAAATAAAAGAAAAACATTGACGAATGTTTAGGATGAGCGTGAACTACAACATTCAAGAGAGACTTTATAAGTCTTTAATGTATTACTTTTAGATCAGAAAAACGTATTTTTATATTGAATACTTGTGCCTACCATCAGTAAAATATTGTTACACATTAATTGTCTTACTTAAAAAATAATGGAACTTTTATTGTAAAAGGATTACTAGTACAGATAAGGTGTCAAAGGCAAACTTAATTATTACCTTCTTTATCGTTACATTACATGTTAATTTAAGTGCATTCCAACTAGATTTGGCTCATTGTGCGACATTACTTGACAACCTCTTCATTGTACTTACTCAAATTAATAAGTTTTTTAGATAGAAACCCACCTAAACTTCACATGTATTAGAAAAACATAATCTAAAATAAGGTACAGTGATGTAATTGTTTCAGTCCCTATTTTATTATCAATTTATTGGTAATTGAATGCATAATCTTGGTTTTGAAAATAAATCATTAAATATAATTTTGTAATAAATATTCCTCTATCTAACTAAAATTTTAAATCTCAATTCAAAGCAGAAATCTACAAGTGTGAGAAAAAGTCAATGATCCCTAAAGCTTCACTAAAATTAAAATTATAAGAACTTATTTCCTAAACAGTTAAAGAAATGATCCCAAAAGCTTCATTAAAATTAATCTAATGTTTAAAATTGGATACTCCATTTTACTTCAGTTAAGCATGTCATCCTAGTGATAGGAAACCGAAGGATGATAATATCACCTCTGGGTTTGATTCAATTGATAAGAATAGCAAGAAATAAATTAAAAAATAAAATAATAAAAAAATATGATTTTAATCTCTCAAAATATTTTAAAAATCTAATTTTAATATCTATAAAAATTTAATAGCGTTTTGATCTTTACATCAATTAAATGTAATGTAGTTTTAGTCTATTATCATAGATGTATGTGTTTGTTAAAATATAAGATTAAAAATAAAAAAAAATATTATGAGTATAAAATAGTTTTATATTATTATTAAATTATAATTTATTATATATAGTAAATTTGTTAATTTTTATAATAGATATCTTAAAAATCATACTAATAATAATTTATAATTAGATGAATGCATGATTATTAAATTTTTAAAAATATATTAAATTTTTTAAAAACTAAAATTAAATTTCAAAATATTTTAACAGTCAAAAAATTATTTTATTCAAAGAAAAAGAAAAACAGAACACTTAAATAATAATTGCAAGATACAAAGGACAATACCTAAAAGTGATTGGTGACATTGAAAGTGATCAGAACTGTGGCTTCAAACAAACAAAATAAAACTTTAATTGCAATGTTAAAGAGAAAAATTTACCTAACCACTATTCACACCCAACCTCACACCCAAAACTAAATTCCTAATTATGTTTGTGAAAATATTCAGTAAAAAAACCAAAAGGTAACACAGTACAATGTTGAATACCATACCATGGTCCATAGTAGCATGATATGGACCCAAAACAAAACATGTTAGTCTCATGTGAAACCAATTTGTCACTTCTGATTGCCACTTTTTAGGCCATTCACTATAATAGGCACACTTGTGGTTGAGGCTATTGACAGTTGCAGCATCAACATCCACTGTGTGTAAATGGCAACTCATTGTGGCCCACAGCTAGTTGTTATAATTGCAGCCCCATCTTTTTTTGTTTAGAGAAAACAAGCACAATAACTACTCAGTTTCCACCTCACTTTATGCCAACTGAAACTTTTCTTGGTATATTGTATCATATGGGTATCCTTTAAGAAGTGTGTATTTGTTTTTAAATCCGAGGATGTGAGGCTCACTCTCTTTAATGCAACCCTATGCTCAATGATGAGTTTGGCAAGTCAAAATTAGAGGAAGAGAACGGTAGAGATGTACTTAACTTTTCCTCTTATAACTCTTCCTTTATTTTTCAACCCTAACAAAAAAAAAAAAAAGTGGGACATGAGATAATTAACTTTTTTCTCATATAACTCTTCCTTTAATTTTCAACCCCAACAAAAAAAAATGATTTTTGTAATATATCTCTCTTATTTTATTTTAGTTCTTATAATTTTTTAAATAATCCTCATAATATATATATATTTATTTATTTATTTTGTTCTCTAACGAGGTAAAATGTAATCTTAATATACTTGAGTGACTTTTCATGAGTTACTTAGACACAAACCAATGTTAGAGAAAAAAACGAAAATATAAAATATTAAGCGAATAAATAAAACTGTTTTGTTTTTCAAATTCTTTATATTACATTTTGCAAACGACCTTCTAGATATTATGTGTAGAAAAATATATAGGGTTTAGAACTTAAAAGTGTACTAATACATTTTAAAAATTTTCAAGCATTGCATTCAATTTCCTGCTGCAAAACAACCAGCAGAAATTGGGAAAACCTGAGGTACAGGGAGCTTTACATTAGTGGCACCACTCCCCAGAAACCTCCCTTTTCTCCCCCAATTGAATGATTGTTAGATATTATGTAGAAGTGTTAAAAAAGCAACCTTTTCTTTTTGGGTTGCTTCATGCCCTAGTATTGAACCCTTTTTAAAGAAAAATCAAAAGGCCTTATAAAAGTGACCAAGTTCCCCCACACTTGTATAAAAACATTAAAGGGAATTTCTCAAGTTACTTTTCTGGTTTTTGTCACCACCATCCAGACAGAGAGATACACTTTCTCTAGGGAGCTTTACTAGAAATTTGTCTTAGTTGTAGGACCCTTGGTGCCCCATTTTAAGTTTAGAGTCACTGGCATGTGAAGTTAAAACAGCATAGAGATGCAATGAGGTGGCCTTTTTTAAAACATTCTCAACTTGCTTTTATGTGAGTTTAGGTTCATTTGATTTAAGAAAATGTTTCCTGTTTCAATTTTAATTGTAAAATTGTCACATTATTTCTACTAGAAAACAATATATGCATTGAATGTGGAGAATTTTTACATAGTTAACTTCATTATTTCGTTGGCTTTTATCGTAATTAGTTTAAAAATTATATTTAATATGATTTTTATTTGTTAATAATATAAATAATTTTATATTGGTAATATATAGAAATTAATCTCTATTTTAATTTTGTTTTCTATTTTTAAAAGTTTGTACAAGAAACACTTAAAATAAAAATAAAAAAACAAAACCAATAACAAGTTTTTATTATTTGCCATGCAATATTTTGTGTAGCCAAATCTTGTCATCATCCACTCAGTTGTTCCCATCTTATTGATTGTGTAGAAATGCAAATCAAGTGATATTAGGGGTTTAGGAACTTAATGAGTAGGAAGTAAGAGATAAAAGTGAAAACAACAAATCATTCTAAAATGGATAAAGCTTCTTACATATCAGATGTGCATATATATGCTCACACTAGGATGATATGTGACAAAATCATAGTGTAAGTGTACAAAAAGCAAGGTGGACCAACCATAATTAGATTATGAAAATTGTGTAGATGTGAGGTAATGCGAGTGTAATTGTGCATGTAGAATTATTCTTCTAAGATTAGAGTAAAATCATGTTAAACACATGATTTTTGAACCATCTGCATTCACAATTTCATGATTCTTCTAACATTTCATAATATAAAAATGTAATCAGCGCCCTATACATCATGTGCATTCATAATTTTTGAACCACTCTCCTCATTTTGAAAACTCTAAAATAAAAGCCCTTCATAAACTACATCCATGACTGTTCCTTAAGTTACAAAGATCATACTGTAGAGTTTGCATGTAACATATTATGAACAATTTTGATTGGATGTTGTTCAATTATTTTATGCCTATGTCTGTTCTGCATCAAGGAATATGGCCAGAGTCTCCAAGTTTCAGAGATGAGGGTATAGGGGAGATTCCTTCAAGATGGAAAGGGGTTTGCATGGAGGGTCATGATTTCAAGAAATCCAATTGTAATAGGTGACAATCCATTCTCTTACAAATGTTTTTTACAAGGAAAATGCTAACCAGTGCCTAAAGGAATCAAAAGTAGAAAGTTTTTATTAGAAACTGTCACAGTGCACTCTCCTGTGATTTCCAATGCAATTCCAGCATAATCAATAAAAATTTTCCACTTGTGTTTCCTTAACTAGTGCCTTAAGATACTGGTTAGCAAAACCCTTTTTTTAAATGCTCATATCTATTTATAAAATCTTTCAGTAATCATATTTTGACACTAACAAAATTACAAATTGATCATATGCTACATTTAAATTCTCTTAATAAAACTGCAGAAAATTGATAGGTGCAAGATTCTATAATATCGAAGTTACATCAGGTGGCAACCAGACTCATATAGAAGCAACCAAAGGTTCCCCAAGAGATTCTGTTGGACATGGGACTCACACTGCATCAATAGCAGCTGGTGTTCATGTCAACAATGCTAGTTATTATGGTTTAGCACAAGGCACAGCAAGAGGTGGTTCACCTTCTACTAGGATTGCTGCCTATAAAACATGCTCAGAAGAAGGCTGCTCTGGTGCCACCATACTAAAGGCTATTGATGATGCTGTAAAGGATGGAGTAGACATAATCTCAATCTCTATTGGACTCAGCTCACTATTCCAATCAGACTTTTCGACTGATCCTATAGCTATTGGAGCATTTCATGCAGAAGAAAAGGGGGTCTTGGTGGTGTGTTCAGCTGGCAATGATGGTCCTGATCCTTACACAGTTGTGAACACTGCACCATGGATATTTACAGTTGCAGCTTCTAACATTGATAGGAACTTCCAATCAACTATTATCCTTGGAAATGGAAAATCTTTCCAGGTAGGTTTCTTGATCTCTTCTTCCAGGCCAAAAGAAGAATGGTTGATTTCTTAGCATCATTTTTTTTTTTCATGCACCAAAATCCTTATGTTTTTCCCCTTTGTGTTGTCAGGGCTCAGGCATTAACTTCTCAAACCTTACTCATTCAAAGATGTATCATCTTGTCTTTGGAGGGCAAGTAGCTGCCAAATTTGCCCCTGAATCAGAAGCTAGGTACCTAATTGTGATTATTCTTAGCATATTACTGTCATCCTCTTAAACCTAAAATAACTGAGAGTTATCATTTCATGTCTTCCAATTTTGATGCCAAGAGCTTATATAAAAAATGCATTAGGACAATTCAAATGAGATGCATTGAAATTTACTATTTGTATATATTAATAGTACATTATACGAGTAGGAAATGGCATATATACAAACAACACAGATTGGGATTGTACATATTAAATAATAGGATCTCTAATACTAGTTAAATGCAGCTGTTAAGAATTGAAGATTCTACCTTAAAAAGCTATGCTAATTGTTCCTTGAAATGCAGGAACTGTTATCCCGGATCACTAGATTATAACAAAATTGCAGGCAACATTGTAGTTTGTGTTAATGATGATCCAACTGTTTCAAGGAGAATCAAGAAGTTAGTTGTACAAGATGCAAGAGCCATAGGGATGATACTCATTGATGAGGAAAACAAAGATGTCCCCTTTGATGCAGGTGTGTTTCCCTTCACTGAGGTTGGCAATCTTGAAGGGCATCAGATTCTACAGTACATAAACTCTACCAAGTAAGCATTATCAAGTATCAACCTTCATATTCATTGATTAGTAATTTAAAGTAGCTTTTCCCATGTTCTATACTTCTATGTG
This sequence comes from Mucuna pruriens, assembly GCA_025330945.1. NCBI lineage: Eukaryota > Viridiplantae > Streptophyta > Magnoliopsida > Fabales > Fabaceae > Mucuna > Mucuna pruriens. The sequence continues at coordinate 190,103 of JAENHJ010000395.1, read as the reverse complement.
CAAATAAGAGGAAAGATGTTTAGGTAAACTTCTCCATAACTATTTATAAGAGGAAAAAATAGGATGAAAAATAAATTAAGTTTTTTCTATAAGCTAATTTGTAAAAAAATTTTCAGATTAGTTTATCTTAAAACTGATTTTTAACTTATGCATAAGTTGATTTTAGTTTATGAAAAAATTTATTTCATTTTTTCTTTTTGTTTTCTTCTCCTATAAGTACTTATGAAGAAATTTATTCAAACAATCATTTAGTCAAAGGATGATAGCAAATGTAAAATGCATGTAAAGTGGTGGTTGTCTAAACAACATTCATTGAAGGAAAAACAATAATTAAACACACATATTTATGTTCATGTAAAAGTTGAAAAACAATATGCTAGCTGTATGCTCAGTTTATCATGCCTCCATCACAGGTACCCAACTGCAACTATTCTTCCAACAACAGAAATGACTAGATATAAGCCTTCACCAATTGTTGCATCTTTCTCATCCAGAGGTCCTTCAAGCCTTACAGAAAACATTCTCAAGGTACTTTTCTTCCCTATGTTCCTGCATGCAATTTTCATTTCATCCATGGAGTTGAATCACTAAGCATCTTGAGAACAATACACTCGATGTTTCTTCCACATAATGGAAAATTTGTTGTCCAGCCTGATGTCTTGGCTCCAGGAATTGGCATTTTGGCTGCCGTGATTCCTGACAGTAAAGAACCAGGAAGTGTTCCAATTGGGAAAAAGCCATCCTTGTTTGCCCCAAAATCTGGTACATCCATGGCTTGCCCACATGTGACAGGTGCAGCAGCATTCATTAAATCAGTACATGAAAAGTGGAGTCCTTCAATGATCAAGTCAGCATTGATGACAACAGGTTCTTACTGCTGTATTTATGTTAATGCACTTTTCAATGATACGTAAGCAAGGTATTTCTGGTCCTTTATAGCTAATATGGATCATAGATATTTGTAATCACAATCATTTTTGATTTTGGGGAGGAATATATTTCATTGCTACAAATATGGATTATTTAAAAGAAAAAAAGACCAAACACCCTTTTCTAGTCCTTCAACGTCTTGCTTGTTTCCTGTTTTCTAAAATTTGTTTGTTTTCTAAGCACATTTGAAAAATTTTGTCCCTAAGCACTCATACAACATGGATTTAGGCTTAATTCAACCATTTTCTAGTCCTTCAAGGTCTGTTTGTGTACTGTTTTCAAAAACAGTTTTCTATTTTCTAAAATTTGTTTTTCTTGTTAGCACATTTGAACATTTTTGTCCCTAAGCATTCATACAACATGAGTTTAGATTTAATTCAATCCTTTTATAGTCCTTCAAGATCTTGTGTATATACTGTTTTCAAAAACAATTTTCTATTTTCTAAATAAAATTTGTTTGTCTTGTAAGCACATTTGAACATTTTTGTCCCTAAGTACTTATTCAAAGTGGGTTTAAACTAAACTTAACTTTGCAAAACTAGCTTATAAGGTGAGAGTTACTCTCATTTATATACTCTACTCAGACTCAATCTATAGTTAATATGGAACTACAAATCTAGGATTGTGTTTGATATTCTCTTACAATGTAGATTTAGGATCTTAGGCGAAACTCAACTCTATAAAACTGGCTTGTAGGATGAGGATTGTTCCATTTATATACTTTATTCAGATTCTATTGTATCCAATGTGGCGCTTAGATTTTTCCTAATAAATACATTTCTATTTTCTAAAAATTTGTCCTGATAGCACTTGAAGAGAACATAAGAAGATAAGAAAACATCTTTCAATTATTTGTGTTTTAGGTTTTTGTAACAATTTTCAAAACTTAATAGATTTTGGATGAAAAATTGGTTGCTGAGTAATGTAGAATTGTTTTAGAAAATGGTTTTTAAAACAAATAAGTGAGAAGAGAATCAAACATGTTCTTATGGTGTTTTGTTTCTATTCCATTCTTCAGCTACAAACTACAACAACTTGAGGAAGCCTCTTACTAACAGCTCAAACTACTTGGCCGACCCGCACGAAATGGGAGTTGGGGAAATCAATCCACTCAGAGCTCTCAACCCTGGCTTAGTCTTTGAAACAGATATGGAAGACTATCTCAGATTCCTTTGTTATTATGGCTATTCACAGAAAAATATAAGATCAATGTCTAAGACTAACTTTAATTGCCCTAAGAACTCCTCTGAGGACCTTATCTCCAACACCAATTACCCATCAATATCTATAAGTACACTTAAAAGGCAACAGAAAGCAAAAGTAATCACAAGAACAGTCACCAATGTTGGATCCCTCAATGCTACATACACTGCAAAAGTGCGTGCACCTGAGGGATTGGTTGTGAAGGTCATCCCCAATAAACTTGTGTTTTCTGAGGGTGTTCAAAGAATGACCTATGAAGTCTCATTCTATGGCAAGGAGGCTCGTGGTGGATACAATTTTGGGTCTCTAACATGGCTTGATGGTCACCATTATGTTCATACCGTGTTTTCAGTCAAAGTTGAATAAATTTGCACACACATACACATATTTAAACAGGTCACATGTACCTACATGATTGTCATACTCTTTTCCCTAACTTTATATTGTATACAGGAATGAGTTCCATATTGAAAGTATATTAACTGGCGATTCTTTGACCCTGTTACATTTTAGTGAGCCTATAATAATGCAAATTTTGTGTTTTTGTCCAACTGTTGCTCGTGTCAAAATAAACACTTTTTATTTCTTGGTTCCAATTTCTAAAGATTAAGATCCACGCAAGACATAATCACCATAGAATTAATGTCCCAAGTTGTATGTTAATAACTGTATGAAAGAAGATTTATATCACAAAATGGGATGGGAATAGAGTAGGTGATCTGTGGGAAGCCTATAGCCTATCTTTAATTAGGCAAGACTTGGCCAGACTTATGTACTAAATAAACTAGGTCAATGATTTATTTATGTTTAAAGCCTATTGAACTAAATAGTTAATGTTTTTGTCATTCAGATAACCATTTAAGTATACTAATCTAACTTATTTAAGTAAATATAAATAATATAGTATAATATTATTTTGTAGTCCTAAAATTGTACAAAAAATCATGTATTTGTTTGTATATTTAAAGGTTTAAACCATTAGCTTACATCAAGGATTAGGTCTATTAGCTCATGGCTGATGATATATGTACCTCTTCTTAATAAATAAGTATACTTCCCTTTTTTTCTTTATATTTTTTTTACTAAAATAGCCTTTATATAAAAATAATATAAACTCTATTTTTCACTTCCCATCTTTATCATTCTTTAAATTTTATTTTTACACTCATATTTTCATTATTCTTTAAACTCTATTTTTACACTTCAAACATTATCCTTCTTTATACCTTATTTTTCCACCTCATTTCATTATATTTAAACCCCTCATATTTATTTTCTGTCCTCTTTTTTTTCCTAAAGAAATATTTTCTATCAATGATAATTTGCAACTTATATAATAAGATATTTATTTATGTTTTCGGATGATACTTTGATTAACACAGTAATCATAAGTATTTGTTTCTTCAACATGTGGACATGTGATGTCGTGGTGCTATGCATTGAATTTTAAGGTACAAATTGTTTTTAATTATACTAGAAAATATTTTTTATAACAAACATATATTTTTTCTAGAAAATACTTTTGAGACAAACATATACATATTATAAAAAATACTTTCAAGGACAAATAAAAGAAAATGAATTATAAGATTATTTTAAAAAATTGATTGAAAAGAAAGTAAATTGAAGTATATTTATTAATGAGAAATATAAATATCATTTATCTTAGTATATTTAAAGCTAAGTCTATTAGGTTGATTATCGCAAAATAGTAATTTCAATAGACTTTCAAGATGGTTAGACATATAAAAGGTTATGTTTACATTAGGTAAATAAGTCAAGCTCAATTCTTATTATTGAGTCAAAAATATATGTGAGATGAATTGGTTTTGATGATAACAAATCCTTAAACGAATACAAAGTTTTAAAATTTATAAATAATGTAAAATTTTTGTATCTTTATTTAACTGAATAAATAACCCTTCTTTTTTACAATTCTTTAGTGCATTAATTACTTTTTTTAAACTAAGCTACGGGCTAAAACTTAAAACATCTTAATTTTTAAATTTTAAGTAAGAAATAGATAGGAATTTTATTAAAATTGAATAAAAATAATAAGATAATCAAATGATTTATATTTTAGTATATTTTGAAATGTATATACTCTATTAATTTTATCAATATGAATGAGGTATCAAATAATTTTAAATTAATATAAAAATTTGTATATATAATATATATAAAGGAAACTTTCAACTCAATAATTGAATCAATAAAATTCATATTCTACATGAAATTATTGAATAATGTAATAATTGATGTAAGTTATACTGATATCATTTGATCCCTTATTTCTCTCTCTTGGGTCAATAAAATGTATATTTTGTATAAAAATTATTAAATGATATAATAGTTAATGTAAATTATACTTTTATATATATATATATATGTATATATATATATATATCCCATGATATGCAACTTCTAAGAATAAAAACATGAGATAAGCTAAGTCTAATTCTTCCTATTCATTGAACTTGTAGAGGGCAAGATAAGTTTTGATAATGATGACTTTGTAATTGAAACATAACATAGGAGAACTACTTAGTTAATTATACATCCAAAACTCTTTTAATCCAAAATTTAAAAGAAATCTACACTTACTTATTATTGTCATCGTGTTGGTGAAGAGTAGCTCACTCTTTATTACCATGATATGACATAAATTTATTCATACATAAATTATTTTTAAATAAAATTTTAATATAAATACATTTAAGTGCACACTAATTTCTTTATAGCAATGTTTTTATTATTTGAACTACAGTAAATATAAAAGTAGTGTGAATAAGATTTAAATAAAATGTGTTAAAAAAAAGCTGAAGAGATTTTCTAATTGATTAAATATAGGTAATAGAATTTTAAAACGATGAAATTCTATGTTAGGTAGCGTGACTAATTAACACAGTAATTTGAAGTAGATATTTTCATGTAACAGAAGTTTAACATTAATGCAGTATATGAAGTAAGATAGAAATTTGTTGTCCAACAGTTATAACAAAGTCAAAATATTATACTGTTAGAATATTTAACAATATGAGATAAGGATTTTTTTTTTAGAAAAATAAATGAAATAAGAGTAACCTAGATGAAATAAAAGATTAGTACCAACTAAATACTAGATATTAGGAAGCAACAATTATTTTTATATGATACTAATAATAAATAATATTAAATAAATAAAATAAGGTTAGGGACACTTCACTAAATATCCATAGTTATATTCTTATCTTATATGTCATGATAGATATCTTGAAATTGGAAGTATAGGAAAATTGAAACCCATTGATTATGTGAAAATTTCGAATCTTATTAACATCCTAAAAAATAAAAAAGGTAAAATCGGTCGCTAATTTTAAAAATTAGTAGTTAGTGGCTACATTAACGATTGCTTTTAGTCGATCGCTATAACCTTAATCAATAAATTATAATCGAATTTTTAATTCAGTGACTAAAATAGCAACCAAAATATTAGTCATTAACGAAGTTGGTGGTCTCGGTTACCATTGATAAAAGATACTAGAAATAACGATCAAAAAGTCGGTAACTATTTTGGTTACTAATTTATGAGAAAAAAAATAAAAATTAAATTAAAATTATTGGTCGCTAATTATCTGAAAAAAATAACGAAAAATTCAATATTTCAATCGCTAATTTTCTAAAAAAATTAAAACTTCGTCGCTAATTATCTGAAAAAAATAAAAAAATCAAAATTTGATCGCTACATTGGTCGGTCGCTATTTTAAAAAAATTAAAAAATTTTATAACTTTTGTGCACGAAACAAGGGCACGTAGGCCTAGGCACAGCGCGATGTTGTGGTGGGTGCAAAGGGCGAGGCGATGACGCAACACAATGGGCACAGAGGGAGAGGGCATAGAGGAGGGAGGGGGAAGGGCGCGAAAGAGGGAGGAAGTGCGACGAGGAGGGAAGGGAGAGGAGCTGTGGCAGAGGGAGGAAGGTAGCATGGGGTGGAGGTTGTGGCGTAGTGGACAAAGAAGGGAGGAGGATGGTGGTGGGGCGCATCAGAGAGAGGAGGCAGCGCAGCGTATGGGTAGCGGCTGGCAAGGTGCAGATGGGCGAAGGGAGGAGGGAGAAGAGAAAGGTAAGGGAGAGTTGAAGTTGAAAATTTTAAAGTGGGGTGAGAAATATTTGAAATTAAAGGTGGGAAATTCTGAAAATGAAAGTGGAAAATTTTAAAAATTTATCAAAAATATTATTAATATTTTCATAAAAAATAAAAATATCACTAAATTATATCATTAATAAAAATATTATTATTTTTTTTCTAAATTTTGAACATTATTCATATCTCCAATTTATTAAATATCCTATTAAAAATAATTATACTCAGTTGACTTAAAATATATTTGAACACAATAATTATACATAATTTAAACATAAAAGACTAATTTAATAAAAAAATAGTATTATTTAGATAAAGAACAAAAATATAAAAATATAAATACAAAAATATTAAATTTACTTTATTTTAAAAATAAATAGTTTCACTTGATTTAAAATAAACTTAAACACCATAATTACATTAAATATAAAATTAAATAATTTAATTTAAAAACATACTATTATTTGGATTAAGAGCAAAAATATCTAAAGTTTTTAAAGACAAAATTACTAAATTTACTTTATTTTAAAAATAAATAGTCTTAGTTGACTTAAAATAAAATTCAACACCCTAATTACACGAAATATAAACTCAAAAGACTAATTTAATTAAAACACATAATATTATTTGAATATAGAACGAAAATATCTAAAATTTAGAGACAAGATTACTAAATTTACTTTATTTTAAAAATAAATAGCCTCAACTGACTTAAAATAAATTTCAACACCCTAATTACACGAAATATAAACTTAAAAGACTAATTTAATTTAAAAATACTATTATTTGGATATCCAACGAAAATATCTAAAATTTAAAGACTAAGTTATTAAATTTATATTATTTTAAAATTAAATAGTCTTAATTGACTTAAAAAAAACTTCAACACCATAATTACATGAAATATAAACTTAAAAGACTAATTTAATTTAAAAACACATTATTATTTGGATAAAGAACAAAAATATCTTAAATTTTAAGAGAAAATACTAAACTTACTTTAGTCTCTCCATCATAGCCTAAATTGTGACTTTTAGGACCTCATACCTATCTCGCCTCAAGGGGAGACTGAAATAGGCTGAGCCGAAGTCATCTCGGCTATCCGGCCGCCGAAATCGACTTGGATGCTTGGTTAGAATCGCGACTAGCATTTTTTTGGAGAATGCTAGGAAACCTAATGAGAAAAGGCTGGTCTTCGAATTGGGGATGGATTTGGGAGTCAGTTGCGCGCTGGGAACACAGGGTGCCCAATACACCTATCACCTGATAGTTACCCTTAATTGGCTGGAGGGGGGATGACATTTGGACTTTGACCTTGTTTCCCCAAGGGGTGAGCACATTGATGAGCAGGACAGAATTAAGGTGTGTTGGGTTTTTTTGGGTTCGTGACTTGACAAGAGTGTGCCTCCTATGCCTACGTTCCTCCATGATAGGAGAAGTCAAAGTTGGCGTAGTTCTGGCTGACCATTAGGTTAACGGGTCTGGAGAGGGCGAGGTCGTTTCGTTTCGGCCTGCTCAGGTAGGGGACGAGATGGACTCGACCAAGGAAGGAGGTCGGGATGGACTCGGCCCTCGTAGCTAGACTCTAGGAAGTAAGGACGAAGGGTAGGAGGCCGATATAGATTCAGCCACAATGGTTGGGCTCTAGGAAGGAACGAGAAAGGGAAGGAGGCCGAGACAGACTCAGCCATAGTGGTTGGGCTTTGGGAGGGAAAGAAGGAGGAAGGGAAGGCTTCTCAAGGTGTCATTTTCTGGGTATATGCACAAGTTTTTACTAACCTGGTATCCAGAAGTTTGGTGCCGCTTCTTTTTCTCCGCTTCGCTCTGGTGGTGGCCTCACTTGTTTTCTCCTGATCTCCAGCGAATTGTTTCTCTATTCTCTCTTGCCTCCTCTTTTTTTTCGCCCATTTCTCTTTGTTTTGAGGCCTTTTATAGGCTTTGAGATTTGGGTTGGTTACCCCATAATCCCATGATCCTCTCTCCAGATATCATGGGCTTTGTAACGTCCCGCGTATCTCGTGGTGGCTAAGGTCCACTATATCCATATTCCCTTCTTTTAAGCGGGCTGTTACATATTTGGTGGGGAGTGGATGAGTCTTGGACTGAGTAAGTGGCTCTCAACCTGTCCTGGATGGATTCGAGGTCCCACACTCTCTTTACTTAAAATAAACTTCAACATCATAATTCTTCCAATCATAGTGTTTTTTTTATAATATTATTCTTACGTGACATATTATCATATTCATTTTAAATTCCATAAAACATTTATATCACGTCCATTTATATAAATAACATCTATTAACTAAATGGTTATATTAATTACTCTTCAATTTTAAAATTAAATAATTAGTTTATTATTTATAAAATATAAATACAAATTTTAAATATTTTTAAAAAACAAGGTCGCTTATTTTATTTAAATAATTTTTACTACTTATGTTTAGCGACTGGCCACAATCATTCTCTATATACTTGGTTTTTTTTTTTTATTTTGAAATTTTTAATAAAATTCCATCGCTATTTCGGTTGCTACATTCCTTTTTTATTTTTAATTTGGATATTTAAATTTCAGTCACTAAATTCCTTTTTTATTTTTAATTTAGATATTTAACTTTCATTCGCTAAATCACTCACTAAGTTACGTTTTATTTTTAATTTTTTTAATAATTCAGTGCCTATATGTCTTTTTTTTTTTTTAATAAACTTCGGTCGCTATTTCGGTTGCTAAATTTCTTTTTTATTTTAAATTTAGATATTTAAATTTTGGTCTCTAATTTACATTTTTTATTTTTTATTACAATTTGGTCACTATTTCAATGGCTAAATGTCTTTTCAATTTTTAAAAATTTCAATGAAATTTGTTCGCTATTTTGTTGGCTAAATTCTTTTTTTTTAGATATTTAAATTTCGGTTGCTAAATCGAACACTAAGTTACATTTTATTTTTAATTTTTTTTACAATTCAATCACTATTTCGGTGGCTAAATGTTTTTTTTTTTAAATTTTGAATAAAATTCGGTAGCTATTTTGGTGGTGTTAAATTTTTTTTTATTTTTAATTTAGATATTTAAATTTTAGTCGCTAATTTATATTTTTAATTTTTTATTACAAGTTGATCACTATTTCATTTGCTAAATGTCTTTTTTAATTTTTTAAATTTTAATAAAATTCAAGCACTATTTCAGTTTATAAATTCCTTTTTTATTTTAATTTAGATATTTAAATGTCAGTCGCTAAATCAGTTACTAAATTACGTTTTATTTTTAATTTTTTTATTACAATTTAGTCGCTATTTCGGTGGCTAAATATCTTTTTTAATATTTTAAATGTTTAATAAAATGCAATTGCTAAATTCCTTTTTTAGTTTTAATTTAGTTATTTAAATTTCGGTGGCTATCTTTTTTTTTTTAATTTAGATATTTTAGTTTCGGTCGCTAAATTTCTTAAGGTAAACTATTTAGTGTCGGATTTTTTGGACACTATTTTACTTTCAATTTTTGGTGGCAATTTCTATGGCTACGTGGAACTCAAACTTTTGTCTTCATTTTGCGATAGAGTTAGCGACCGATTTTTTGCTACAACGACTTTTGATCGCTAATTCAGGCTGATGTTTTTGTCTTCATTATGTGCATAGTGGTATGTTTGATGTTTTTAGTGATCATAAGAGTTTGAAATATTTGTTTGATCAGAAATAGTTAAATATAAGGTAAATAAGATGGATGAAATTTTTTTAAGATTAAGATTTCAAACTACATTACCATTCAAGGAAAGAAAATATGGTTATAGATGCATTGAGTAGAAAGTCCCTACATATTTCTTCTTTAATGGTTAATAGGTGATTTTGATAGAAAATTTTAGAGACTCATGAATTTGTCAAAGATTATGATTCCTGATAGGATCAAATTATGTTTAATTAGGTTCACAAATTACTTTCAAAACCAAATTTGTGAGGCATAAGAAATTGATGAGTACCTTCAAGGAAAAAAGAAATTTTTGGAACAAGGAAACATTGAAAGGTTTAAAATGGGAATTGATGGAGTTTTAAAATTTAATGGTAGAATTTGTGTGCAAAATAATCTAGAAATTAAGAAAATGATTCTAGATGAAGCCTATAAAAGCAAGTTGAGTATACATTTAGGTACCACAAAAATGTACTAAGATCTTAAGAAAATTTTTTAATGGCATAAGATGTAAAGGGAAGTGGCACAATATATAATCACATGTCTAGTTTGTTAAAAAGTTAAGATAGAACACCTAAGACTAGTTGGATTGTAGCAACCTTTAGACATACCTAAGTGGAAATGGATTAGTATAGCCATGGATTTTGTTGTAGGTTTACCATGAATGTAAGCAAGCATGATTCCATTTGGGTTATTGTAGATATATTAACAAAATATACTTATTTCTTACCTCTTAACATGGTAATCTTTGGAGAAGCTAACTGAATTGTACATTAAGAAAATTGTGAGATTACATGTAGTTCCATCTAACATTATTTCAAATAAAGACCCTAGGTTCACTTATAGATTTTGGGAAAGTTTGCATAAAGGCTTAGGAACTAAGCTTTATCTTAACTCAACCTATTATCCCCAAACAGATGATCAGTACAAAAAAGGACAATTCAATCACCAAAAGATTTGATGAGAGCCCATGTTTTAGAAAATTCTATTAGTTAAGAACAACACTTACCTTTGATCGAATTTACTTATAATAATAATTTCCATTCTAGCATAGGCCTGACTCCTTATGAAGTTTTGTATGGAAGGAAATGTAGGAAACCTCTATGGTTTACAATCTCCACTCTCCTACTTTGGGAACATTTTTTGGGTGTTTCATTGTCTCAAATACATTAAAAGTTACCTTCTCATCTTGGATCCTTAAACATAAGCTCTCCTAGTTAGACATCAAGAAATAAGGATGTCAAAGTAGGTTGAACTTGGCATATCAACCCATTTAACCCACCAAAATTAGATTGGGTAGAATGATTCAACCCTTCAATCCACATAATATAACTTGTATAATCCACAAACTCAACAAATCAAAAGACGAGTTGAATTGGGTTGACTCGCCAAGTTGAGACTTTTTTTAGATGTTTTGATATATTACTTAGTTTAATATTATTTTATTAGACATAATTTTTTGTGAAGTACTGTGGATTTCATGTTATTGTGTTACTTTGCTCTTCATTTATTTAACTCATCATGATAGTTTCTAAAACTAATTTGTGCTAAGATAATTTAGTAAGATAATATTTTTGTAATTGTGACATTTATATTTATTATTTATTTTATTTATTTAGTGAGTCAATTTATGAATTATTTTTTTTAATTTTTAAAAAATTTTAGTAGGTGAACCCAATCCAACCCAATCCAACCCACACTCACCATAGGTTGGGCCAAATTGAAAATTTCAATCTAATTTCATAATAAGTCTAACTTAACCGAACATTTTTTTTTTACGGACTGAAAATAAGCTAAATTGGGTTAACCCACTTAACATCCCTATATAAAAAAAGAGACTTACCTTGTTGCTAAAAATATTATTATGAGAGATATTTCTTCATCATCCTCTATTTCTCATAGTACAAAATCAATTGATTTGACTAAGAGATCTTCTCCCACATGGAAATTGAACAAGAAAATTTGATATTTGCTTATAAGCAAAATCCAATCTATTCATACACCATATAAAAAATTCTCATGTCTTTTTTCTCTTTATTTACCATAAAAGATGCTTAGAAACTTGATATTCCTTCTAGTCTTTTTTTATAAGATTTAATTAAATAATTTATTAAAATTAAGAAAATTAGTTTATTTTGATAGTAGCATTAAATTTGTTCTAAATTTATATATTTTACTAGAATTATCCATAACATTAATGAACTACTTTCTCCATTCTGAAATATAAGCACAAAAAAATGTCATGAGTGTTGATATTAAATATAAACAAATCTCAACTAATTTTACATTATTTAATGAAGTTATCTCTAAAATATCATTCATTAATTAGATGTTTTGTTTTCAATTATCTTATTTTATTATTGATATCAAGTTTCAATTAATGGTATTTTTAAAATATATTTATTATTAAATGAGATTGATACAATTAAATAATACTTAACTAATTTTTTTAATTAGTATAAATCATTTTTTTTATATTTGAGACCAAAGGGAATATACTTATTTCTTTTATAAATATTTTTTAATTAATTTTAATTCTTTTAATCTCCTTCATCATTAATGTATTTATTATTTTAATTTTTATTCGTTATGCATGTAAAAAATCAAAATAAGATTATTAAAATATTTTTCATATAAGATAAAATTAGACTCTCGAAAAGTCTAAGAAATTAATGTATTTTAAGTACTATTTATTGACTTTAAAAATTAATTGATAATTAAAGATATTTTGTAAAAAAATAACTAATGTATGAGATATTCACAATTTAGTTATTATAAAAAGAACTAAAATAAAATTTAAATTTGAGTCTCATAAAAAAGACAAAAAGGAATAATATAAAACTTGATTTCATACTTATCAAATTATGAATTTTTATATTACTTTTTTTTTCTGTGGGTAATATTTTTTCTTGATTTACTTGCACACTTTAGATATTCAATCCATTACAAAAATAACATCCTATTCTCACATATCAAGCAGAATTAGATACACCAAAATTTATAAACTTGGAATCCCTAACATTACTCTTTCATTAAGGATATTCCCTCCGGTCTCGTAATATCATGTATAAGAATTTTTTTTTTTACTATAATTAAATATATAGTTATACATCATATAATTATATCAATAGTATTGAATAATAAACGTTTTTTAAACTAACATTTCTTGAAATTTATGTCAAAAATAAAAAGAGGTATTATTAAAATTATAACTTCGAATAAATAAAAATATTTTAAAAATAACTTCATCAAATTAGATAAAATATAAACTTGGCTTCTTCTCTCTTATCTTGTATGTTTTGTTCATTGCGCCTCTTTAACGATTTAAAAATCTGATGTGTGTGTGTTTGTATATATATATATATATCCATCGTTTTGCAAAAAACTTTTGAAAATCACATACATAATTCAACCCCCTATCACAACTGGGATCACGACGGGGATGACGTGAAATAGAAAAGCGAAATTCAAGTTCCTTTCAAAGAAAGAAAGATGAATTCAATAAAGTCGTCACCGACATTTTTAAGAAAAACATCAGAAAACCTTAAAAGGGATAAGACAAGTCTTTGAAAACATATTTTAAGGTTTAGAAGTCGATTACGCGTAGGGAAAGTGTTAGCATCCTCGATGTCCGTCCCTAAGATGGTTACCTTAATTAGTCACGTGAAACTATTATGACTTCTAATTGTTATTTTCACCGTTCAAGTATAGATAGAATTGGAGTTATTGATGGAAGAGATATATATGTTTTTTTTGAACTTGACAAGAGTTGCCTCTTGCTCTTACGTATTTCCTAATGCAATGGAGAATTCAAAATTTATGTAGTTCTGGAAGAGGCTATATTATCCATTGACATCCAAAGAGATTACTTGTCCAAAGGGATGCTAAAAGGTGTGTGCGTCAAAAGGGACGCTAGGATATAATGGAAAATGAGTGGACTATCCATTGACGTTCAAAGAAGAGTTGGAAAGTTGACTGGAAGGAATGAACTATTCATTGGCGTCCAAACAAATACAATGGATGACAGGGGAAGGAGCAAGAGCTACTCATTATCTCCTACGTCCAAAGAAAACAGAAACGCAAGTGAGAAATGGAAGAGCATGAGCCACTCATTGGCTCCTACATCCAAAGAAAATGAAAACGTAGGTGAAACAGAAGGAGCAGGAGCCATATGTTGGTTCCTATATGCAAAGAAAGTGGAAACAAAAGTGAAATAAAAGGAGCAGGAGTCACTCGTTTGCTCTTGCATCCAAAGACAATAGAGACATAAGTGAAATAGAAGGAGCTAGAGTCATTTATTGGTTCTTGCGTCTAAAGAAAATAGAGACATAAGTGAAATAAAAGGAGCATAAGCCACTTGTTGACTCCTGCGTCCAAAGACAATGCAAATAGAAAGTGGAATGAAGAAGTAGGAGTCACTCGTTGGTTCTTGCATCCAAATACACTATAAATAGAAAGGGGAATGAAGAAGCAAGAGCCATTCATTGGCTCCTGCCTCTAAAGACATTGCAAAATGAAAGTGGAATGAAGGAGTAGGAGCCACTCATTGGCTCCTACATCCAATAGAGCAGTAGAACAAATAACATATGTGCAAGAGTCACTCATTGGCTCTTGCGTCCAATGGGAACAAGGAACAAATAACAGATGGAGCAAAAGTTACTTGTTGACTCTTATATCCAATAGAACAACATAATAGATAATAGATAGAGCAGGAGCCACTCATTGGCTCCTACGTCTAATGGGAACAAGGAACAAATAACAGAATGGAGCAAGAGCCACTTGTTGGCTCTTGCATCCAAAGGAAACAAGAAATAGATAACATAATGGAGCAAGAGTCACTTGTTGACTCTTGCGTCCAAAGGAGACAAGGAACAAACAACAAATGGAGTAGGAGCCACTTGTTGGCTCCTACATCTAATAGAATAGCAGAATAGATAATAGATGAAGTAGGAGCCACTAGGTGGCTCCTATGTCCAAAAAGAAACAAGAAACAAATAACAAATAACAGATGAAGCATGAATCACTCGTTGGCTTTTGTGTTCAACAAAACAAGGAACAAATAACAAATGGAGTAGGAGCCAGTTGTTGGCTCATGCGTCCAAAGTGACAAAGAAATAGAAACATAAAGGAGTAGGAGCTGCTCGTTAGCTCCTGTGTCCAATGGATGTAGAAAGGCTATCCTAGGCTCTACTTCCTATGGGCATGGATGATAATAGCAAAGAATAGAAAAATGGAAGGGAAACCACTACGTCCAAACGTATTGACCTAGATGGTAGAAAAAAATGAAGAAACTAGAAAGGGGGATGCTACATCTAAACATATGGAAGCAGGTGCTAGAAAAATAGAGAAAATGGAGTGGGAGCTACTGCACCCAAACATATGGACACAGGTAGTAGAGAACACTAAGAAAGTGGAAAGGGAGCTATTGCATCTAAATGTAAGGACGCGGGTAGTAGAAAACACTAAGAAAATGGAAAGGAGGCTACTGTATCCAAACATATGGATGCATGTAGCACAAAAACAGGGAAAATGGAGTGGGAGCTACTATGTCCAAACGTATGGACGCATGTAGCAGAAAAACAAGGAAGATGGAATCAGAGCTATTGCATCCAATCGTATGAACACAGGTAGCAGAGAACACTAAGAAAGTGGAAAGGGGGCTACTGTGTCAAAACATATAAATGTAGGTAAAAGAAAATACTAAGAAAGCATAAGGAAAGCTACTACATCAAAACATATGGACGTAGGTAGCAAAAAATACTATGAAAGCAGAATGGGAGCTACTATGTCCAAACATATGGACGCAAGTAGTAGAAAATGCTAATAAACTAGAAAGAGAGCTATTGCGTCCAAACTGTGGACGCAAATAGCAGAAAACACTATGAAAGTAGAAAAAGAGTTATTACGTCCAAATGTATGGGCATAGGAGCATGAAATACTAAGAAAGTAGAAAGAAAGCTACTACATCCAAACGTATGGACACAGGTAGAAGAAAACACTAAGAAAGTATAAAGGGAGCTATTGCGTCCAAAAGTATGGATGTATGTAGCAAAAAATATTGAGAAAACAGAAGGGGAGCTACTACGTCCAAACATATGGACATAGGTAGTAGGAAACACTAAAAAAGTAGAAAGAGAGCTGAAACGTTCAAACGTATGGACGTAGGTAGTAGGAAATACTAAGAAAGTGGAAAGGGTTGTTGGAAGCTCCTCTTCCAAAAGAGTTTAAACAAAAAAGGTATCAGCAATGGAGTTGGACCCAAGTTCAATAACCAAGCCAGAAGTGCATCTGTAATGATTATTGATTTTGGGAAAAGTTTATATTAGTGACCAAACAGGAAGTGCTTCCGTGAATGGCTATAGTAAGTACAAATAAGGATTTGCAGAATATCTCAGGGTTCGATCCAATAACTGTGAGTGGAAAAAGGTGGAAGAGTTGTCAGGAGCACTTCATCCAAAGGGATTTAGACAAAGGATAGTAATGGAGTCATACTTGAGTCCAATAAATAAAACTAGAATTGCATTTGGAATGATTATTGATTCTTAGGGGAAGGTTCCTAGTAGTAACCAAGCAAGAAGTGCTTCCTCAAATGGTCATGTTAAGGGTAAATAGTGATTTGTAGGATACTTTAGAGTTCAGAAAAACACAGTAAATGGAAAATGGTGGAGGGGCTATTAATAATTCTTTGTTCAGTGAGTTTGGACGAATAGATAATAGTAAAAGATTAGTAAATAAGCTATTTAAAGTCCTTCATCCAAAGGGCTAGGATGAACAACAAAGTATAGATGGAAAGATGGAAGAGCTGTGTCCAAAGCTCTTTGTCCAAAGGGCTTGGACAAACAATAGATAATGAAAAGGAAAAAAAAGCAAAGTTATTGAGTAGGGGGGCCATGACAAATAATAGAAAAAGAAGAAAGCCAAAGCTACTATGTCTAAAAGTCTTTAGACAAGTAGGAGGCATGTTATAGATAACAGCAAAAGACAAAAGTCAATCTTTGGAGCCTTCTTTCAAAGGTTGTGGAAAATAGCATAACAATTGATATTAGCTAGAAGAAAAAGAGAAAAAGAGAAAAATGAAATCGTTGTGTCCAAATGCTTGAATGAGCAAAAAACACATAATAGAAGAGAAGAGAGGTCATTCTTTGACTCTTACGTCCAAAGGTTGGGCAAATACAGATAAGATATTTAATTAAAACGGAAAAGAGTAAAATTTAAAAAAAAAAACAAAGGACATGTGAGAAAGAAGAGTGAGGAGCTCTACGTAGGCTCCTACGTGCTAAGTATTACATGGCAACAAAAAGGGAGAGAGCCATACGTTGGTTCCCTATCCCAGAAACAAAAGAAGGATTATATGGAAGCAGATAAGTAAAGGAAAGGAGAGCTAAGTCCTGCCAAATGTGTAAAAGGGTGGAAGATATTACTTGAGTGTAGAGCCTTTCATTGTTAATGAGGTTCTCTTCACTCTCCTTCCTCCTCCTCCGACTTAGCAAATTTCTTCTAAGTGTTTCTTTAAATACTGTCTTTCACCTCTCTTTATTTCTTTAGTGTTTTCTCTCTTAACAACTCATTTCTTCAGTTCTCTCACCCAAAAGTTCCCTTCCCAGATTTAACTCCCTCTCTTTATAGGTCTCTATGAAATACTCGTTTGGTGAAATTTGCAGAGTAGGAGCTATCATTAGGAATATCGACGAGAGTTGACAACAGGAGAGTAGAGCAGAGGTTGTCAGCAGAAAATTTCAGCACAGTAATGTTGGGGTGGTTAGTAGGAATGATGAATATGTGCAGTCAGCACTAGAGTTGTTGGTCGGGAAAATTAACAAAAATCCAATTTTATAAATCAACCTTTATTTTTTCAAAAATACAATTCATTTAATTATTCACAAAATATAATTTAAACAATCACTTAAAGTAACAACAACAAAAACCACAAGAATAACAATAAGAATAACAACAACAATAACAACAATCATAATAATAATAATAACACGAAAATTAGAGTGTTACATAAACTACCCAATCTATAACACGAACAACACACATATAATATAATAGAAGGTCTTTTATCC
Organism: Mucuna pruriens; assembly: GCA_025330945.1. Taxonomy (NCBI): domain Eukaryota; kingdom Viridiplantae; phylum Streptophyta; class Magnoliopsida; order Fabales; family Fabaceae; genus Mucuna; species Mucuna pruriens. The sequence goes on along the minus strand of JAENHJ010000395.1, from coordinate 172,101 downwards.
TTTCGTTCAACAACATATAAAACATATTTATAAATATTATGGCATGTAATGAAATAACACTATGTATAATAATAAAAGAAACAACTAAAAAAAAGAAAATAGTGAGATAAATAGATTAAAATTATAAATTTACTTAATTAATTATAATAGGTTTAACCCTCAAAATCTCTCTAGTGGAGTTGTCATTTATCACAACCAACATCATGACAAGAGGGTAAAAATATGTTAAAAATAGAAAAGTTGTCACCAATTTATATTAAGAAAAACATTGAAAAAACCTTTAAAAGAAAATAGTCTACAAAATTAAATTTTGAGTTCAAAAGTTGATTTATCCTACAATATTTGTTAAAATAACGATTACTTCTAATTAATTAAGCAAATTTTTTGTAACCTTTAAAATATTTATCTCACCTAAAAATAATTGAAAAAAAATATGACAAAGATTTATTTATTTAGCACACACATTTATTTGATTTTGATAAAGATTTATTATTATTATGAAAAAAATGAAGGATTAATATTATTATTTTATCTTTTTAGCTCAACGATACTTAGGCTTGCTCCTATGTATAGAGAATTAAAATTACATAGTTCTTTGATAGAAAATATTTATGTATAGATATTTTTTATAGTTTTTATTTTAGTTTTAATTGGATTTTAGGATTTCTAAATTATTTCTAAGTTATTAGATTGACAATGTGTACACCAAAGTCAATCTTTTTAGATAATTTTAATATTGATTTAATAATTTTACTTATTTCTTCTTATAGTAATTTAATTTTTATTTAATGTTTTAATTAGAGTTCATATTTTATAAAATATTTTATTTAAAAAAATTTAAGACTACCAAATTGTCATAATTTTTGTTTCAAGAAAATGTCAAATCTAAATGACCATTTTTAAAAATATGACATATACCCATATTTTTATTTTAATTTCAAAAATATAAAAAAACATGAATTATTTCTAATTTAAAAATGCACAAAAGTAATAAAAAAAATAATAATAAAAAGAAATCATAAGAAATAATGGTAAAATGAATAGACTCAAAATGGTCCCCATTTTTACAGGGCAAGATCAAAAAATGAAAAAAAAAATTATTATGGGTTTAATGTTTTATACTAAGCCCATTTTATTTGAATGTTTTGTTGCTTTTGTGGCATAAGGAGAGCATACATGAATTTACATTGTTTGATGTAAGACTTTTTCAAAGTTACACCTTAAATATATAATTATATTTCAAGTTACACATCACATTTTCATAATAAAAACAAACTCTTTCCTAAGAAATTTTCTCCTTTGTTTTTTCTTTTTCTTCCATATATTTTTGCTTAACAAAAGTGCTCACACATTACATTAACTTATTTTATTCTATTTTTATTTTATTTTATTTTTTAATTTATTTTTTTTAAATTTTTCATTTTTACATTTTTATTTTATGTTATCTAGAGGAAATTGGGTGAAAACAATACCTAATAATGAAAAACTTGATTGCACACTAATCAAGTTATGAATTTTTTATATTACCTTTTCTTGGACATTTTTTTTCTTGATTTAATTGCATACTTCTTCATGTTTTGATATTTAATGTATCTTAAGTATTAAAAAAATTATATTTGAAATAAAATACTTACTGAATTCACGATCTACAATGAAAATTAATAATTATTTTCAGTAGTAAAAGACACTTCGTATGTACATGTTGCATGATAAGAAAAAAAAAATCGATACATTACAAAAATAACATCCGTTTGGAACATATCAAGCAGAATTAAATCTGCCAAAATTTATAGACCTGGAATCCCTAACAATTCTCTTGCATTAAGCATTAAGTATTGGTTAAGAAATATTAAATGTCTATTCAAAATAATCAAAATAGTAAATTAATTATTGTATTATATAAATTTTAAAATAGGCATTATTACTATAATTTTAATTTATTCAAATGGCAAGATTACTCTTCATTGTATTTGAATTTTTATTTTTCTTTTCAACAGGTTAACTTTTCTCCTAACAAATTAAAATAATTCCTTCTCAAACAAGTAATATTGGAAAATGTCATTCTGCTTAAAAATAAATTAGTAGATTAATAAGTCCTTTAAACAAATAAAAAATTAACAAAACTTCAAAATAAATTAGTGAATTAAAAGATAAAATAATAAAGTATATAAAAATATAAAAAGCATTTTTTTAACTGTATATAAAGATATATAGCTGCACTTGAAATTGTCTCTTCCATGGAGAAAATTGTGTCAACAATTTTTAACAATGTATAAAAATACGAACAATATATAAAGTGTACATAAATTCAAAATATTTAAATTCAAAAATTTGAATTTTAAAAAAATTAATCAGGTGATAACCACTCATTTATTTGTTTATTAAAGAAGAAAAATATAGGAAAAATTATTAGATCGATAGATTAGTATGATGACATTTTAATAAAGTGATAAAAAAACTTCACGATAAAAAGAAAATTCTAAATATTAGTTTATAAAATTAATTTTAAACCTTTAATATTGTTTTAAAATAATTATTATATTTTTATAGTTTTAATATAATAAATTTTTTAATAAATTATAACCTGTAAATGTTTAAAATTAGTGTTTTAAGTTGATTTTACTGTTAGGAAGATAAAATGTTAGAATTTAGTAAGTATTGTATAAGGAAAAGTTAGTCTTAAAAAAATTTTGAACAAACACATTAATTATATTTTAATTATTGTAATTAATTGTTACTTATTTTAAAATAAAATAAATATAACTTATAATAATTTATTACTCCTTGACCAGGTTGTCAGCATTTGCCATATCTATTTTACTTTTCTAAAATATTTAATGATTGAAAAAGTACACAGATTTATTGGTCCAAGTAACAGATCTCGAATAATGCAAAAAATAAATACATGACTTGACTCAAAATATCAAGGTCAAATATAATTTTGAATACGGTGGATTTAAAACAAAAATATTTGAATGAATGATTATTTTGATTATTTTGAAGAGTGTAATAATTTATTTTACTTTTTCTATGTCTCCAACCAAGAATAAAAGTTTGACCTTTGAGCAAAAATAAAAATTAGGAAAAAGAAGATAAAAATTTTAGATAGAGGAAAAAATTAAAAAATATTTTTTTCCTTTATATTATTTTTTATTACAATTTTATTTCAAGTTTAAAAGTTTTACTTTCATTTCTCTCAAAGTGTATATGATAGACATTTTTCATATTTTTTTAGACTTACCCAGTAATGTGAAGAAAATAAAGTGATTTTAGTTCTTTTATATATATAAATGGGTGAGGTGTTGTAAATGAAAAAATCGGAAAATTTAATTTATATTATGAAACATGGCAAAGAAAATCATTGGCCAAGAGATGTGACATGGAATACACGTTTTTCGTCACTTAAAATGAACATTATTAGTTTAAAAATTATTAGAAAATCGATTTAATTTAATAGAGAAACATTACAAAATAAAAAAGTAAAATATTTAAAAACTAAATTAAAATAAAAACAGAAAATGAGATGGGAGAGTAGAAATATTTGGAACGCGTGCAGAGTGGGTGCGAGGATCCATAATTGTGATACGGTGGTGACTCAATTCGAGGTTGCATCGAGTTCGAAGCAGCGTGGTTTAATTGCTATAGAATTATTTACCGGAAACCGATTCTCCCGGTGGCTCAACTCCCCCAGCACCACTTGGGGATAAGCACGTGGCACGATAGTACGAGGTTGACGGGAAGAAAAGGGTTTGGCATTTGGCCTATCGTTTTCGTTTGGGTTCTGTTGAGTCACATTAACACCGTCAGTTTTACTAAATGATAGTTATTATTGTCTTTACATTTTTATTTTTTCACTTATCTAGTTTCATTTTTATTTTTTTAATATAATGACAGTACATTCTCTCTCTAATAATTTTTTTTATAATTTATAAAATAATTATTATAACAATTAATAAATTTATTATTTTTAAAAATTTATGATTAGATAATTATATAAAATTGTTATATGTTATTTATATATAATTTATTTTCTTTTATTTTTATATATATATTTTTTAATTTTATCTGCATAAATTATTATAAAACAAACCATCAGCTTCATCTAAGTAATTCCTAAAAAAGAATTGTACAAATAATCTTTAAAGTATAAGAAATTATACTAAACAGTCATTTAAGTATCAAAATTTCAAATTAATTCATGTAATAAAATATATCATCTTAGAAATTAAATTAATAAATATTTAATACATGAAGGATTACTTGGATAATTTTATTATGGTAGAAATTATTTGAGATAGATAATACTACTTTAGAGTTAATTTTTATTATATTTATAGTTTTTATTTTTTTTTCTGCTTGTACACCGTAGGGTGTACGGTGCTCATTTTCCACGTGATAATAGACATCAGATTTTAAACTAACATGGATGAAAATTCATTTAAAGGATTTTTTAAAAAAATTTCTACCTCCATAAAATAATATATTATAATTTTAGAAACTAAAATAATAATTTTTTTATGAATTCAGTTTTAAATGTTTAACAAAGACTTAATTTTTTTAATATTTGCTTTATTAACGGAATTATAATATAGAATTAGAATTGTAAATTCAGCTTTAAATCTATCATTCATATAAATTTTATATTAAACTTTATTTAATGCAGAAGAATTCAACATTTAAATAAATAAGTCTTTTAAATGTAAAAGATCAACATAAATAAATAAGAATTTAATATAGAAAATAATATTTTTTATATTTTCAATTTCTTAGAATGTTGATGAACCTAATAAATAAGTCTTTTGAATACAATTTTTTTTTACCATATTATGCTGCATTTCATTTAGTATTTTATTAAGGGTGTTTTTATAATATATAAAATTATTTCCTAAAATTTTATGAATGTCAGCAACGTAATTAAAAATCTTTTACCAAATAAAAGAAAGTAGGAGATACTTGTTTTTGATTTTTTGTTGAGCACATTTTTAATCCGTAGATGTGTAATGATAATTTTAGGATGTTGATTATGATTTAAAAAAATTGAATTAATTACTTTGTAATTTTATATAATTATCATATGTGATTATCATTTTGATAGGGTTAGAAACATAAAAAATTATAATTAAGTTGGTAATTTTTAAGTTCAAGTCTAGAATTTAATTTTGGTCTAAATTATATACATCGTGCACAAGAGATAATTCATTTGAACAAGTAACATTCCCATTATGATAGAATTAATTATTTTAGTAATTTTTTTTTCACAAGACTAGAGATATCATTAGTTCGAAAATTAAATATATATCATTTAAATTAACATTTTGTTAGGAGAATTTAAATTTATACTTAATTTTATATTATTTTTTTAAACAACGGATATTTTTCTTGGGAGAAATTCTATCTAAGTCGAGAAAGATGGGTGATTAAAATTTTCTTACGTATGATTACTTTAATTTTTTTTAATATAAAAGTTTGACTAAACTATATATATATATATTTTATTATGATATTTTTCAACTAAAATTTTGTCTCTTGATTTTTTAATTGTTATAATTATGTTTTTTTATTAATTTTTTTTACTCTAACAGCACATTATAATATTTATTTATTATTAATCAAAATATTGTGTAAGATTATATCAATATATATATATATAATCAACTAAAAAAACTTAAATTCAATTTTATGAATATTGTTAGAGTTCTCTTCATTTTAAAAATAATAAGAACATCAATGCATATTTGAATTTTGTATAATTTAATTAGTGGTTTCATCATTAGATTTAATTTAATTTAAATTCGAGTGTGGACTTATAATAGTTAAGTAAGAGTTTCATCATTAGAGGGTTTTCAAATTTTACTCCCCTAAACCCTAAAATATATACCTGTTTATGCCCAAAAAAAAAATTATCTTTAAGTTTTGTACAAATAGAAATCTAAGTATTTCCTTGGCCGTTTTGTTTCTTACCAATTAATTATCCCAAAATGGAAACTCTTACATTAATAATACATATTGAAATAATGTATTTCTTTTGCAGCTTCTCCACCATTCTCTAATTCCCTGTTCCTAAGCTTCAACGGTCAAACACTCGTATAGCATAAAAAATGTTTCATTGGTAAAATTTCTCTCAGATTTTGATTCTGATTCTTACAAATTGTGGGTCTCTCTATTTTATCCTCAAAGTTTCATCTTTGATCTCCTTTTCGTGTTGTGTTTTTTGTGCTAACCATTTCCTCAACAGTTTTCGTGGAGTGATTCATATGTAAAGGTTAAAAAACAAAGAAAAGGTGAGAAATTTCCAGCTTGTGAAGCTTGCTTTTGTGTTGTTTGTGTTTAAGGGTGTGTAATGGAAGAAGGGTTGTGTCAAAACTCAGTTCATGCTTCAGGTTTTGTTGATAAATCTAGGATTGTTGAGGTTAAACCCTTGCGTAGTTTGGCACCTGTGTTACCAAAATCTCTTGAGTCTTCTCTCTCTGGCCAGTACCCATCTGTGTTTCCTCCATTTGTTTTGTTTGAGGAACCTCAAGAGTCTCAACCATCAGCTGGTCCCAATCCCATACCAGCTCCAATAAGGTCCTATAGGAACCCTCTGGATGCAGAAGAAACCCCTTATGGAGCCAATGAGGATATTTCTTCACCAGTGGAGGGTCTCAATGGTAAGAGTGTCGACGATAGCCAAAAGCGTGCAGTGCCGCCTTTGAACAGCTGCAAATCGTCCCAAAAGAGGAGAAAGAAAACTCAGGAGTCACAATTTGCTTCAAGTTCTTCGGTTGGGGGTATTAGCCTGGCCCAAAAGGATGATGGTGACCGTGAAGTGGTTAATCTTGTGCTCATGACTTATGATTCTCTTCGGAGAAGGCTCTGCCAACTTGAAGATTCCAAGGAGCTGAATACAACAATGGCAATCAAGCGGGCGGATTTAAGAGCAAGCAATGCGATGACGGGCAAAGGGTTTCGAACAAACCTGAGGAAGAGAATAGGAGTAGTGCCGGGGTTTGAGATTGGGGACATTTTCTTTTTGCGGATGGAAATGGTTCTTGTGGGTTTACATGGCCAGTCAATGAGTGGAATTGACTACATGACTATCAAGGATGGGCTTCAGGAGGAACCGGTGGCTATAAGCATTGTTTCGTCTGGAGTATATGATGATGAAGCAGAGGATAATGATGTTTTGATTTACAGTGGTCAGGGTGAGAACTTCAACAAGAAAGATAAGCATGTGATTGATCAGAAGCTTCAAAGGGGTAATCTTGCTTTAGATAGAAGTTCACGGCGAAAGAATGAAGTAAGAGTCATCCGGGGCTTGAGAGATGCAGCCAACAAAAATGCAAAAATCTATGTCTATGATGGTCTTTATGAAATCCAAGATTCTTGGATAGAAAGAGGGAAATCTGGTGGTGGTGTATTCAAGTATAAGTTTGTTAGATTGCCTGGACAAGCCAGTGCTTTTGCTGTTTGGAAATCGGTTCAGAAGTGGAAAGCGGGTTCATCTTCAAGGGCTGGCCTTATTCTTGCAGACCTCTCTACAGGAACTGAGAGTATTCCTGTATCACTTGTCAATGATGTTGATAATGAAAAGGGCCCTTCTTTTTTCAATTATTTCCATTCTCTCAAACATCCAAAACCATTCAGATTAGCACAATCTTCATATGGCTGCAACTGTAACAAAACATGTGTCCCTGGTGATTTGAACTGCTCTTGCATTCAAAGAAATGAAGGTGATTTTCCATACACGGGACATGGTGTTCTAGTGAGTCGGAAACAATTGGTTCATGAGTGTGGCCCAATGTGTAAGTGTTTTCCTAACTGCAAGAATCGAGTATCCCAGACTGGTTTGAAGCACCATATGGAAGTGTTCAAAACAAATGATAGAGGGTGGGGACTTCGATCGCTGGATCCTATACGTGCTGGCACTTTTATTTGTGAGTATGCAGGAGAAGTTATTGACAGAGCCAAGGTAAATCAGAATGGGGAATATAGTGATGAGTATATTTTTGATACAAGCCGTACTTATGATCCATTTAAATGGAACTATGAACCTAGCTTATTGGAAGAAATAAGCTCAAATGTCTCTAGTGAGGAATATGATATACCCTCTCCTCTAATTATCAGTTCCAAGAATTATGCAAATGTGGCTAGATACATGAATCATAGTTGCTCACCAAATGTTTTCTGGCAGCCAGTCTTGTATGCAGAAAATAATCAATCCTTTCTTCACATTGCATTTTTCGCCCTTAGACACATTCCTCCAATGGCAGAGTTAACATATGATTATGGATGTTCTGATCATTCTGAGGGCAGAAGTACACCCAAAGGAAGAAAGAAATGCTTGTGTGGATCATCAAAATGCCGTGGTTCTTTTGGTTGATGTTTTGTTGCAGTTTCTCGTGGACAGGCATGCTGTTGGCAAATATATTCATGGCTAAAAGAGGTTTGTGGGTCTATTGCATGTTTCCAAAAGCCATAGTTATTCAGATTTAAGCAAATAAACACACATTTTAATTTGTTTAATAATGATTTACAAATTTTAAGTTACTTTATACATTATGATTTATCAACTTGTATAATAAATATAGTTTAATTTATTTACATTATTAGTGTAAAATATTTTTACAAGACATCCAATAGGAATTTATCTTTTCAACATCATATTTATGAATAGGATAACGTGATAAAGTGATCCAATATTATTGGATGTTCGTGTAAAAATATTTTACATTGACAGTGTATATAACTTAAATTCTAACAAGAATCAAGCAAACCATGGCTTTTAGAAGCTTGTTAACACTTCTGCTGTGTGATGCACCTGTTTGAATGGGGTTATTTTTGTCCGTAAGTGTATATTTTAAGCTAGTTCAATTTTGGATGATTTGATATTATACGATAATTATCAAGCTTAAGATAGAATAAATTAGTCTTTTGCAGTCTTTGCATTAAAATAAATTAGTTATAAGCTTATACGATAATATCTTTTGTATAAGCTGCCATTATGCTATTCCCAACTTGTTCAAATGCTTTTCTGAATGTTAGTCTTATGGGGTATGTTGTAAAAAATTTCCTTTGAGATAGGTACCTTTCAGTTACAAATAGCACCCAAGGCATATCTCCATTTCGTCGAGCCAACTTGAATCCTATGATTTTCATCCCCGTCTTCCCATCACTTTGCTAGATAAATCCAAAGTACCAAAACTGTTTGACTTGTGGTATAATATGATCTCCAATTTTCACCTCCAAGTCCAAGCTAGCATGTCTTGCTCAGCTTACATTTCATATACTTCGTTTTAATTCTATTCAATTTAAATAAAACCATGTGATTCCAAAGTTTTTATCCACAGCTGAAGTGTACCATTTATTCGAGCTCTTGACTCACGTTTGGAGAATGTCTTCTACAAGGAGCATTTTTAAAGCATTAGATCTTGGATATGCTTAACATGCATGTATAAAACCAAGGTATCAATGTTGATAAGGAATCAATGTTGATCATTGCTGTGATCCAATAATTGTGGAGAAATACTCTGACCCTAACATTTATGCACATTGTAATTTTAATCCCATCACACATTTATAAACATATTCTATATGTTTTAGTAACAATTGTATCCCTGAATCGGATATGTATCACATCCAATGCTCGTATTATATCTGTGCATCATAGGTGATAGAATACTAAATAAAGATAGAGGAAAACCTAGAAAAACTTAAGAAACCATGAAAGACTTAGTTCTACAGGGCCTATGTGAAGACTTGGTATTTCATAGAGTACAATGGCTTTATTTTAATTCATGTATCTGATTCCACCGAATCAAGAAGTTCTTTGGTTAATTGTTTTTCTTGTGCTATTGTGCATGTGCATTTGTATCAGAGTTGTGCAACCTCTCCTGTTAATTTACGTTTCCTCATTTGGCTTCATGTAAGATTTTCATTTTTGGTTTATGGAGTATATCGAAAATTTTGGAAATTTGCTCTACAAGTATGCTTATCACATTTATGTTCTCATCTAAGCAAATGATAATGCTTTTTATTTTGAGGCCTTTTTTTTTTTTTCTGTCTTATGCCTATCTTTTTTATTTAATAAACAGATGAGGACATTCAATGTGATGAACCAGACAGCTTGGAAGTTCCAACTTAGCGGATGCTTGCTTCCAAGTATCATGTCAAGGGTAGATATACTTGATTAAAGATTAATCATGTTAGTATTTAGGCATGACTCTTTTTTGGATCATTTTACCCCATTCCTATTCCTAATTTTAAGGGGAGAAGAATTTAGTGAGCAAATTGTGTAAAATTATTGTTGTAGCACTTGAAATTATCTTTAACATGCATATCTTTATCCCTTTGGCTTTTGTAATTGTAATACAGTTAATGTTGATTAGAAGGCTAGAACTATATATCATATTTGGGATTCTAGAAACCAATTTGTTAAACCATGGTATGTATCTTTTCTATGCTAATTGTATTTATCTGAATCTGAACTCATCCTCCAGGGTCCTTTCACTGCAATTACAGCTATCATGTCTCATGATTGAGTTAACTATATTCCACTTGTATTGTTTATTAGGGAGGCCTTCACTAGTTGTATATGGAATCTCCATTTCCATTTCCATTTGTGGATTCTTCAACCAACTCAATCAATGAGCTTATAGCTTGATTCACACTGTCCTATGTTTTTGCGACTTGGATATGATGTGAGAAGTTTTATCCTTTACTTGGCCACTTATCTCTTCTCTATTCACAACACAATCAATGAACTTTTAGCTTGATTGACACTACTTAATTTGAGACTTGGGGTATGATGTGGGAAGTTTTATTCCCTACTATGTGACTTATTTACCCTCTATTCACTTGCTTTTATCTCCATTGTAACTGAGGAATATTTGTACTAACTAATTGTAGGCACATATACCGATACATTACTTTAGTAAACTATTTTTGTCCATAAAGTGAATAACATTGTCATATTAGTTTTTGAAACTAATATTTTTGGATAAGTTCTTGAAGTTTTCAATTGTTTCATTTAAGTCTCTAAATTTAACTATTTTTTTGTTATTTTAGTATTTAAACATATGTTAATAATATTATATAAGTTACATTATTTTTTAATTTTAAACTAATATGATTTTCTTTGTTTCATGAATACTAATGGGATAGTGTTATATACTTTTAAGATTAAAATGGTGATTTACTATTATTTCTTCACGTACCTTTCTTTTCCTTTTGAAAATTATGGGTGTAAATATGTTTCACTTTCATGTAGTATGGCACGTGATAAATTGGAGATGAATTGTCTCGATTTTAGCATGAGATTCATATACAAAGGGCTATCAAACACCAAGATGGAGTGTCAGGGATAAGGAATTCAATCTAAAATTAACATTCTGAAAGATGATGGAATCGATGATCGAGAATACAAGTCATGAGGCATTCACATGAATGAAGATGTGACTTAAAGGAAAACCGGAAAATTATTTGAAGTTGAAACAAGACTATAAAATTCATGAACGTGTCTATGTACTAAAAAATCGTTTTAGAATAATCCTGAAGGTTTTAGAAGGATTTGTCAAGTCAAGAGAGGATACTTGTTAAAAATAAAGTATTGAAATGCTTCAAGGTACTAAGATATCAGTGCATGAGCATTGATATGACCAACATTTTTCTCATCGTTAGTGGTTACAAGGACTAAGATGAGGGTTTTGCATTATCTAGGACTAGTATATCATTGACAAATTCGAGATTGAATTCTAATTTAATTCGTGAAATGGTTATGTTTGATCAAATTGGTTCCTAAAATTAATAATATGACAAAATGGTTCACAAAATTGTATATTATTAATTAATTCACTCATTAAAATTGTAATATATATTCAAGTTGGTTCTTGAAAGAAATAAAATGATAAAATAATATTTGAAATTGTAAACTATTAATGAATTGAGTCATTCAAATTGTAATGATCCATTAAATTGGTTCTTAAAATTAAAGTTAAAGTTCTATTTTTATTACATATTTTAAAGTTAAATTTACGTAATTAAGAGTATATTATTTAAAAGATTTAATTGGTTTTCGCAATTACTTGTCCCACATCTGATAGGTCAATAAATAACTTAACCCTTATAAACAACTGACAAACTAGACAAAATGTTGAGCTAGGTCGTGCTAGCTTATGACCCAAACGGGGGCATTAAGGTGATGGAACAAGTATTCTATGAATCATAGCGGCAGTTGTTCCCAAAATTGGAATTTCTCCAAATTGGGGGGTTAATTAGTATCCATTGATCAATGGAACAAGCTTGGACCCATCACTTTTTTATTTGATGCAGTAGGACTCACATTCCATTTACTCACAGTATCTATTTATTTTATAACAAGAGAATTAAGGTGATGGAACAAGTATTCTATGAATCATAGCGGTAGATGTTCCCAAAATTGGAATTTCTCCAAATTGGGGGGTTAATTAGTATCCATTGATCAATGGAACAAGCTTGGACCCATCACTTTTTTATTTGATGCATCGATGCAATAGGACTCAAATTCCATTTACTTGCAGTATCTATTTATTTTATAACAAGAGAATTCTAAAAGATCACTCACCTAAATATTTCATCTCCATTTAAAATATTGTCTTTTAATAATTAAAATAAGTTTTTACCTATTTAAATAGCCTATTTACAATGTCTTTGTCCCTTATGATTGTCCATCTTGGTTTTCCTCTACAAGGGAACAAATAGATTAACACAATTTCATTTCTTTTAACAATAGAGTGAAACCTAGGAATGACTAGGGTGGTGGCAACAAAAATACTGTATTGCAATTCGAAACTAAATATAGTTCGAAATCATTGTATTATTTTTTGTACTATAATAATATAAAGTAGAGTAAAATCTTTCATAATTTAATTTCGAATTACTAATTTCAAGTTTTTCGTTCTTTTATTTTTCTTAAATTCAAATCGAAAAATATAAGAGTTAAGTGAATTAAAAATCCCAAGGAAGTTCATAGGCAAGGATAAAGATATCCATGAAACTATTATTTGGAGTGTACCAGTTGTGATCAAAAGAATCTTAATAAGTTATTGATAATGTTATGGACACACTATCAAATCACCGGATTTCCCTTTATTTTATTAGTATAAGGGACAAACTAGGTCGATTCTCACAAGGGCACACTCTTGCTATGCCTAATCTTCTTGATCAAAACCAAAACGGAATGTGGAAAAAGGGAGTTTCAGTGACAAAAAACTATGGAAAACTATGGAAAACAAGTAATCACAAAAAACATAATTGATTCAAAATGGAATTAATCTCAATAGAATTAATCTCAATAGAAAGTTATTACATCAATCTAAGGATTCCATCATGTAATTTGTTATCATGGTTCTAGTAAGGGTGGAATTTGATATCAACCTAAGTTTCTTTAGATAATCATCTAACATTCGTCCATGCATATTAAGATCACAATCGTGGCCTCTAATTAACATGGATTGAAGCACAAAATTAGGCGATCAATCGATTACCTAACCTTGATTACGTTGGGATTAATCAATCCTCTAATCTAACGTAATCCAAAATCTCAAACAAATTCATGATCATGAAAATAGGTCAAGATCTGGAAAAAGAACATAATAGAAATTGCCTGCATAAAGATAAAGGAGTCAAATCGATTTGTTGTCCTAAAACCTTAAATTGACAAACCAGCTTTAGCCTTCCACGGCCATCATATAAGACATAGTAGAATACAATTGAGAAAAGAGGAAAAACTTCTTCCAAATCTGAACCACACTCTAAAATGTCAAAAACATCTCCAATTGAACAACCAAACTCTAACTTTTCTAAATTCTCTCTTTATATACGAATTTTACTAACTACTAACCAATTAATAACTAACTACTAACCAATTAACAAACTAACTACTAACCAATTAACAAATTAACTACCAACCAATTAACAACTAACTACTAACCAACTAACAAACTAACAACTAACCAACTAACAAACTACCTAAAATACCTAACTAACTAGTTATCTAAACTACCTAACTACTTCAAAATAATCACATGGTCAAAATTGCCAAGGAGAGTGGGCTTGGACAGAAGCTTGAGTAACACAACAAGCCCACCAATCAACATGCAAAAAGGTCCAATTTGGAGAGGTGTAGGGGCGGTGGCTTCAATCCTTTTTTTGCCGTTGTAAATGGTCGAACTATTTTGAACTGTTTAGAGCCAAGTTTTATATCTTCGTCTTAGCTTTCCAGGACTACCAAGATTGTCCCATTTGGAGGTTTGTATCTCAAAATATGGCTTGCACTAGACTGCAACCTAATAATAAATATTAAGTCCATAAATTAGCAAAGATTAGCAATTACCCTCAATTAAGATCAATAGCCCAACACTCAACCAATGTATGATTATTAGACACAAAGTAATGTCAAATCTGTCCAACATAAGTGAATGTTAGGTGCCTCAAATATGCTCTATTAGGAATCAACAAATATGTTTTCAAGACACTACATGTGTTATATATCACCCATTTTTTTTATAAAGCCTCGTAATATGTTGGGTTATACGGTTATATATCTATTGTTTAAATTTAAACAATTATCTGCTACCAAATTTCTCCTATATATAAATATCATCATTTTCAAATATCGATAATATCCTTTTAAATATTCATAGATATGTATTTGGAATTTTGTTAAACATCTATTAATCACCCAAGTACTATGTTTTCTTTACTCAATATCTCATATGATGTATAGCCCAAAATTAAGTGAATTATCATTTGCTTATACTTAATAATTACAAAAGAATAAGTGGTGTGATAAAAGAATGTAGTCCTCGTTTGGTTTTCGCCATTACTTGTCCCATATCATATAGGTCATGAAATAACTTAATTCTTATAAACCACTAACAAACTGAACAAAATGCCGAGCTAGGTGGTGTTAGCTTTTGACTGAAATGGGGGCTTTAAGGTAATGGAAGAAATAATTGAATATCCAACCTATATTTCTTCCAAAATACTTTCTAAATAATTACATGGTCAAAATTAACTAGAGAGTGGGCTTGGAAAGAAGCTTGAGAAGCACAACAAGCCCACCAATCAACATGCAAAAGGTCCAATTTGGAGTGGTGTAGGGGTGGTTGTAAACAGTCGAGACAAGTTTTAGATTTCGTCTTAGCTTTCCAGGATTTCTCTTAAACAATTATGTGCTACTAAATTTCTCTTATATATAAATATCGTCATTTTCAAATGTAGATAATATCTTTTAAATATTCAAAGATATGTATTAGAAAGTTTGTTAAACATCTACTAATCACCCAAGTATTAAGTTTGGTTTACTCGGTATCTCACATGATGTATAGCCCAAAATTAAGTGAATTATCATTTGCTTATACCTAATAATTACAAAAGAATAAGTGGTGTAATAAAATAATGTAGTTCCTTTTGGTTTTTGCAATTACTTGTCCCACATCAGATAGGTCATGAAATAACTTAATCCTTATAAACCACTGAAAAACTAGACGAAAGGTTAAGCTTAGGTGGTGCTAGCAAATGACCGAAATGGGGCATTAAGGTGATGGAACAAGTAATTTATGAATGGTGGGGTAGTTGTTCTTGAAATTGGGATTTCTCCATTGATAAATGTAACAAGTTCCCAAAAGTAGGGAATGACACCATCTAAGGTTCCAGATTATGTGCTTGGACCCATCACTTTTTATTTTACGCTTGATGTAGTAGGGCTCAAATTCCATTTACTCAGTAACATCTATTTATTTTATAACAAGAGAATTCTAAAAGATCAATCACATAAATATTTCATCTCCATGTAAAATATTGTCTTTTAATAATTACAATAAGTTTTTACCTATTTACATAATTTAATTATTTAAAACCCAATTTAATATCCAACCTATATTTCTTCCAAAATATTATTTATTTATTTATTTATAAAGCAATTAAACCATTTATTATTAATAATTAATACAATATAAAATTTACAACCAATAATAAAATAGTATAAAACTGAGATGTTTCAAACAATGCTATGTCACATACATAACATTGAAATAATATGAACGACGCCTACAACTCACCACGCTTGAATACAAGTGAACTACAGTATGTCACTTGCACAACACTTGAATGCGCGTGCATAACACGAGATTCAATTCATATGGACAATATTATGTCAGTCACACGGAAATTGAATACACATGAATGACGTAATGTCAGTCACGATTCTTGAATACGTGTAAATGATGCTGTGTGACTCATGTGACACTTGAATACATATGATGCAATGCCCTTCACTACACTTGAA
This sequence comes from Mucuna pruriens, assembly GCA_025330945.1. NCBI lineage: Eukaryota > Viridiplantae > Streptophyta > Magnoliopsida > Fabales > Fabaceae > Mucuna > Mucuna pruriens. The sequence goes on along the minus strand of JAENHJ010000395.1, from coordinate 155,795 downwards.
AATAGGTGCTAATAATCTATCACAATCAATTCTATATTTTCACAATACAAGTACACAAATGTCCTAATCTAGGGGTTTCATCCTCAGTTATGGACCAAGAAAGGCATATAAGACCTTAACCCGATTTCCCCAAAGGCCCCTAAAGGGGCCAAGGGATGGCAACATGGGGTTTGGGAGGAACTCCTCTACTCAAATCTGAGGTTAAAAGTCATGTGCTTTTACCAATTGAGAGACAAACAAACATAACTAATTAGGGTGCTAGTAACAACCTATTTTAATCTACCATAACAAAATAAAAAAATGTATATTCTATAATTGACAACCTATTTTAATCTACCATAACAAAATAAAAAAATGTATATTCTATCAATTGATAGAGATAGATAATTAGAAACAAACAACTAAACATTATCAATTGACAAAGGCAATAAAACAGAATCAAACAATAAGGTCTAGTGTCAATCCTTCTTACAGTCACATACACATCCTTGAGTGAGATTTCTTACTCCCATTATCCATTATCCGGAATATCGATTCCAGGCATGGTCTTTTTCCCTTATGATTGTCCTTCTTGGTTTTCCTCTACAAGCACAATTTCATTTCTTTTAACAATAGAGTGAAACCTGGGAATGACAAGGGTGGTGGCAACAAAAATATTGTATTGCATCTGGCAAATGAAGTCAGTCTCGGCCCCAACCTATCCTGCATATTGTCTAAATACTTAGTCTCTTAGTCATTCTAGTGAGGACAACTGATGGATAGTCCGCACTTCATTTCGAATGCTAGCTGGTAATTGAATGCCTTATTGATAGTCCGTTTCTGCATTCATCCCATTCATCCGAACTTCGTGAACTTTGATTCCTCTACTTGAAAAATGCGTAGGTGCAAAGAGACACTTTTATTAAGTTATTCATCGCAAAAAGACCCAAATTCTATATACACGTCTTGCCTTAGTACATTAATCTATTATGTGAAAAGCAGCAAATGTAAAGGTTGTCTTAGCTCATGTCATCCATAAGGTAACTATCAAATGATAGACGAGTGGTATGACATGTCTTTCCTACGCATAATCGATTCCTTACCATGACTCTATTTCTTTGGCCAGCCTTATTCTTTTCTGGTTTTCGATGTTACCTTTAAAACGTTGATGGTGACTCCTATCAGTGCTGGATTGTGTTTTGTCAATCCTCCCAGATTGGCCGAATCGACTCCAAGTCGGTACAGGCAGTTCCATCCAGAAAATGGATTCGGCTTCCAATCTTCAAACTAGTTTTTATTTCTTTTATATTTCGTCGGGCGCAATTTAGGTCACATCAGAGGTAAGCAAAGCCTGTCACCTGTCTCAGTTAGGACAAAACAAAGTTTTTTAGGTCATGCAAGCTTTTATAGAAGATTTTTAAAGAATTCTTCAAAATTGCCAAACCTATGACAAACGTTCTAGTTATGGAAGTTGAGTTCGAGTTCTTTGATGCATGCCTGAAGGCATTTGAACTTTTAATGGAGAAGCTCATTAGCGCTCTTGTGGTAGCATTTCCTCGACAGGTTCTTCAGGGGTTTCATGGCTCTTTTGCACCAAAAGGTGAGACTTATCTTGTTGGTGAAACTTTGATTAGTAAAGGGAAGTGATGTTAAGGGTTAGGACGATTCATATTTAAAGGTTAAAAAACAAAGAAAAGGTGAGAAATTTCCAGCTTGTGAATTTTGCTTTTGTGGTGTTTGTGTTTAAGGGTGTGTAATGGAAGAAGGGTTGCGTCAAAACTCGGTTCCTGCATCAGGTTTTGTTGATAAATCAAGGATTGTTGAGGTTAAACCCTTGCGTAGTTTGGCACCTGTGTTACCAAAATCTCTTGAGTCTTCTCTCTCTGGCCAGTACCCATCTGTGTTTCCTCCATTTGTTTTGTTTGAGGAACCTCAAGAGTCTCAACCATCAGCTGGTCCCAATCCCATACCAGCTCCAATAAGGTCCTATAGGAACCCTCTGGATGCAGAAGAAACCCCTCATGGAGCCAATGAGGATGGCCAAAAGCGTGAAGTGACGCCTTTGAACAGCTGCAAATCATCCCAAAAGAAGAGCAAGAAAACTCAGGAGTCACAATTTGGTTCAAGTTCTTCGGTTGGGGGTATTAGCCTGGTCCAAAAGGATGATGGTGATCGCGAGGTGGTTAATCTTGTGCTCATGACTTATGATTCTCTTCGGAGAAGGCTCTGCCAACTTGAAGATTCCAAGGAGCTGGACACAACAATGGCAATCAGGAGGGCGGATTTAAGAGCGAGCAATGTGTTGACGGGCAAAGGGTTTCGAACAAACCTGAGGAAGAGAATAGGAGTAGTGCCGGGGTTTGAGATTGGGGACATTTTCTTTTTGCGGATGGAAATGGTTCTTGTGGGTTTACATGGCCAGTTAATGAGGGGAATTGACTACATGACTATTAAGGAGGAACCGGTGGCTATAAGCATTGTTTCGTCCGGAGTATATGATGATGAAGCAGAGGATAATGATGTTTTAATTTACAGTGGTCAGGGTGAGAACTTCAACAAGAAAGATAAGCACGTGATTGATCAGAAGCTTCGAGGGGTAATCTTGCTTTAGATAGAAGTTCACGGCGAAAGAACGAAGTAAGAGTCATCCGGGGCTTGAGAGATGCAGCCAACAAAAAATGCAAAAATCTATGTCTATGATGGTCTTTATGAAATCCAAGATTCTTGGATAGAAAGAGGGAAATCTGGTGGTGGTGTATTCAAGTATAAGTTTGTTAGATTGCCTGACAAGCCAGTGCTTTTGCTGTTTGGAAATCGGTTCAGAAGTGGAAAGCGGGTTCATCTTCAAGGGCTGGCCTTATTCTTGCAGACCTCTCTACAGGAACTGAGAGTATTCCTGTATCACTTGTCAATGATGTTGATAATGAAAAGGGCCCTTCTTTTTTTTCAATTATTTCCATTCTCTCAAACATCCAAAACCATTCAGATTAGCACAATCTTCATATGGCTGCAACTGTAACAAAACATGTGTCCCTGGTGATTTGAACTGCTCTTGCATTCAAAGAAATGAAGGTGATTTTCCATACACGGGAAATGGTGTTCTAGTGAGTCGGAAACAATTGGTTCATGAGTGTGGCCCAATGTGTAAGTGTTTTCCTAACTGCAAGAATCGAGTATCCCAGACTGGTTTGAAGCACCATATGGAAGTGTTCAAAACAAATGATAGAGGGTGGGGACTTCGATCGCTGGATCCTATACGTGCTGGCACTTTTATTTGTGAGTATGCAGGAGAAGTTATTGACAGAGCCAAGGTAAATCAGAATGGGAATATAGTGATGAGTATATTTTTATACAAGCCGTATTTATGATCCATTCAAATGGAACTATGAACCTAGCTTATTGGAAGAAATAAGCTCAAATGTGTCTAGTGAGGAATATGATATACCCTCTCCTCTAATTATCAGTTCCAAGAATTATGCAAATGTGGCTAGATACATGAATCATAGTTGCTCACCAAATGTTTTCTGGCAGCCAGTCCTGTATGCAGAAAATAATCAATCCTTTCTTCACATTGCATTTTTCGCCCTTAGACACATTCCTCCAATGGCAGAGTTAACATATGATTATGGATGTTCTGATCATTCTGAGGGCAGAAGTACACCCAAAGGAAGAAAGAAATGCTTGTGTGGGTCATCAAAATGCCGTGATTCTTTTGGTTGATGTTTTGTTGCAGTTTCTCGTGGACAGGCATGGTGTTGGCAAATGTATTCATGGCTAAAAGAGGTTTGTGGGTCTATTGCATGTTTCCAAAAGCCATAGTTATTCAGATTTAAGCAAATAAACACACATTTTAATTTGTTTAATAATGATTTACAATTTTTAAGTTACTTTATACATTATGATTTATCAACTTGTATAATAAATTTAGTTTAATTTATATACATTATTAGTGTAACAAGAATCAAGCAAGCCATGGCTTTTAGAAGCTTGTTAACACTTCTGCTGTGTGATGCACCTGTTTGAATGGGGTTATTTTTGTCCGTAAGTGTATATTTTAAGCTAGTTCAATTTTGGATGATTTGATATTATACGATAATTATCAAGCTTAAGATAGAATAAATTAGTCTTTGCAGTCTTTGCATTAAAATAAATTAGTTATAAGCTTATACGATAATATCTTTTGTATAAGCTGCCATTATGCTATTCCCAACTTGTTCAAATGCTTTTCTGAATGTTAGTCTTATGGGGTATGTTGTAAAAATTTCCTTTGAGATAGGTACCTTTCAGTTACAAATAGCACCCAAGGCATATCTCCATTTCGTCGAGCCAACTTGAATCCTATGATTTTCATCCCCGTCTTCCCATCACTTTGCTAGATAAATCCAAAGTACCAAAACTGTTTGACTTGTGGTATAATATGATCTCCACCACCTCCAAGTCCAAGCTAGCATGTCTTGCTCAGCTTACATTTCATATACTTCGTTTTTTAATTCTATTCAATTTAAATAAAACCATGTGATTCCAAAGTTTTTATCCACAGCTGAAGTGTACCATTTATTCGAGCTCTTGACTCACGTTTGGAGAATGTCTTCTACAAGGAGCATTTTTAAAGCATTAGATCTTGGATATGCTTAACATGCATGTATAAAACCAAGGTATCAATGTTGATAAGGAATCAATGTTGATCATTGCTGTGATCCAATAATTGTGGAGAAATACTCTGACCCTAACATTTATGCACATTGTAATTTTAATCCCATCACACATTTATAAACATATTCTATATGTTTTAGTAACAATTGTATCCCTGAATCGGATATGTATCATATCCAATGCTCGTATTATATCTGTGCATCATAGGTGATAGCATACTAAATAAAGGTAGAGGAAGACCTAGAAAAACTTAAGAAACCATGAAAGACTAAGTTCTACAGGGCCTATGTGAAGACTTGGTATTTCATAGAGTACAATGGCTTTATTTTAATTCATGTATATGATTCCACCTAATCAAGAAGTGCTTTTGTTTATTGTTTTTCTTGTGTGTTATTGTGAATGTGCATTTGTATCAGAGTAGTGCAACTTCTCGTGTTAATTTACGTTTCCTCATTTGGCTTCATGTAAGATTTTCATTTTTGGTTTATGGAGTATATCGAAAATTTTGGAAATGTGCTCTACAAGTATGCTTATCACATTTATGTTCTCATCTAAGCAAATGATAATGCTATTCATTATCTACCCCATTGAGGCTTTTTTTTTTTTTTTTCTGTCTTATGCTTATCTTTTTTATTTAATAAACAGATGAGGACATTCAATGTGAGGAGCCTGACAGCTTGGAAGTTCCAACTTAGCGGATGCTTGCTTCCAAGTATCATGTCAAGGGTAGATATACTTGATTAAAGATTAATCATGTTAGTATTTAGGCATGACTCTTTTTGGATCATTTTAGTAGTAAGTGACTTTGGATCATTTTACCCCATTCCTATTCCTAATTTTAAGGGGAGAAGAATTTAGTGAGCAAATTGTGTAAAATTATTGTTGTAGCACTTGAAAATATCATTAACATGCATATCTTTATCCCTTTGGCTTTTGTAATTGTAATACAGTTAATGTTGATTAGAAGGCTAGAACTATATATCATATTTGGGATTCTAGAAACCAATTTGTTAAACCATGGTATGTATCTTTTCTATGCTAATTGTATTTATCTGAATCTGAACTCATCCTCCAGGGTCCTTTCACTGCAATTACAGCTATCATGTCTCATGATTGAGTTAACTATATTCCACTTGTATTGTTTATTAGGGAGGACTTCACTAGTTGTATATGGAATCTCCATTTCCATTTCCATTTGTGATTCTTCAACCAACTCAATCAATGAGCTTATAGCTTGATTCACACTGTCCTATGTTTTTGACTTGGATATGATGTGAGAAGTTTTATCCTTTACTTGGCCACTTATCTCTTCTCTATTCACAACACAATCAATGAACTTTTAGCTTGATTGACACTACTTAATTTGAGACTTGGGGGTATGATGTGGGAAGTTTTATTCCCTACTATGTGACTTATTTACCCTCTATTCACTTGCTTTTATCTCCATTGTAACTGAGGAATATTTGTACTAACTAATTGTAGGCACATATACCGATACATTACTTAGTAAACTATTTTTGTCCATAAAGTGAATAACATTGTCATATTAGTTTTTGAAACTAATATTTTTGGATAAGTTCTTGAAGTTTTCAATTGTTTCATTTAAGTCTCTAAATTTAACTATTTTTTGTTATTTTAGTATTTAAACATATGTTAATAATATTATATAAGTTACATTATTTTTTAATTTTAAACTAATATGATTTTCTTTGTTTCATGAATACTAATGGGATAGTGTTATATACTTTTAAGATTAAAATGGTGATTTACTATTATTTCTTCACGTACCTTTCTTTTCCTTTTGAAAATTATGGGTGTAAATATGTTTCACTTTCATGTAGTATGGCACGTGATAAATTGGAGATGAATTGTCTCGATTTTAGCATGAGATTCATATACAAAGGGCTATCAAACACCAAGATGGAGTGTCAGGGATAAGGAATTCAATCTAAAATTAACATTCTGAAAGATGATGGAATCGATGATCGAGAATACAAGTCATGAGGCATTCACATGAATGAAGATGTGACTTAAAGGAAAACTGAAAATTATTTGAAGTTGAAACAAGACTATAAAATTCATGAACGTGTCTATGTACTAAAAATCGTTTTAGAATAATCTAGAAGGTTCTAGAAGGATTTGTCAAGTTAACAGAGGATACTTGTTAAAAATAAAGTATTGAAATGCTTCAAGGTACTAAGATATCAGTGCATGAGCATTGATATGATCAACCTTTTTCTCATCGTTTGTGGTTACAAGGACTGAGATGAGGGTTTTGCATTATCTAGGGCTAGTATATCATTGACAAATTTGAGATTGGATTCCTAATTTAATATGTAAAATGATTATGTTGTTCGAATTGGTTCCTAAAATTAATAATATGATAAAATTGTCTAAAGTATTGTATATTATTAATTATTTTACTCATTAAAATTGTAATATATATTCAAGTTGGTTCTTGAAAAAATTAAATGATAAAATGATATTTGAAATTGTAAATTATTAATGAATTTAGTCATTAAAATTGTAATGATCTATTTAATTGGTTCTTAAAATTAAAGTTAAAGTTTTATTTTTCTTACATATTTTAAAGTTAAATTTACGTAATTAAGAGTATATTATTTAAAAAGATTTAATTGGTTTTTGCAAATACTTGTCCCACATCTGATAGGTCAATAAATAACTTAACCCTTATAAACAACTGACAAACTAGACAAAATGTTGAGCTAGGTCGTGCTAGCTTATGACCCAAACGGGGGGCATTAAGGTGATGGAACAAGTATTCTATGAATCATAGCGGCAGTTGTTCCCAAAATTGGAATTTCTCCAAATTGGGGGTTAATTAGTATCCATTGATCAATGGAACAAGCTTGGACCCATCACTTTTTATTTGATGCAGTAGGACTCACATTCCATTTACTCACAGTATCTATTTATTTTATAACAAGAGAATTAAGGTGATGGAACAAGTATTCTATGAATCATAGCGGTAGATGTTCCCAAAATTGGAATTTCTCCAAATTGGGGGGTTAATTAGTATCCATTGATCAATGGAACAAGCTTGGACCCATCACTTTTTTATTTGATGCATCGATGCAATAGGACTCAAATTCCATTTACTTGCAGTATCTATTTATTTTATAACAAGAGAATTCTAAAAGATCACTCACCTAAATATTTCATCTCCATTTAAAATATTGTCTTTTAATAATTAAAATAAGTTTTTACCTATTTAAATAGCCTATTTACAATGTCTTTGTCCCTTATGATTGTCCATCTTGGTTTTCCTCTACAAGGGAACAAATAGATTAACACAATTTCATTTCTTTTAACAATAGAGTGAAACCTAGGAATGACTAGGTGGTGGCAACAAAAAATACTGTATTGCAATTCGAAACTAAATATAGTTCGAAATCATTGTATTATTTTTGTACTATAATAATATAAAGTAGAGTAAAATCTTTCATAATTTAATTTCGAATTACTAATTTCAAGTTTTTCGTTCTTTTATTTTTCTTAAATTCAAATCGAAAAATATAAGAGTTAAGTGAATTAAAAATCCCAAGGAAGTTCATAGGCAAGGATAAAGATATCCATGAAACTATTATTTTGGAGTGTACCAGTTGTGATCAAAAGAATCTTAATAAGTTATTGATAATGTTATGGACACACTATCAAATCACCTGATTTCCCTTTATTTTATTAGTATAAGGACAAACTAGGTCGATTCTCACAAGGGCACACTCTTGCTATGCCTAATCTTCTTGATCAAAACCAAAACGGAATGTGGAAAAAGGGAGTTTCAGTGACAAAAAACTATGGAAAACTATGGAAAACAAGTAATCACAAAAACATAATTGATTCAAAATGGAATTAATCTCAATAGAATTAATCTCAATAGAAAGTTATTACATCAATCTAAGGATTCCATCATGTAATTTGTTATCATGGTTCTAGTAAGGGTGGAATTTGATATCAACCTAAGTTTCTTTAGATAATCATCTAACATTCGTCCATGCATATTAAGATCACAATCGTGGCCTCTAATTAACATGGATTGAAGCACAAAATTAGGGCGATCAATCGATTACCTAACCTTGATTACGTTGGGATTAATCAATCCTCTAATCTAACGTAATCCAAAATCTCAAACAAATTCATGATCATGAAAATAGGTCAAGATCTGGAAAAAGAACATAATAGAAATTGCCTGCATAAAGATAAAGGAGTCAAATCGATTTGTTGTCCTAAAACCTTAAATTGACAAACCAGCTTTAGCCTTCCACGGCCATCATATAAGACATAGTAGAATACAATTGAGAAAAGAGGAAAAACTTCTTCCAAATCTGAACCACACTCTAAAATGTCAAAAACATCTCCAATTGAACAACCAAACTCTAACTTTTCTAAATTCTCTTTTTATATACGAATTTTACTAACTACTAACCAATTAATAACTAACTACTAACCAATTAACAAACTAACTACTAACCAATTAACAAATTAACTACCAACCAATTAACAACTAACTACTAACCAACTAACAAACTAACAACTAACCAACTAACAAACTACCTAAAATACCTAACTAACTAGTTATCTAAACTACCTAACTACTTCAAAATAATCACATGGTCAAAATTGCCAAGGAGAGTGGGCTTGGACAGAAGCTTGAGTAACACAACAAGCCCACCAATCAACATGCAAAAGGTCCAATTTGGAGAGGTGTAGGGGCGGTGGCTTCAATCCTTTTTGCCGTTGTAAATGGTCGAACTATTTTGAACTGTTTAGAGCCAAGTTTTATATCTTCGTCTTAGCTTTCCAGACTACCAAGATTGTCCCATTTGGAGGTTTGTATCTCAAAATATGGCTTGCACTAGACTGCAACCTAATAATAAATATTAAGTCCATAAATTAGCAAAGATTAGCAATTACCCTCAATTAAGATCAATAGCCCAACACTCAACCAATGTATGATTATTAGACACAAAGTAATGTCAAATCTGTCCAACATAAGTGAATGTTAGGTGCCTCAAATATGCTCTATTAGGAATCAACAAATATGTTTTCAAGACACTACATGTGTTATATATCACCCATTTTTTTATAAAGCCTCGTAATATGTTGGGTTATACGGTTATATATCTATTGTTTAAATTTAAACAATTATCTGCTACCAAATTTCTCCTATATATAAATATCATCATTTTCAAATATCGATAATATCCTTTTAAATATTCATAGATATGTATTTGGAATTTTGTTAAACATCTATTAATCACCCAAGTACTATGTTTTCTTTACTCAATATCTCATATGATGTATAGCCCAAAATTAAGTGAATTATCATTTGCTTATACTTAATAATTACAAAAGAATAAGTGGTGTGATAAAAGAATGTAGTCCTCGTTTGGTTTTCGCCATTACTTGTCCCATATCATATAGGTCATGAAATAACTTAATTCTTATAAACCACTAACAAACTGAACAAAATGCCGAGCTAGGTGGTGTTAGCTTTTGACTGAAATGGGGGCTTTAAGGTAATGGAAGAAATAATTGAATATCCAACCTATATTTCTTCCAAAATACTTTCTAAATAATTACATGGTCAAAATTAACTAGGAGAGTGGGCTTGGAAAGAAGCTTGAGAAGCACAACAAGCCCACCAATCAACATGCAAAAGGTCCAATTTGGAGTGGTGTAGGGGTGGTTGTAAACAGTCGAGACAAGTTTTAGATTTCGTCTTAGCTTTCCAGGATTTCTCTTAAACAATTATGTGCTACTAAATTTCTCTTATATATAAATATCGTCATTTTCAAATGTAGATAATATCTTTTTAAATATTCAAAGATATGTATTAGAAAGTTTGTTAAACATCTACTAATCACCCAAGTATTAAGTTTGGTTTACTCTGGTATCTCACATGATGTATAGCCCAAAATTAAGTGAATTATCATTTGCTTATACCTAATAATTACAAAAGAATAAGTGGTGTAATAAAATAATGTAGTTCCCTTTTGGTTTTTGCAATTACTTGTCCCACATCAGATAGGTCATGAAATAACTTAATCCTTATAAACCACTGAAAAACTAGACGAAAGGTTAAGCTAGGTGGTGCTAGCAAATGACCGAAATGGGGGCATTAAGGTGATGGAACAAGTAATTTATGAATGGTGGGGTAGTTGTTCTTGAAATTGGGATTTCTCCATTGATAAATGTAACAAGTTCCCAAAAGTAGGGAATGACACCATCTAAGGTTCCAGATTATGTGCTTGGACCCATCACTTTTTTATTTTACGCTTGATGTAGTAGGGCTCAAATTCCATTTACTCGTAACATCTATTTATTTTATAACAAGAGAATTCTAAAAGATCAATCACATAAATATTTCATCTCCATGTAAAATATTGTCTTTTAATAATTACAATAAGTTTTACCTATTTACATAATTTAATTATTTAAAACCCAATTTAATATCCAACCTATATTTCTTCCAAAATATTATTTATTTATTTATTTATAAAAGCAATTAAACCATTTATTATTAATAATTAATACAATATAAAATTTACAACCAATAATAAAATAGTATAAAAACTGAGATGTTTCAAACAATGCTATGTCACATACATAACATTGAAATAATATGAACGACGCTCTACAACTCACCACGCTTGAATACAAGTGAACTACAGTATGTCACTTGCACAACACTTGAATGCGCGTGCATAACACGAGATTCGAATTCATATGGACAATATTATGTCAGTCACACGGAAATTGAATACACATGAATGACGTAATGTCAGTCACGATTCTTGAATACGTGTAAATGATGCTGTGTGACTCATGTGACACTTGAATACATATGATGCAATGCCCTTCACTACACTTGAAAATAGGTGCTAATAATCTATCACAATCAATTCTATATTTTCACAATACAAGTACACAAATGTCCTAATCTAGGGGGTTTCATCCCTCAGTTATGGACCCGCAAAGGCATATAAGACCTTAACCCGATTTCCCCTAAAGGCCCCTAAAGGGGCCAAGGGATGGCAACATGGGGTTTGGGAGGGAACTCCTCTACTCAAATCTGAGGTTAAAAGTCATGTGCTTTACCAATTGAGAGACAAACAAACATAACTAATTAGGGTGCTAGTAACAACCTATTTTAATCTACCATAACAAAATAAAAAAATGTATATTCTATAATTGACAACCTATTTTAATCTACCATAACAAAATAAAAAAATGTATATTCTATCAATTGATAGAGATAGATAATTAGAAACAAACAACTAAACATTATCAATTGACAAAGGCAATAAAACAGAATCAAACAATAAGGTCTAGTGTCAATCCTTCTTACAGTCACATACACATCCTTGAGTGAGATTTCTTACTCCCATTATCCATTATCTGGAATATCGATTCCAGGCATGGTCTTTTCCCCTTATGATTGTCCTTCTTGGTTTTCCTCTACAAGCACAATTTCATTTCTTTTAACAATAGAGTGAAACCTGGGAATGACAAGGGTGGTGGCAACAAAAATATTGTATTGCATCTGGCAGCGAGTCAGTCTCGGTCCCAACCTATCCTGCATATTGTCTAAATACTTAGTCTCTTAGTCATTCTAGTGAGGACAACTGATGGATAGTCCGCACTTCATTTCGAATGCTAGCTGGTAATTGAATGCCTTATTGATAGTCCGTTTCTGCATTCATCCCATTCATCCGTAACTTCGTGAACTTTGATTCCTCTACTTGAAAAATGCGTGGGTCTGCAAGAGACACACTTTTATTAAGTTATTCATCGCAAAAGACCCAAATTCTATATACACGTCGTCTTAGTACATTAATCTATTATGTGAAAAGCAGCAAATGTAAAGGTTGTCTTAGCTCATGTCATCCATAAGGTAACTATCAAATGATAGACGAGTGGTATGACATGTCTTTCCTACGCATAATCGATTCCTTACCATGACTCTATTTCTTTGGCCAGCCTTATTCTTTTTCTGGTTTTCGATGTTACCTTTAAAACGTTGATGGTGACTCCTATCAGTGCTGGATTGTGTTTTGTCAATCCTCCCAGATTGGCCGAATCGACTCCAAGTCGGTACAGGCGGTTCCATCCAGAAAATGGATTCGGCTTCCAATCTTCAAACTAGTTTTTATTTCTTTTATATTTCGTCGGGCGCAATTTAGGTCACATCAGAGGTAAGCAAAGCTTCCGTCACCTGTCTCAGTTAGGACAAAACAAAGTTTTTTAGGTCATGCAAGCTTTTATAGAAGATTTTTTAAAGAATTCTTCAAAATTGCCAAACCTATGACAAACGTTCTAGTTATGGAAGTTGAGTTCGAGTTCTTTGATGCATGCCTGAAGGCATTTGAACTTTTAATGGAGAAGCTCATTAGCGCTCTTGTGGTAGCATTTCCTCGACAGGTTCTTCAGGGGTTTCATGGCTCTTTTGCACCAAAAGGTGAGACTTATCTTGTTGGTGAAACTTTGATTAGTAAAGGGGAAGTGATGTTAAGGGTTAGGACGATTCATATTTAAAGGTTAAAAAACAAAGAAAAGGTGAGAAATTTCCAGCTTGTGAATTTTGCTTTTGTGGTGTTTGTGTTTAAGGGTGTGTAATGGAAGAAGGGTTGCGTCAAAACTCGGTTCCTGCATCAGGTTTTGTTGATAAATCAAGGATTGTTGAGGTTAAACCCTTGCGTAGTTTGGCACCTGTGTTACCAAAATCTCTTGAGTCTTCTCTCTCTGGCCAGTACCCATCTGTGTTTCCTCCATTTGTTTTGTTTGAGGAACCTCAAGAGTCTCAACCATCAGCTGGTCCCAATCCCATACCAGCTCCAATAAGGTCCTATAGGAACCCTCTGGATGCAGAAGAAACCCCTCATGGAGCCAATGAGGATGGCCAAAAGCGTGAAGTGACGCCTTTGAACAGCTGCAAATCATCCCAAAAGAAGAGCAAGAAAACTCAGGAGTCACAATTTGGTTCAAGTTCTTCGGTTGGGGGTATTAGCCTGGTCCAAAAGGATGATGGTGATCGCGAGGTGGTTAATCTTGTGCTCATGACTTATGATTCTCTTCGGAGAAGGCTCTGCCAACTTGAAGATTCCAAGGAGCTGGACACAACAATGGCAATCAGGAGGGCGGATTTAAGAGCGAGCAATGTGTTGACGGGCAAAGGGTTTCGAACAAACCTGAGGAAGAGAATAGGAGTAGTGCCGGGGTTTGAGATTGGGGACATTTTCTTTTGCGGATGGAAATGGTTCTTGTGGGTTTACATGGCCAGTTAATGAGGGGAATTGACTACATGACTATTAAGGAGGAACCGGTGGCTATAAGCATTGTTTCGTCCGGAGTATATGATGATGAAGCAGAGGATAATGATGTTTTAATTTACAGTGGTCAGGGTGAGAACTTCAACAAGAAAGATAAGCACGTGATTGATCAGAAGCTTCGAGGGGTAATCTTGCTTTAGATAGAAGTTCACGGCGAAAGAACGAAGTAAGAGTCATCCGGGGCTTGAGAGATGCAGCCAACAAAAAATGCAAAAATCTATGTCTATGATGGTCTTTATGAAATCCAAGATTCTTGGATAGAAAGAGGGAAATCTGGTGGTGGTGTATTCAAGTATAAGTTTGTTAGATTGCCTGGACAAGCCAGTGCTTTTGCTGTTTGGAAATCGGTTCAGAAGTGGAAAGCGGGTTCATCTTCAAGGGCTGGCCTTATTCTTGCAGACCTCTCTACAGGAACTGAGAGTATTCCTGTATCACTTGTCAATGATGTTGATAATGAAAAGGGCCCTTCTTTTTTCAATTATTTCCATTCTCTCAAACATCCAAAACCATTCAGATTAGCACAATCTTCATATGGCTGCAACTGTAACAAAACATGTGTCCCTGGTGATTTGAACTGCTCTTGCATTCAAAGAAATGAAGGTGATTTTCCATACACGGGAAATGGTGTTCTAGTGAGTCGGAAACAATTGGTTCATGAGTGTGGCCCAATGTGTAAGTGTTTTCCTAACTGCAAGAATCGAGTATCCCAGACTGGTTTGAAGCACCATATGGAAGTGTTCAAAACAAATGATAGAGGGTGGGGACTTCGATCGCTGGATCCTATACGTGCTGGCACTTTTATTTGTGAGTATGCAGGAGAAGTTATTGACAGAGCCAAGGTAAATCAGAATGGGGAATATAGTGATGAGTATATTTTTTATACAAGCCGTATTTATGATCCATTCAAATGGAACTATGAACCTAGCTTATTGGAAGAAATAAGCTCAAATGTGTCTAGTGAGGAATATGATATACCCTCTCCTCTAATTATCAGTTCCAAGAATTATGCAAATGTGGCTAGATACATGAATCATAGTTGCTCACCAAATGTTTTCTGGCAGCCAGTCCTGTATGCAGAAAATAATCAATCCTTTCTTCACATTGCATTTTTTTTATTAGACACATTCCTCCAATGGCAGAGTTAACATATGATTATGGATGTTCTGATCATTCTGAGGGCAGAAGTACACCCAAAGGAAGAAAGAAATGCTTGTGTGGGTCATCAAAATGCCGTGATTCTTTTGGTTGATGTTTTGTTGCAGTTTCTCGTGGACAGGCATGGTGTTGGCAAATGTATTCATGGCTAAAAGAGGTTTGTGGGTCTATTGCATGTTTCCAAAGCCATAGTTATTCAGATTTAAGCAAATAAACACACATTTTAATTTGTTTAATAATGATTTACAATTTTTTAAGTTACTTTATACATTATGATTTATCAACTTGTATAATAAATTTAGTTTAATTTATATACATTATTAGTGTAACAAGAATCAAGCAAGCCATGGCTTTTAGAAGCTTGTTAACACTTCTGCTGTGTGATGCACCTGTTTGAATGGGGTTATTTTTGTCCGTAAGTGTATATTTTAAGCTAGTTCAATTTTGGATGATTTGATATTATACGATAATTATCAAGCTTAAGATAGAATAAATTAGTCTTTTTGCAGTCTTTGCATTAAAATAAATTAGTTATAAGCTTATACGATAATATCTTTTGTATAAGCTGCCATTATGCTATTCCCAACTTGTTCAAATGCTTTTCTGAATGTTAGTCTTATGGGGTATGTTGTAAAAATTTCCTTTGAGATAGGTACCTTTCAGTTACAAATAGCACCCAAGGCATATCTCCATTTCGTCGAGCCAACTTGAATCCTATGATTTTCATCCCCGTCTTCCCATCACTTTGCTAGATAAATCCAAAGTACCAAAACTGTTTGACTTGTGGTATAATATGATCTCCAATTTTCACCTCCAAGTCCAAGCTAGCATGTCTTGCTCAGCTTACATTTCATATACTTCGTTTTAATTCTATTCAATTTAAATAAAACCATGTGATTCCAAAGTTTTTATCCACAGCTGAAGTGTACCATTTATTCGAGCTCTTGACTCACGTTTGGAGAATGTCTTCTACAAGGAGCATTTTTTAAAGCATTAGATCTTGGATATGCTTAACATGCATGTATAAAACCAAGGTATCAATGTTGATAAGGAATCAATGTTGATCATTGCTGTGATCCAATAATTGTGGAGAAATACTCTGACCCTAACATTTATGCACATTGTAATTTTAATCCCATCACACATTTATAAACATATTCTATATGTTTTAGTAACAATTGTATCCCTGAATCGGATATGTATCATATCCAATGCTCGTATTATATCTGTGCATCATAGGTGATAGCATACTAAATAAAGGTAGAGGAAGACCTAGAAAAACTTAAGAAACCATGAAAGACTAAGTTCTACAGGGCCTATGTGAAGACTTGGTATTTCATAGAGTACAATGGCTTTATTTTTAATTCATGTATATGATTCCACCTAATCAAGAAGTGCTTTTGTTTATTGTTTTTCTTGTGTGTTATTGTGAATGTGCATTTGTATCAGAGTAGTGCAACTTCTCGTGTTAATTTACGTTTCCTCATTTGGCTTCATGTAAGATTTTCATTTTTGGTTTATGGAGTATATCGAAAATTTTGGAAATGTGCTCTACAAGTATGCTTATCACATTTATGTTCTCATCTAAGCAAATGATAATGCTATTCATTATCTACCCCATTGAGGCTTTTTTTTTTTTTTTGTCTTATGCTTATCTTTTTTATTTAATAAACAGATGAGGACATTCAATGTGAGGAGCCTGACAGCTTGGAAGTTCCAACTTAGCGGATGCTTGCTTCCAAGTATCATGTCAAGGGTAGATATACTTGATTAAAGATTAATCATGTTAGTATTTAGGCATGACTCTTTTTTGGATCATTTTAGTAGTAAGTGACTTTGGATCATTTTACCCCATTCCTATTCCTAATTTTAAGGGGAGAAGAATTTAGTGAGCAAATTGTGTAAAATTATTGTTGTAGCACTTGAAAATATCATTAACATGCATATCTTTATCCCCTTTGGCTTTTGTAATTGTAATACAGTTAATGTTGATTAGAAGGCTAGAACTATATATCATATTTGGGATTCTAGAAACCAATTTGTTAAACCATGGTATGTATCTTTTCTATGCTAATTGTATTTATCTGAATCTGAACTCATCCTCCAGGGTCCTTTCACTGCAATTACAGCTATCATGTCTCATGATTGAGTTAACTATATTCCACTTGTATTGTTTATTAGGAGGCCTTCACTAGTTGTATATGGAATCTCCATTTCCATTTCCATTTGTGGATTCTTCAACCAACTCAATCAATGAGCTTATAGCTTGATTCACACTGTCCTATGTTTTTGCGACTTGGATATGATGTGAGAAGTTTTATCCTTTACTTGGCCACTTATCTCTTCTCTATTCACAACACAATCAATGAACTTTTAGCTTGATTGACACTACTTAATTTGAGACTTGGGGTATGATGTGGGAAGTTTTATTCCCTACTATGTGACTTATTTACCCTCTATTCACTTGCTTTTATCTCCATTGTAACTGAGGAATATTTGTACTAACTAATTGTAGGCACATATACCGATACATTACTTTAGTAAACTATTTTTGTCCATAAAGTGAATAACATTGTCATATTAGTTTTTGAAACTAATATTTTTGGATAAGTTCTTGAAGTTTTCAATTGTTTCATTTAAGTCTCTAAATTTAACTATTTTTTTGTTATTTTAGTATTTAAACATATGTTAATAATATTATATAAGTTACATTATTTTTTAATTTTAAACTAATATGATTTTCTTTGTTTCATGAATACTAATGGGATAGTGTTATATACTTTTAAGATTAAAATGGTGATTTACTATTATTTCTTCACGTACCTTTCTTTTCCTTTTGAAAATTATGGGTGTAAATATGTTTCACTTTCATGTAGTATGGCACGTGATAAATTGGAGATGAATTGTCTCGATTTTAGCATGAGATTCATATACAAAGGGCTATCAAACACCAAGATGGAGTGTCAGGGATAAGGAATTCAATCTAAAATTAACATTCTGAAAGATGATGGAATCGATGATCGAGAATACAAGTCATGAGGCATTCACATGAATGAAGATGTGACTTAAAGGAAAACCGGAAAATTATTTGAAGTTGAAACAAGACTATAAAATTCATGAACGTGTCTATGTACTAAAAAATCGTTTTAGAATAATCCTGAAGGTTTTAGAAGGATTTGTCAAGTCAAGAGAGGATACTTGTTAAAAATAAAGTATTGAAATGCTTCAAGGTACTAAGATATCAGTGCATGAGCATTGATATGACCAACATTTTTCTCATCGTTAGTGGTTACAAGGACTAAGATGAGGGTTTTGCATTATCTAGGACTAGTATATCATTGACAAATTCGAGATTGAATTCCTAATTTAATTCGTGAAATGGTTATGTTTGATCAAATTGGTTCCTAAAATTAATAATATGACAAAATGGTTCACAAAATTGTATATTATTAATTAATTCACTCATTAAAATTGTAATATATATTCAAGTTGGTTCTTGAAAGAAATAAAATGATAAAATAATATTTGAAATTGTAAACTATTAATGAATTGAGTCATTCAAATTGTAATGATCCATTAAATTGGTTCTTAAAATTAAAGTTAAAGTTCTATTTTTATTACATATTTTAAAGTTAAATTTACGTAATTAAGAGTATATTATTTAAAAGATTTAATTGGTTTTCGCAATTACTTGTCCCACATCTGATAGGTCAATAAATAACTTAACCCTTATAAACAACTGACAAACTAGACAAAATGTTGAGCTAGGTCGTGCTAGCTTATGACCCAAACGGGGGCATTAAGGTGATGGAACAAGTATTCTATGAATCATAGCGGCAGTTGTTCCCAAAATTGGAATTTCTCCAAATTGGGGGGTTAATTAGTATCCATTGATCAATGGAACAAGCTTGGACCCATCACTTTTTTATTTGATGCAGTAGGACTCACATTCCATTTACTCACAGTATCTATTTATTTTATAACAAGAGAATTAAGGTGATGGAACAAGTATTCTATGAATCATAGCGGTAGATGTTCCCAAAATTGGAATTTCTCCAAATTGGGGGGTTAATTAGTATCCATTGATCAATGGAACAAGCTTGGACCCATCACTTTTTTATTTGATGCATCGATGCAATAGGACTCAAATTCCATTTACTTGCAGTATCTATTTATTTTATAACAAGAGAATTCTAAAAGATCACTCACCTAAATATTTCATCTCCATTTAAAATATTGTCTTTTAATAATTAAAATAAGTTTTTACCTATTTAAATAGCCTATTTACAATGTCTTTGTCCCTTATGATTGTCCATCTTGGTTTTCCTCTACAAGGGAACAAATAGATTAACACAATTTCATTTCTTTTAACAATAGAGTGAAACCTAGGAATGACTAGGGTGGTGGCAACAAAAATACTGTATTGCAATTCGAAACTAAATATAGTTCGAAATCATTGTATTATTTTTGTACTATAATAATATAAAGTAGAGTAAAATCTTTCATAATTTAATTTCGAATTACTAATTTCAAGTTTTTCGTTCTTTTATTTTTCTTAAATTCAAATCGAAAAATATAAGAGTTAAGTGAATTAAAAATCCCAAGGAAGTTCATAGGCAAGGATAAAGATATCCATGAAACTATTATTTTGGAGTGTACCAGTTGTGATCAAAAGAATCTTAATAAGTTATTGATAATGTTATGGACACACTATCAAATCACCGGATTTCCCTTTATTTTATTAGTATAAGGGACAAACTAGGTCGATTCTCACAAGGGCACACTCTTGCTATGCCTAATCTTCTTGATCAAAACCAAAACGGAATGTGGAAAAAGGGAGTTTCAGTGACAAAAAACTATGGAAAACTATGGAAAACAAGTAATCACAAAAAACATAATTGATTCAAAATGGAATTAATCTCAATAGAATTAATCTCAATAGAAAGTTATTACATCAATCTAAGGATTCCATCATGTAATTTGTTATCATGGTTCTAGTAAGGGTGGAATTTGATATCAACCTAAGTTTCTTTAGATAATCATCTAACATTCGTCCATGCATATTAAGATCACAATCGTGGCCTCTAATTAACATGGATTGAAGCACAAAATTAGGCGATCAATCGATTACCTAACCTTGATTACGTTGGGATTAATCAATCCTCTAATCTAACGTAATCCAAAATCTCAAACAAATTCATGATCATGAAAATAGGTCAAGATCTGGAAAAAGAACATAATAGAAATTGCCTGCATAAAGATAAAGGAGTCAAATCGATTTGTTGTCCTAAAACCTTAAATTGACAAACCAGCTTTAGCCTTCCACGGCCATCATATAAGACATAGTAGAATACAATTGAGAAAAAGAGGAAAAACTTCTTCCAAATCTGAACCACACTCTAAAATGTCAAAAACATCTCCAATTGAACAACCAAACTCTAACTTTTCTAAATTCTCTCTTTATATACGAATTTTACTAACTACTAACCAATTAATAACTAACTACTAACCAATTAACAAACTAACTACTAACCAATTAACAAATTAACTACCAACCAATTAACAACTAACTACTAACCAACTAACAAACTAACAACTAACCAACTAACAAACTACCTAAAATACCTAACTAACTAGTTATCTAAACTACCTAACTACTTCAAAATAATCACATGGTCAAAATTGCCAAGGAGAGTGGGCTTGGACAGAAGCTTGAGTAACACAACAAGCCCACCAATCAACATGCAAAAGGTCCAATTTGGAGAGGTGTAGGGGCGGTGGCTTCCAATCCTTTTTTGCCGTTGTAAATGGTCGAACTATTTTGAACTGTTTAGAGCCAAGTTTTATATCTTCGTCTTAGCTTTCCAGGACTACCAAGATTGTCCCATTTGGAGGTTTGTATCTCAAAATATGGCTTGCACTAGACTGCAACCTAATAATAAATATTAAGTCCATAAATTAGCAAAGATTAGCAATTACCCTCAATTAAGATCAATAGCCCAACACTCAACCAATGTATGATTATTAGACACAAAGTAATGTCAAATCTGTCCAACATAAGTGAATGTTAGGTGCCTCAAATATGCTCTATTAGGAATCAACAAATATGTTTTCAAGACACTACATGTGTTATATATCACCCATTTTTTTTATAAAGCCTCGTAATATGTTGGGTTATACGGTTATATATCTATTGTTTAAATTTAAACAATTATCTGCTACCAAATTTCTCCTATATATAAATATCATCATTTTCAAATATCGATAATATCCTTTTAAATATTCATAGATATGTATTTGGAATTTTGTTAAACATCTATTAATCACCCAAGTACTATGTTTTCTTTACTCAATATCTCATATGATGTATAGCCCAAAATTAAGTGAATTATCATTTGCTTATACTTAATAATTACAAAAGAATAAGTGGTGTGATAAAAGAATGTAGTCCTCGTTTGGTTTTCGCCATTACTTGTCCCATATCATATAGGTCATGAAATAACTTAATTCTTATAAACCACTAACAAACTGAACAAAATGCCGAGCTAGGTGGTGTTAGCTTTTGACTGAAATGGGGGCTTTAAGGTAATGGAAGAAATAATTGAATATCCAACCTATATTTCTTCCAAAATACTTTCTAAATAATTACATGGTCAAAATTAACTAGGAGAGTGGGCTTGGAAAGAAGCTTGAGAAGCACAACAAGCCCACCAATCAACATGCAAAAGGTCCAATTTGGAGTGGTGTAGGGGTGGTTGTAAACAGTCGAGACAAGTTTTAGATTTCGTCTTAGCTTTCCAGGATTTCTCTTAAACAATTATGTGCTACTAAATTTCTCTTATATATAAATATCGTCATTTTCAAATGTAGATAATATCTTTTTAAATATTCAAAGATATGTATTAGAAAGTTTGTTAAACATCTACTAATCACCCAAGTATTAAGTTTGGTTTACTCGGTATCTCACATGATGTATAGCCCAAAATTAAGTGAATTATCATTTGCTTATACCTAATAATTACAAAAGAATAAGTGGTGTAATAAAATAATGTAGTTCCCTTTTGGTTTTTGCAATTACTTGTCCCACATCAGATAGGTCATGAAATAACTTAATCCTTATAAACCACTGAAAAACTAGACGAAAGGTTAAGCTAGGTGGTGCTAGCAAATGACCGAAATGGGGGCATTAAGGTGATGGAACAAGTAATTTATGAATGGTGGGGTAGTTGTTCTTGAAATTGGGATTTCTCCATTGATAAATGTAACAAGTTCCCAAAAGTAGGGAATGACACCATCTAAGGTTCCAGATTATGTGCTTGGACCCATCACTTTTTTATTTTACGCTTGATGTAGTAGGGCTCAAATTCCATTTACTCGTAACATCTATTTATTTTATAACAAGAGAATTCTAAAAGATCAATCACATAAATATTTCATCTCCATGTAAAATATTGTCTTTTAATAATTACAATAAGTTTTTACCTATTTACATAATTTAATTATTTAAAACCCAATTTAATATCCAACCTATATTTCTTCCAAAATATTATTTATTTATTTATTTATAAAGCAATTAAACCATTTATTATTAATAATTAATACAATATAAAATTTACAACCAATAATAAAATAGTATAAAAACTGAGATGTTTCAAACAATGCTATGTCACATACATAACATTGAAATAATATGAACGACGCTCTACAACTCACCACGCTTGAATACAAGTGAACTACAGTATGTCACTTGCACAACACTTGAATGCGCGTGCATAACACGAGATTCGAATTCATATGGACAATATTATGTCAGTCACACGGAAATTGAATACACATGAATGACGTAATGTCAGTCACGATTCTTGAATACGTGTAAATGATGCTGTGTGACTCATGTGACACTTGAATACATATGATGCAATGCCCTTCACTACACTTGAAAATAGGTGCTAATAATCTATCACAATCAATTCTATATTTTCACAATACAAGTACACAAATGTCCTAATCTAGGGGGTTTCATCCCTCAGTTATGGACCCGCAAAGGCATATAAGACCTTAACCCGATTTCCCTAAAGGCCCCCTAAAGGGGCCAAGGGATGGCAACATGGGGTTTGGGAGGGAACTCCTCTACTCAAATCTGAGGTTAAAAGTCATGTGCTTTACCAATTGAGAGACAAACAAACATAACTAATTAGGGTGCTAGTAACAACCTATTTTAATCTACCATAACAAAATAAAAAAATGTATATTCTATAATTGACAACCTATTTTAATCTACCATAACAAAATAAAAAAATGTATATTCTATCAATTGATAGAGATAGATAATTAGAAACAAACAACTAAACATTATCAATTGACAAAGGCAATAAAACAGAATCAAACAATAAGGTCTAGTGTCAATCCTTCTTACAGTCACATACACATCCTTGAGTGAGATTTCTTACTCCCATTATCCATTATCTGGAATATCGATTCCAGGCATGGTCTTTTCCCCTTATGATTGTCCTTCTTGGTTTTCCTCTACAAGCACAATTTCATTTCTTTTAACAATAGAGTGAAACCTGGGAATGACAAGGGTGGTGGCAACAAAAATATTGTATTGCATCTGGCAGCGAGTCAGTCTCGGTCCCAACCTATCCTGCATATTGTCTAAATACTTAGTCTCTTAGTCATTCTAGTGAGGACAACTGATGGATAGTCCGCACTTCATTTCGAATGCTAGCTGGTAATTGAATGCCTTATTGATAGTCCGTTTCTGCATTCATCCCATTCATCCAGAACTTCGTGAACTTTGATTCCTCTACTTCAGAAAGTACGTAGGTGCAAGAGACACACTTTTATTAAGTTATTCATCGCAAAAGACCCAAATTCTATATACACGTCGTCTTAGTACATTAATCTATTATGTGAAAAGCAGCAAATGTAAAGGTTGTCTTAGCTCATGTCATCCATAAGGTAACTATCAAATGATAGACGAGTGGTATGACATGTCTTTCCTACGCATAATCGATTCCTTACCATGACTCTATTTCTTTGGCCAGCCTTATTCTTTTTCTGGTTTTCGATGTTACCTTTAAAACGTTGATGGTGACTCCTATCAGTGCTGGATTGTGTTTTGTCAATCCTCCCAGATTGGCCGAATCGACTCCAAGTCGGTACAGGCGGTTCCATCCAGAAAATGGATTCGGCTTCCAATCTTCAAACTAGTTTTTATTTCTTTTATATTTCGTCGGGCGCAATTTAGGTCACATCAGAGGTAAGCAAAGCTTCCGTCACCTGTCTCAGTTAGGACAAAACAAAGTTTTTTAGGTCATGCAAGCTTTTATAGAAGATTTTTTAAAGAATTCTTCAAAATTGCCAAACCTATGACAAACGTTCTAGTTATGGAAGTTGAGTTCGAGTTCTTTGATGCATGCCTGAAGGCATTTGAACTTTTAATGGAGAAGCTCATTAGCGCTCTTGTGGTAGCATTTCCTGAACAGGTTCTTCAGGGGTTTCCTGGCTTTTTTGCACCGAAAGGTGGTGAGACTTATCTTGTTGGTTAAAGTTTGATTAGTAAAGGGGAAGTGATGTTAAGGGTTAGGATGATTCATATTTAAAGGTTAAAAAACAAAGAAAAGGTGAGAAATTTCCAGCTTGTGAATTTTGCTTTTGTGTTGTTTGTGTGTAAGGGTGTGTAATGGAAGAAGGGTTGTGTCAAAACTCGGTTCCTGCATCAGGTTTTGTTGATAAATCAAGGATTGTTGAGGTTAAACCCTTGCGTAGTTTGGCACCTGTGTTACCAAAATCTCTTGAGTCTTCTCTCTCTGGCCAGTACCCATCTGTGTTTCCTCCATTTGTTTTGTTTGAGGAACCTCAAGAGTCTCAACCATCAGCTGGTCCCAATCCCATACCAGCTCCAATAAGGTCCTATAGGAACCCTCTGGATGCAGAAGAAACCCCTCATGGAGCCAATGAGGATGGCCAAAAGCGTGAAGTGACGCCTTTGAACAGCTGCAAATCATCCCAAAAGAAGAGCAAGAAAACTCAGGAGTCACAATTTGGTTCAAGTTCTTCGGTTGGGGGTATTAGCCTGGTCCAAAAGGATGATGGTGATCGCGAGGTGGTTAATCTTGTGCTCATGACTTATGATTCTCTTCGGAGAAGGCTCTGCCAACTTGAAGATTCCAAGGAGCTGGACACAACAATGGCAATCAGGAGGGCGGATTTAAGAGCGAGCAATGTGTTGACGGGCAAAGGGTTTCGAACAAACCTGAGGAAGAGAATAGGAGTAGTGCCGGGGTTTGAGATTGGGGACATTTTCTTTTTGCGGATGGAAATGGTTCTTGTGGGTTTACATGGCCAGTTAATGAGGGGAATTGACTACATGACTATTAAGGAGGAACCGGTGGCTATAAGCATTGTTTCGTCCGGAGTATATGATGATGAAGCAGAGGATAATGATGTTTTAATTTACAGTGGTCAGGGTGAGAACTTCAACAAGAAAGATAAGCACGTGATTGATCAGAAGCTTCGAGGGGGTAATCTTGCTTTAGATAGAAGTTCACGGCGAAAGAACGAAGTAAGAGTCATCCGGGGCTTGAGAGATGCAGCCAACAAAAATGCAAAAATCTATGTCTATGATGGTCTTTATGAAATCCAAGATTCTTGGATAGAAAGAGGGAAATCTGGTGGTGGTGTATTCAAGTATAAGTTTGTTAGATTGCCTGGACAAGCCAGTGCTTTTGCTGTTTGGAAATCGGTTCAGAAGTGGAAAGCGGGTTCATCTTCAAGGGCTGGCCTTATTCTTGCAGACCTCTCTACAGGAACTGAGAGTATTCCTGTATCACTTGTCAATGATGTTGATAATGAAAAGGGCCCTTCTTTTTTCAATTATTTCCATTCTCTCAAACATCCAAAACCATTCAGATTAGCACAATCTTCATATGGCTGCAACTGTAACAAAACATGTGTCCCTGGTGATTTGAACTGCTCTTGCATTCAAAGAAATGAAGGTGATTTTCCATACACGGGAAATGGTGTTCTAGTGAGTCGGAAACAATTGGTTCATGAGTGTGGCCCAATGTGTAAGTGTTTTCCTAACTGCAAGAATCGAGTATCCCAGACTGGTTTGAAGCACCATATGGAAGTGTTCAAAACAAATGATAGAGGGTGGGGACTTCGATCGCTGGATCCTATACGTGCTGGCACTTTTATTTGTGAGTATGCAGGAGAAGTTATTGACAGAGCCAAGGTAAATCAGAATGGGGAATATAGTGATGAGTATATTTTTTATACAAGCCGTATTTATGATCCATTCAAATGGAACTATGAACCTAGCTTATTGGAAGAAATAAGCTCAAATGTGTCTAGTGAGGAATATGATATACCCTCTCCTCTAATTATCAGTTCCAAGAATTATGCAAATGTGGCTAGATACATGAATCATAGTTGCTCACCAAATGTTTTCTGGCAGCCAGTCCTGTATGCAGAAAATAATCAATCCTTTCTTCACATTGCATTTTTCGCCCTTAGACACATTCCTCCAATGGCAGAGTTAACATATGATTATGGATGTTCTGATCATTCTGAGGGCAGAAGTACACCCAAAGGAAGAAAGAAATGCTTGTGTGGGTCATCAAAATGCCGTGATTCTTTTGGTTGATGTTTTGTTGCAGTTTCTCGTGGACAGGCATGGTGTTGGCAAATGTATTCATGGCTAAAAGAGGTTTGTGGGTCTATTGCATGTTTCCAAAAGCCATAGTTATTCAGATTTAAGCAAATAAACACACATTTTAATTTGTTTAATAATGATTTACAATTTTTAAGTTACTTTATACATTATGATTTATCAACTTGTATAATAAATTTAGTTTAATTTATATACATTATTAGTGTAACAAGAATCAAGCAAGCCATGGCTTTTAGAAGCTTGTTAACACTTCTGCTGTGTGATGCACCTGTTTGAATGGGGTTATTTTTGTCCGTAAGTGTATATTTTAAGCTAGTTCAATTTTGGATGATTTGATATTATACGATAATTATCAAGCTTAAGATAGAATAAATTAGTCTTTTGCAGTCTTTGCATTAAAATAAATTAGTTATAAGCTTATACGATAATATCTTTTGTATAAGCTGCCATTATGCTATTCCCAACTTGTTCAAATGCTTTTCTGAATGTTAGTCTTATGGGGTATGTTGTAAAAATTTCCTTTGAGATAGGTACCTTTCAGTTACAAATAGCACCCAAGGCATATCTCCATTTCGTCGAGCCAACTTGAATCCTATGATTTTCATCCCCGTCTTCCCATCACTTTGCTAGATAAATCCAAAGTACCAAAACTGTTTGACTTGTGGTATAATATGATCTCCAATTTTCACCTCCAAGTCCAAGCTAGCATGTCTTGCTCAGCTTACATTTCATATACTTCGTTTTAATTCTATTCAATTTAAATAAAACCATGTGATTCCAAAGTTTTTATCCACAGCTGAAGTGTACCATTTATTCGAGCTCTTGACTCACGTTTGGAGAATGTCTTCTACAAGGAGCATTTTTTAAAGCATTAGATCTTGGATATGCTTAACATGCATGTATAAAACCAAGGTATCAATGTTGATAAGGAATCAATGTTGATCATTGCTGTGATCCAATAATTGTGGAGAAATACTCTGACCCTAACATTTATGCACATTGTAATTTTAATCCCATCACACATTTATAAACATATTCTATATGTTTTAGTAACAATTGTATCCCTGAATCGGATATGTATCATATCCAATGCTCGTATTATATCTGTGCATCATAGGTGATAGCATACTAAATAAAGGTAGAGGAAGACCTAGAAAAACTTAAGAAACCATGAAAGACTAAGTTCTACAGGGCCTATGTGAAGACTTGGTATTTCATAGAGTACAATGGCTTTATTTTAATTCATGTATATGATTCCACCTAATCAAGAAGTGCTTTTGTTTATTGTTTTTCTTGTGTGTTATTGTGAATGTGCATTTGTATCAGAGTAGTGCAACTTCTCGTGTTAATTTACGTTTCCTCATTTGGCTTCATGTAAGATTTTCATTTTTGGTTTATGGAGTATATCGAAAATTTTGGAAATGTGCTCTACAAGTATGCTTATCACATTTATGTTCTCATCTAAGCAAATGATAATGCTATTCATTATCTACCCCATTGAGGCTTTTTTTTTTTTTGTCTTATGTCTTATCTTTTTTTTTTATTTAATAAACAGATGAGGACATTCAATGTGAGGAGCCTGACAGCTTGGAAGTTCCAACTTAGCGGATGCTTGCTTCCAAGTATCATGTCAAGGGTAGATATACTTGATTAAAGATTAATCATGTTAGTATTTAGGCATGACTCTTTTTTGGATCATTTTAGTAGTAAGTGACTTTGGATCATTTTACCCCATTCCTATTCCTAATTTTAAGGGGAGAAGAATTTAGTGAGCAAATTGTGTAAAATTATTGTTGTAGCACTTGAAAATATCATTAACATGCATATCTTTATCCCCTTTGGCTTTTGTAATTGTAATACAGTTAATGTTGATTAGAAGGCTAGAACTATATATCATATTTGGGATTCTAGAAACCAATTTGTTAAACCATGGTATGTATCTTTTCTATGCTAATTGTATTTATCTGAATCTGAACTCATCCTCCAGGGTCCTTTCACTGCAATTACAGCTATCATGTCTCATGATTGAGTTAACTATATTCCACTTGTATTGTTTATTAGGGAGGCCTTCACTAGTTGTATATGGAATCTCCATTTCCATTTCCATTTGTGGATTCTTCAACCAACTCAATCAATGAGCTTATAGCTTGATTCACACTGTCCTATGTTTTTGCGACTTGGATATGATGTGAGAAGTTTTATCCTTTACTTGGCCACTTATCTCTTCTCTATTCACAACACAATCAATGAACTTTTAGCTTGATTGACACTACTTAATTTGAGACTTGGGGTATGATGTGGGAAGTTTTATTCCCTACTATGTGACTTATTTACCCTCTATTCACTTGCTTTTATCTCCATTGTAACTGAGGAATATTTGTACTAACTAATTGTAGGCACATATACCGATACATTACTTTAGTAAACTATTTTTGTCCATAAAGTGAATAACATTGTCATATTAGTTTTTGAAACTAATATTTTTGGATAAGTTCTTGAAGTTTTCAATTGTTTCATTTAAGTCTCTAAATTTAACTATTTTTTTGTTATTTTAGTATTTAAACATATGTTAATAATATTATATAAGTTACATTATTTTTTAATTTTAAACTAATATGATTTTCTTTGTTTCATGAATACTAATGGGATAGTGTTATATACTTTTAAGATTAAAATGGTGATTTACTATTATTTCTTCACGTACCTTTCTTTTCCTTTTGAAAATTATGGGTGTAAATATGTTTCACTTTCATGTAGTATGGCACGTGATAAATTGGAGATGAATTGTCTCGATTTTAGCATGAGATTCATATACAAAGGGCTATCAAACACCAAGATGGAGTGTCAGGGATAAGGAATTCAATCTAAAATTAACATTCTGAAAGATGATGGAATCGATGATCGAGAATACAAGTCATGAGGCATTCACATGAATGAAGATGTGACTTAAAGGAAAACCGGAAAATTATTTGAAGTTGAAACAAGACTATAAAATTCATGAACGTGTCTATGTACTAAAAAATCGTTTTAGAATAATCCTGAAGGTTTTAGAAGGATTTGTCAAGTCAAGAGAGGATACTTGTTAAAAATAAAGTATTGAAATGCTTCAAGGTACTAAGATATCAGTGCATGAGCATTGATATGACCAACATTTTTCTCATCGTTAGTGGTTACAAGGACTAAGATGAGGGTTTTGCATTATCTAGGACTAGTATATCATTGACAAATTCGAGATTGAATTCCTAATTTAATTAAATGAAATGGTTATGTTTGATCAAATTGGTTCCTAAAATTAATAATATGACAAAAT
Organism: Mucuna pruriens; assembly: GCA_025330945.1. Taxonomy (NCBI): domain Eukaryota; kingdom Viridiplantae; phylum Streptophyta; class Magnoliopsida; order Fabales; family Fabaceae; genus Mucuna; species Mucuna pruriens. Next base: position 125,668 of record JAENHJ010000395.1, on the reverse strand, counting down.
GGTTCACAAAATTGTATATTATTAATTAATTCACTCATTAAAATTGTAATATATATTCAAGTTGGTTCTTGAAAGAAATAAAATGATAAAATAATATTTGAAATTGTAAACTATTAATGAATTGAGTCATTCAAATTGTAATGATCCATTAAATTGGTTCTTAAAATTAAAGTTAAAGTTCTATTTTTATTACATATTTTAAAGTTAAATTTACGTAATTAAGAGTATATTATTTAAAAGATTTAATTGGTTTTCGCAATTACTTGTCCCACATCTGATAGGTCAATAAATAACTTAACCCTTATAAACAACTGACAAACTAGACAAAATGTTGAGCTAGGTCGTGCTAGCTTATGACCCAAACGGGGGCATTAAGGTGATGGAACAAGTATTCTATGAATCATAGCGGCAGTTGTTCCCAAAATTGGAATTTCTCCAAATTGGGGGGTTAATTAGTATCCATTGATCAATGGAACAAGCTTGGACCCATCACTTTTTTATTTGATGCATCGATGCAGTAGGACTCACATTCCATTTACTCACACAAGAGAATTAAGGTGATGGAACAAGTATTCTATGAATCATAGTGGTAGATGTTCCCAAAATTGGAATTTCTCCAAATTCGGGGGTTAAATTTCTCCAAATTGGGGGTTTAATTAGTATCCATTGATCAATGGAACAAGCTTGGACCCATCACTTTTTTATTTGATGCATCGATGCAGTAGGACTCAAATTCCATTTACTTGCAGTATCTATTTATTTTATAACAAGAGAATTCTAAAAGATCACTCACATAAATATTTCATCTCCATTTAAAATATTGTCTTTTAATAATTAAAATAAGATTTTACCTATTTAAATAGCTTATTTACAATGTCTTTGTCCCTTATGATTGTCCATCTTGGTTTTCCTCTACAAGGGAACAAATAGATTAACACAATTTCATTTCTTTTAACAATAGAGTGAAACCTAGGAATGACTAGGGTGGTGGCAACAAAAATACTGTATTGCAATTTGAAACTAAATATAGTTCGAAATCATTGTATTGTTTTTGTACTATAATAATATAAAGTAAAGTAAAATATTTCATAATTTAATTTCGAATTACTAATTTCAAGTTTTTTGTTCTTTTATTTTTCTTAAATTCAAATCGAAAAATATAAGAGTTAAGTGAATTAAAAATCCCAAGAAAGTTCATAGGCAAGGATAAAGATATCCATGAAACTATTATTTTGGAGTGTACCAGTTGTGATCAAAAGAATCTTAATAAGTTATTGATAATGCTATGGACACACTATCAAATCACCGGATTTCCCTTTATTTTATTAGTATAAGGGACAAACTAGGTCGATTCTCACAAGGGCACACTCTTGCTATGCCTAATCTTCTTGATCAAAACCAAAACGGAATGTGGAAAAAGGGAGTTTTAGTGACAAAAAACTATGGAAAACTATGGAAACAAGTAATCACAAAAAACATAATTGATTCAAAATGGAATTAATCTCAATAGAATGTTATTACATCAATCTAAGGATTCCATCATGTAATTTGTTATCATGGTTCTAGTAAGGGTGGAATTTGATATCAACCTAAGTTTCTTTAGATAATCATCTAACATTCGTCCATGCATATTAAGATCACAATCGTGGCCACAAAGTAATGTCAAATATATCTGACATAAGTGACTATTAGGTACCTCAAAAATGCTCTATCAGGAATCAACGGGTATATATTCAAGACACTACATGTGTTATATATCACCCATTTTTTATAAAGCCTCGTAATAGGTTGGGTTATACGGTTAAATATCTATTGTTTAAAATTAAACAATTAACTGCTACCAAATTTCTCTTATATATAAATATCATCATTTTCAAATGTAGATAATATATTTTTAAATATTCAAAGATATTTATTAGGAAGTTTTTTAAACATCTATTAATCACCCAAGTACTACGTTTGGTTTACTCAGTATCCCATATGATGTATAGCCCACTGACAAACTAGACAAATTGTCGAGCTAGGTGGTGTTAGGTTATGACCCAAATGGGGGCATTAAGGTAATGGAACAAGCATTCTTTGAATCATGGGGGTAGTTTGTCCCGAAATTGGGATTTTTCCAAAATGGGGGGTTAATTAGTATCCATTGATCAATGGAACAAGCTCATAAAAGTAGGGAAGGGCACCATCTAAGGATCAATTTTATGTGCTTAGACCCATCACCTTTTTATTTAATGCAATGATGTAGTGAGACTGAAATTTCATTTACTCGTAGCATCTATTTATTTTATAACAAGAGAATTCTAAAAGATCACTCACATAAATATTTCATCTCCATTTAAAATATTGTCTTTTAATAATTGAAATAAGTTTTTACCTATTTAAATAGCTTATTTACATAATTTAATTATTTAAAACCCAATTTAATATCAAACCTATATTTCTTCTAAAATATTATTTATTTATTTACTTATAAAGCAATTGAACCATTTATTAGTAACAATTAATACAATACAATATTTACAACAAACACTAAAATAGTGGATGTTACAAACAATGCTATTTCATGTACATAACATTGAAATACATATGAACGACGCACTACAACTCACCACACTTTAATACAAGTGAACTACAGTTTGTCACTTGCAAAACACTTGAATACACGTGCATAACACGAGATTCAAATTCATATAAACAACATTATGTCAGTCACACAAAAATTGAATACACATGAATGACGTGATGTCAGTCACGAGTCTTGAATACATGTAAATGATGCTACTTCCCTCATGTGACACTTGAATACATGTGAATGATACAATGCCCTTCACTACACTTGAATATAGGTCCTAATAATCTATCACAGTCAATTCTATATTTTCACAATTCAAGTACACAAACGCCCAAATCTAGCGGGTGTCATCCCTCAGTTAGGGACCTACAAAAGCATATATAATGTTATCCAGTTTTATAATATAAGACCATAACTTGATTTCCCCTAAAGGGGGCAAGGCATACCAATATGAGGTTTTGGAGGAAACTCCTCTACTCAAATATATGAGGTTAAAATTCAAGTTCTTTACCAATTGAGAGACAAACAAGCATCACAAATTAGCGTGCTAGAACAACCTATTTTAATCTACCATAATAAAATTAAAAAAATGTATATTATTTTGATTCATAGAGATGGATAATTATAAACAAGCAACTAAACATTATCAATTGACAAAGGCAATCAAAGAGAAACAATCGATAAGATCTAGTGTCAATACCTCTTCTTACAGTCATACACACACCCTTGAACGAGATTTCTTACTCCCATTATCTGGAATATCGATTCCAAGCAAGGTGTTTGTCCCTTATGATTGTCCATCTTTGTTTTCCTCTACAAGGGAACAAATAGATTAACACAATTTCATTTCTTTTGACAATAGAGTGAAACCTAGGAATGGCTAGGGTGGTAGCAAAAAAATAGTGTATTGCAATTCGAAACGAAATATAGTTAGAAATCATTGTATTATTTTTGTACCATATAAATATTAGTTAGAGTAAAATCTTTCATAATTTTATTTCGAATTATTAATTTCAATTTTTTCGTTCTTTTATTTTTCTTAAATTCAAATCCAAAAATATAAGAGTGAAGTGAATTAAAAACCCCCAGGAGTTTCATAGGCAAGGATAAAGATATCCATGGATCTATTTTTTGGAGTGTACCAGGTTTGATCAAAAGAGTGTTAATAAGTTACTGATAATGCTGTCGACACATTATCAAATCACTGGATTTCCCTTTATTTTTATAGTATTGGGGCCAACGTAGGTCGATTCTCACAAGGGCACACTCTTGCTATGCCCAATCTTCTTGATCAGAACCAAAACGGAATGTGCAAAACGGGAGTTTGAGTGACAAAAACTATAGAAAACAAGTAATCACAAAAAACATAATTGATTCAAAATGGAATTAATCTCAATAGAATGGTATTACATGAATCCAAGGATTCCATAATGCAATTTGTTATCATGGTTCTAGTAAGGGTGCAATTTGATATCAACCAAATTTTCTTTAGATAATCATCTAACATTCGTCCGTGCATATTGAGATCAGAATCGTGGCCCTTAATTAATATGGATTGAAGCACAAAATTAGGCGATTAATCGATTACCTAACCTTGATTATGTTGGGATTAATCAATCCTCTAATCTAACGTAATCCAAAATCTCAAATGAATTCATGATCATGAAAATAGGTCTAGAATTGGAAAAAGAACATAATAGAAATTGCTGTCCTAAAACCTTGAAATGACAAATAAGCTTTAGCCTTCCATGGCCATCATATAAGACATAGTAGAATACAATTGAGAAGAGACGAAAAACTTCTTCCAAATCCGAGAGAAACTCTCCACACTCTAAAATGTCAAAAACATCTCCAATTGAACAACCAAATTCTAACTTGTCTAACTTCTCTCCTTATATACGAATTTTACTAACTACTAACCAATTAATAACTAACTACTAACCAATTAACAAACTAATTACTAACCAATTAACAAATTAACTACCAACAAATTAACAACTTACTACTAACCAAGTAACAAACTAACAACTAACCAATTAATAAACAAACTAACTAAAATACCTGTCTAACTCCTTAACTATACTACTAAACTACGTAACTACTTCCTAAATAATCACATGGTCAAAATTGCCAAGGAGAGTGGGCTTGGACAGAAGCTTGAGTAGCACAAAAAGCCCAGCAATCAACATGCAAAAGGTCCAATTTGGAGTGGTGTAGGGGCAGTGGCTTCCAACCCATTTTTGCCATTGCAAATGGTCAAGCTATGTTCAATTGTTAAGAGAAAAGTCTTAGATCTTCGCCTTAGCTTTCCAGGACTACCAAGATTGTCCCATCTGGAGATTTGTATCTCAAAATATGGCCTGCACAAGACAGCAACCTAATAATAAAAATTAAGTCCAAAAATTAGCAAAGATTAGCAATTACCCTCAATTAAGATCAATAGCCCAATACTCAACCAATGTATGATTATTAGGCACAAAGTAATGTCAAATCTGTCCAACCTAAGTGAATGTTAGGTGCCTCAAAAATGCTCTATTAGGAATCAACGAGTATGTTTTCAAGACACTACATGTGTTATATATCACCCATTTTTTATAAAGCCTCGTAATAGGTTGGGTTATACGGTTATATATCTATTGTTTAAATTTAAACAATTATCTGCTACCAAATTTCTCTTATATATAAATATCATCATTTTCAAATATCGATAATATCCTTTTAAATATTCATAGATATGTATTTGGAATTTTGTTAAACATCTATTAATCACCCAAGTACTATGTTTTCTTTACTCAATATCTCATATGATGTATAGCCCAAAATTAAGTGAATTATCATTTGCTTATACTTAATAATTACAAAAGAATAAGTGGTGTGATAAAAGAATGTAGTCCTCGTTTGGTTTTCGCCATTACTTGTCCCATATCATATAGGTCATGAAATAACTTAATTCTTATAAACAACTAACAAGGTCAAACTAGGTCGATTCTCAGAAGGGGCACACTCTTGCTATGCCTAATCTTCTTGATCAAAACCAAAACGGAAGGTACGAAAAGGGAGTTTGAGTGATAAAAACCTATGGAAAAAAAGTAATGACACAAAACATAATTTATTCAAAATGAAATTAATCTCAATAAAATGGTCTTACAGCAATCCAAGAATTCTATCATGCAGTTTGTTATCATGTTTCTAGTAAGGGTGCAATTTGATATAAACCTAAATTTCTTTTGGTAATCATCTAACATTCGTTCATGCATATTGAGATCAAAATTGTGGCACCTAATTAACATGGATTGATGCACAAAATTAGGTGATCAATCGATTAACTAACCTTAATTACGTTCAGATTAATCAATCCTCTAATCTAATGTAATCCAAAATCTCAAACGAATTCATGATGATGAAAATAGGTCATGAATTGGAAAAAGAATATAATAGAAATTGCCTGCAAAAATATAAAAGACTCAAACCGATTTGCTGTACTAAAACCTTAATTGACAAACAAGCTTTAGCCTTCCATGTTCGTCATATAAGACATAGTAGAATACAATTGAGAAGAGAGGAAAAACTTCTTCCGAATCCGAGAGAAACTCTCCACACTCTAAAATGTCAAAAAGTTCTCCAATTGAACAACCAAACTCTAACTTTTCTAACTTCTCTCCATATATACGAATTTTACTAACTACAAACCAATTAATAACTAACTACTAACCAATTAACAAACTAACTACTAACCAATTAACAAATTAACTACCAACCAATTAACAACTAACTACTAACCAACTAACAAACTAACAACTAACTAATTAACAAACTAGCCACAAACCAATTAACAAACAAACTAACTAAACTACCTAACTAACTCCTTAACTAAACTACCTAACTATTTCCTAAATAATCACATGGTCAAAATTGCCAAGGAGAGTGGGCTTGGACAGAAGCTTGAGTAGCACAACAAGCCCACCAATCAACATGCAAAAGGTCCAATTTGGAGTGGTGTAGGGGCAGTGGCTTCCAATCCATTTTTGCCATTGTAAACGGTCGAGCTATGTTCAACTGTTAGGAGAAAAGTTTTAGATCTTCGTCTTAGCTTTCCAAGATTGTCCATTTTGGAGGTTTGTATCTCAAAATATGGTCTGCACAAGACAACAATCTAATAATAAAAAGTAAGTCCAAAAATTAGCAAAGATTAGCAATTATCCTCAATTAATATCAATAGCCCAATACTCAACCAATGTGTGATTATTAGCCACAAAGAAATGTCAAATATGTCCAACATAAGTGACTATTAGGTACCTCAAAAATGCTCTATCAGGAATCAACGAGTATGTTTTCAAGACACTACATGTGTTATATATCACCCAATTTTTTATAAAGCCTCGTAATAGATTGGGTTATACGGATAAATATCTATTGTTTAAAATTAAACAATTATCTGCTACCAAATTTCTCTTATATATAAATATCATCATTTTCAAATGTAGATAATATATTTTTAAATATTCAAAGATATGTATTATATAGTTTGTTAAACATCTATTAATCACCCAAGTACTATGTTTGGTTTTTACTCAGTATCTCATATGATGTATAGCCCAAAATTAAGTGAATTATCATTTGCTTATACCTAATAATTACAAAAGAATAAGTTGTGTAATAAAAGAATATAGTCCCCTTTGGTTTTCCCAAAACGGGTTAGGTGGTGCTACCTTATGACCCAAACGGGGGAATCAAGGTGATGGAACAAGTATTCTATTAATCATAGTGGTAGTTGTCCCCATTCTAAAAGATCACTCACATCAATATTTCATCTCCATTTAAAATATTGTCTTTTAATAATTACAATAAGTTTTTACCTATTTAAATAGCCTATTTACAAGGTGTTTGTCCCTTATGGTTGTCCATCTTGGTTTTCCTCTACAAGGGAACAAATAGATTAACACAATTTCATTTATTTGAACAATAGAATGAAACTTGGGAATGGCTAGGGTGGGGGCAACAAAAATACTATATTGCAATTCGAAACGAAATATAGTTCGAAATCATTGTATTATTTTTGTACTATAATAACATTAAGTAGAGTAAAATCTTTCATAATTAAATTTCGATTTACTAATTTCAAGTTTTTCGTTCTTTTATTTTTCTTAAATTTAAATCGTAAAATATAAGAGTTAAGTGAATTAAAAATCCCAAGGATATTCCTTTGATAATAAGTTATTGATAATGCCGTCGACACAATATCAAATCACCGGATTTTCCTTTATTTTTGTAGTATAAGGGTCAAACTAGGTCGATTCTCACAAGGGGCACACTCTTGCTATGCCTAATCTTCTTGATCAAAACCAAAACGGAATGTGCGAAAAGGGAGTTTGAGTGACTAAAACCTATGGAAAAAAAGTAATGACAAAAAACATAATTTCTTCAAATTGAAATTAATCTCAATAAAATGGTCTTACATCAATCCAAGAATTCTATCATGCAATTTGTTATCATGTTTCTAGTGAGGGTGCAGTTTGATATAAACCTAAATTTCTTTTGATAATCATTTAACATTTGTTCATGCATATTGAGATCAAAATTGTGGCACCTAATTAACATGGATTGATGCATAAAATTGGGTGATCAATCGATTAACTAACCTTGATTACGTTCGGATTAATCAATCCTCTAATCTAATGTAATCCAAAATCTCAAACAAATTCATGATGATGAAAATAGGTCATGAATTGGAAAAAGAATATAATAGAAATTGCCAGCAAAAATATAAAGGACTCAAACCGATTTGCTGTACTAAAGCCTTGAATTGACAAACAAGCTTTAGCCTTCCATGTTCGTCATATAAGACATAGTAGAATACAATTAAGAAGAGAGGAAAAACTTCTTCCGAATCCGAGAGAAACTCTCCACACTCTAAAATGTCAAAAAGTTCTCCAATTGAACAACCAAATTCTAACTTTTCTAACTCTCTCCTTATATACGAATTTTACTAACTACAAACCAATTAATAACTAACTACTAACCAATTAACAAACTAACTACTAACCAATTAACAAATTAACTACCAACCAATTAACAACTAACTACTAACCAAGTAACAAACTAACAACTAACTAATTAACAAACTAACCACAAACCAATTAGCATACAAACTAACTAAACTACCTAACTAACTCCTTAACTAAACTACCTAACTACTTCCTAAATAATCACATGGTCAAAATTGCCAAGGAGAGTGGGCTTGGACAGAAGCTTGAGTAGCACAACAAGCCCACCAATCAACATGCAAAAGGTCCAATTTGGAGTGGTGTAGGGATAGTGGCTTCCAATCCATTTTTGCCATTGTAAACGGTCGAGCTATGTTGAACTGTTAGGAGAAAAGTTTTAGATCTTCGTCTTAGCTTTCCAAGATTGTCCATTTTGAAGGTTTGTATCTCAAAATATGGTCTGCACAAGACAACAACCTAATAATAAAAAGTAAGTCCAAAAATTAGCAAAGATTAGCAATTATCCTCAATTAAGATCAATAGCCCAATACTCAACCAATGTGTGATTATTAGCCACAAGGTAATGTCAAATATGTCCAACATAAGTGACTATTAGGTGCCTCAAAAATGCTCTATCAAGAATCAACCAGTATGTTTTCAAGACACTACATGTGTTATATATCACCCATTTTTTATAAAGCCTCATAATAGGTTGGGTTATACGGTTAAATATCTATTGTTTAAAATTAAACAATTATCTGCTACCAAATTCTCTTATATATAAATATCATCATTTTCAAATGTAGATAATATATTTTTAAATATTCAAAGATATGTATTAGGAAGTTTGTTAAACATCTATTAATCACCCAAGTACTACGTTTGGTTTTACTCAGTATCTCATATGATGTATAGCCCAAAATTAAGTGAATTATCATTTTCTTATACCTAATAATTACAAAAATGAGGGGTGTAATAAAAGAATGTAGTCCCCCTTTGGTTTTCGCAATTACTTGTCCCATATATGATAGGTCATGAAATAACTTATTCCTTATGAACAACTGCAAACTAAATAAAAGGTCGAGCTAGGTAGTGCTTGCTTATGACCCAAATGGGGGCATTAAGGTGATGGAACTAGTATTCTATGAATCAAAGAGGTAGTTGTTCATCACTTTTTTATTTGACGACGCTTCGATGCAGTGGGACTCAAATTTCATTTACTCGCACCATCTATTTATTTTATTACAAGAGAATTCTAAAAGATCACTCACATAAATATTTCATCTCCATTTTAAAAAAATTGTCTTTTAATAATTGCAATAAGTTTTTACCTATTTAAATAGCCTATTTACAAGGTGTTTGTCCCTTATGGTTGTCCATCTTGGTTTTCCTCTACAAGAGAACAAATAGATTAACACAATTTCATTTCTTTTAACAATAGAGTGAAACCTGAGAATGGCTAGGGTGGTGGCAACAAAAATACTGTATTGCAATTCGAAACAAAATATAGTTCGAAAGTATTCTATTATTTTTGTACTATAATAATATTAAGTAGAGTAAAATCTTTCATAATTTAATTTCGAATTACTAATTTCAAGTTTTTCGTTCTTTTATTTTTCTTAAATTCAAATCGAAAAATATTAGAGTTAAGTGAATTAAAAATCCCAAGGAAGTTCATAGACAAGGATAAAAATATCCATGGAACTATTATTTTGGAGTGTAAAAGTTATGATCACAAGAGTGTTAATAAGTTATTGATAATGTTGTCGACAAACTATCAAATCACCGAATTTTCCTTTACTTTTTATAGTATAAAGGCCAAACTAGGTCGATTCTCACAAGGGGAACACTCTTGCTTTGCCTAATCTTCTTGATCAAAACCAATTAATAACTAACTGCTAACCAATTAACAAACTAACTACTAACCGATTAACAAATTAACTATCAACCAATTAACAACTAACTACTAACCAAGTAACAAACTAACAACTAACCAATTAACAAACTAACCACAAACCAATTAACAAACTAACTAACTAATGTGTGATTATTAGCCACAAAGTAATGTCAAATATGTCCAACATAAGTGACTATTAGGTGCCTCAAAAATGCTCTATCAGGAATCAACGAGTATGTTTTCAAGACACTACATGTGTTATATATCACTTATTTTTTTATAAAGCCTCGTAATAGGTTAGGTTACGTGGTTAAATATCTATTGTTTAAAATTACACAATTATTTGCTACCAAATTTCTCTTATATATAAATATCATCATTTTCAAATGTAGATAATATATTTTAAATATTCAAAGATATGTATTAGAAAGTTTGTTAAACATCTATTAATGACCCAAGTACTACGTTTGGTTTTACTCAGTATCTCATATGATGTATAACCCAAAATTAAGTGAATTATCATTTGCTTATACCTAATAATTACAAAAGAATAAGTTGCGTAATAAAAGAATGTAGTCCCCGTTTGGTTTTCGCAATTACTTGTCCCAGATATGATAGGTCATGAAATAACTTAACCCTTATAAACAACTGACAGACTAAATAAAATGCTGAGTTAGGTGGTGCTTGCTTATGACCCAAATGGGGGCATTAAGGTGATGGAAGAAGTATTTTGTGAATCATAGAGGTAGTTGTTCATCACTTTTTATTTGACAAGGCATCGATGCAGTGGGACTCAAATTTCATTTACTCGCAGCATCTATTTATTTTATTACAATCGAATTCTAAAAGATCACTCACATAAATATTTCATCTCCATTTAAAATATTGTCTTTTAATAATTACAATAAGTTTTTACCTATTTAAATAGCCTATTTACAAGGTGTTTGTCCCTTATGGTTGTCCATCTTGGTTTTCCTCTACAAGGGAACAAATAGATTAACACAATTTCATTTCTTTTAACAATAAAGTGAAACCTTGGAATGGCTAGGGTGGTACCAACAAAAATACTGTATTGCAATTCGAAACGAAATATAGTTAGAAATCATTGTATTATTTTTGTAGTATAATAATATTAATTAGAGTAAAATCTTTCATAACTTTATTTCAATTATTAATTTCAATTTTTTTCGTTCTTTTATTTGTCTTAAATCAAATTCAAAAATATAAGAGTTAAGTGAATTAAAAACACCAAGGAGGTTCATAGGCAAGGATAAAGATATCCATGGAACTATTATTTTGGAGTGTAGCAGGTTTGATTAAAAAAGTGTTAATAAGTTATTGATAATGGTGTCGACACATTATCAAATCACTGGATTTCCCTTTATTTTCATAGTATAAGGGCCAACCTAGGTCGATTCTCACAAGGGCACACTCTTGCTATGCCTAAACTTCCTGATCAGAACCAAAACAAAATGTGCAAAAAGGGAGTTTGAGTGACAAAAAACTATGGAAAACAAGTAATAACAAAAAACATAATTGATTCAAAATGGAATTAATTTCAATAGAATGGTATTACTTCAATTCAAGGATTCCATCATACAATTTGTTATCATGTTTCTAGTGAGGGTGCAATTTGATATCAACCTAAGTTTCTTTAGATAATCATCTAACATTCATCCATGCATATTGAGAACACAATTGTGGCCCCAAATTAACATGGATTGAAGCATAAAATTAGGTGATCAATCGATTAATTAACCTTGATTATGTTCGAATTAATCAATCCTCTAATCTAATGTAATCTAATATCTCAAACGAATTCATGATGATGAAAATAGGTCATGAAGTGGAAAAAGAATATAATAGAAATTGTCTGGAAAAATATAAAGGACTCAAACCGATTTGCTGTCCTAAAACCTTGAATTGATAAACAAGTTTTAGCCTTCCATGACCATCATATAAGACATAGTAGAGTATAATTGAGAAGAGAGGAAAAACTTCTTCCGAATCTGACAGAAACTCTCCACACTTTAAAATGTCAAAAAGATCTCCAATTGAACAACCAAACTCTAACTTTTCTAACTTCTCTCCTTATATACGAATTTTACTAACTACTAACCAATTAATAACTAACTACTAACCAATTAACAAACTAACTACTAACCAATTAACAAATTAACTACCAACCAATTAACAACTAGCTACTAACCAACTAACAAACTAACAACTAACCAATTAACAAACAAACAGACTAACTAAAACACCTAATTAACTAGTTATCTAAACTACCTAACTACTTCCTAAATAGTCACATGGTCAAAATTGTCAAGGAGAGTGGGCTTGGACAGAAGCTTGAGTAGCACAACAAGACCACCAATCAAAATGCAGAACGTCCAATTTGGAGTGGTGTAGGGTCAGTTGCTTCTCATCCAGTATTGCCATTGTAAACGGTCAACCTATCTTGAATTCTTAAGAGAAAAGTTTTAGATCTCCGTCTTATTCCAAGATTACCAAGATTGTACCATTTGGAGGTTTGTATCTCAAAATATGGTCTGCACAAGACAGCAACCTAATATTAATAATTAAGTCCAAAAATTAGCAAAGATAGCTATTACCCTCAATTAAGATCAATAGCACAATACTTAACCAATGTGTGATTATTAGCCACAAAAGTAATGTCAAATATGTCTAACATAAGTGACTATTAGGTGCCTCAAAAATGCTCTATCAGGAATCGACGGGTATGTTTTCAATACACTACATGTGTTATATATCACCCATTTTTTATAAAGCCTCGTAATAGGTTGGGTTATATGGTTAAATATCTAATGTTTAAAATTAAACAATTATTTGCTACCAAATTTCTCTTATATATAAATATCATCATTTTCAAATGTAGACAATATATTTAAATATTCAAAGTTATGTATTAGGAAGTTTGTTAAACATCTATTAATCACGCAAGTACTACGTTTGGTTTTACTCAGTATCTCATATGATATATTGCTCAAAATTAAGTGAATTATCATTTGCTTATACCTAATACTTACAAAACAATAAGTGGTGTAAAAAAAGAATGTATTCCCCCTTTGGTTTTCAAAATTTCTTGTCCCACATCAAATAGGTCATGAAATAACTTAATCCTTATCAACCACTGACAAACAAATCAAATGCCGATCTAGGTGGTGCTAGCTTATGACCAGAAAAGGTTATTTTAGTGATGGAACAAGCATTCTATGAATCATGGGTGTAGTTGTTCTCGAAATTGGGATTTCTCCAAATTGGGGGGTTAACTAGCATCCATTGATCAATGCAACAAGCTCCCAAAAGTAGGGAAGAGCACCATCTAAGGATCCAGATTATGTGCTTGGATCAATCACTTTTATATTTTACGCATTGATATAGTGGGACTAAAATTCCATTTACTCGAAGCATCTATTTATTTTATAATAAGAGAATTCTAAAAGATCACTCACATAAATATTTCATCTCCATTTAAAATATTGACTTTTTATAATTAGAATAAGTTTTTTACCTATTTAAATAGCCTATTTTCATAATTTAATTATTTAAAACCCAATTTAATATGCAACCTATATTTCTTCCAAAATATTATTTATTTATTTATTTGTAAAGCAATTAAACCATTTATTAGTAATAATTAATACAATACAATATTTACAACCAACAATAAAATAATGGATGTTACAAACAATGCTATGTCACATACATAACATTGAAATACATATGAAGATTGATATGACCAACATTTTTCTCATCGTTAGTGGTTACAAGGACTAAGATGAGGGTTTTGCATTATCTAGGACTAGTATATCATTGACAAATTTAAGATTGGATTCCTAATTTAATCCGTGAAATGGTTATGTTTGATCAAATTGGTTCGTAAAATTAATAATATGACAAAATGGTCCACAAAATTGTATATTATTAATTGATTCACTCATTAAAATTGTAATATATATTCAAGTTGGTTCTTGAAAGAAAATAAAATGATGAAATAATATTTGAAATTGTAAACTATTAATGAATTTAGTCATTAAAATTGTAATGATCCATTAAATTGGTTCTTAAAATTAAAGTTAAAGTTCCATTTTTATTACATATTTTTAAGTTAAATTTACGTAATTCAAAGTATATTATTTAAAAGATTTAATTGGTTTTCGCAATTACTTGTCCCACATCTGATAGGTCATGAAATAAAATAACCCTTATAAACAACTGACAAACTAGACAAAATGTCGAGCTAGGTGGTGCTAGCTTATGACCCAAACGAGGGCATTAAGGTGATGGTATTCTATGGATCATAGCGGTAGTTGTTCCCAAAATTGGGATTTCTCCAAATTGGGGCGTTAATTAGCATCCAATGATCAATGGAACAAGCTTGGACCCATTACTTTTTTATTTGACACATCAATGCAATTGGACTCAAATTCCATTTACTCGTAGTATCTATTTATTTTATAACAAGAGAATTCTAAAAGATCACTCACATAAATATTTCATCTCCATTTAAAATATTGTCTTTTAATAGTTACAATAAGTTTTTACCTATTTAAATAGCCTATTTACAAGGTCTTTGTCCCTTATGGTTGTCCATCTTGGCTTTCCTCTACAAGGGAACAAATAGATTAACACAATTTCATTTCTTTTAACAATAGAGTGAAACCTGGGAATGACTAGGGTGGTGGCAACAAAACTACTGTATTGCAATTCAAAACTAAATATAATTCGAAATCATTGTATTATTTTTGTACTATAATTATATAAAATGGAGTAAAATCTTTCATGATATAATTTCGAATTACTAATTTCAAGTTTTTCGTTCTTTTATTTTTCTTAAATTCAAATAGAAAAATATAAGAGTTAAGTGAATTAGAAATCCTAAGGAAGTTCATAGGCAAGAATAAAGATATCCATGAAACTATTATTTTGGAGTGTACCAGTTGTGATCAAAAGAGTGTTAATAAGTTATTGATAATGCTGTGGAGACACTATCAAATCACCGGATTTCCCTTTATTTTAATAGTATAAGGGCCAAACTAGGTCGATTCTAACAAGGGCACACTCTTGCTATGCCTAATCTTCTTGATCAAAACCAAAACGGAATGTGGAAAATGGGAGTTTTAGTGACAAAAAACTATGGAAAACAAGTAATCACAAAAAACATAATTGATTCAAAATGGAATTAATCTCACTAGAATGGTATTACATCAATCTAAGGATTCCATCATGCAATTTGTTATCATGGTTGTAGTAAGGGTGCAATTTGATATCAACCTAAGTTTCTTTAGATAATCATCTAGTATTCGTCCATACATATTGAGATCATAATCGTGGCCTCTAATTAACATGGATTGAAGCACAAAATTAGGCGATCAATCGATTACCTAACCTTGATTGCGTTGGGATTAATTAATCCTGTAATCTAACGTAATCCAAAATCTCAAACGAATTCATGATCATGAAAATAGGTCAAGAATTGGAAAAAGAACATAATAGAAATTGCCTGCATAAAGATAAAGGAATCAAACCGATTTGTTGTCCTAAAACCTTGAATTGACAAACCAGTTTTAGCCTTCCATGGCCATCATATAAGACATAGTAGAATACAATTGAGAACATAGGAAAAACTTCTTCCGAATCCGAGAGAAATCTCCACACTCTAAAATGCCAAAAACATCTCCAATTGAACAACCAAACTCTAACTTTTCTAACTTCTGTCCTTGTATACGAATTTTACTAACTACTAACCAATTAATAACTAAATACTAACCAATTAACAAACTAACTACTAACCAATTAACAAATTAACTATCAACCAATTAACAACTAACTACTAACCAAGTAACAAACTAACAACTAACCAATGAACAAACTATCCACAACCCAAATAACAAACCAACTAACTAAAATACCTAACTAACTCCTTAACTAAATTACCTAACTACTTCCTAAATAATCACATGGTCAAAATTTCCAAGGAGAGTGGGTTTGGACAAAAGCTTGAGTAGCATAACAAGCCCACCAATCAACATGCAAAAGGTCTAATTTGGAGTGGTGTAGGGGCGGTTGCTACCAATCCATTTTTTCCATTGTAAACGGTCCAGCTATGTTGAACTATTAAGAGAAAAGTTTTAGATCTTCGTCTTAGCTTTCCAGGAGTACCAAGATTGTCCCATTTGGAGGTTTGTATCTCAAAATATGTTCTGCACAAGACAGCAACCTAATAATTAAAATTAAGTCCAAAAATTGGCAATGATTAGCAATTACCCTCAATTAAGATAAATAGCCTAATACTCAACCAATGTATGATTATTAGCCACAAAGCAATTTCAAATATATCTGACATAAGTGACTATTCGGTACCTCAAAAATGCTCTATCAGGAATCAACGGGTATATTTTCAAGACACTACATGTGTTATATATCACCCATTTTTAATAAAGCCTCGTAATAGGTTGGGTTATACAGTTAAATATCTACTGTTTAAAATTAAACAATTAACTACTACCAAATTTCTTATATATAAATATCATCATTTTCAAATGTAGATAATATATTTTTAAATATTCAAAGATATGTATTAGGAAGTTAATTAAACATCTATTAATCACCCAAGTACTACGTTTGGTTTACTCAGTATCTCATATGATGTATAGCCCAAAATTAAGTGAATTATCATTTGCTTATACCTAATAATTACAAAAGAATAAGTGCTGTGATAAAAGAATGTAGTCCCCCTTTTGTTTTCGCAATTACTTGTCCCACATCAAATAGGTCTTGAAATAACTAAACCCTTATAAACCACTGACAAACTAGACAAAATGCCGAGCTAGGTGGGGCTAGCTTATGACCCAAATAGGAACATTAAGGTGTTGGAACAAGCATTCTATGAATCATGGGGTAGTTTGTCCCGAAATTGGGATTTTTCCAAAATGGGGCGTTAATTAGCATCCATTGATGAATGGAACAAGCTCCCAAAAGTAAGGAAGGACGCAGTGGAACTGAAATTTCATTTACTCATAGCATCTATTTATTTTATAACAAGACCATTCTAAAAGATCATACACATAAATATTTCATCTCCATTTAAAATATTGTCTTTTAATAATTACAATAAGTTTTTACCTATTTAAATAGCTTATTTACATAATTTAATTATTTAAAACGCAATTTAATATCCGACCTATATTTCTTCCAAAATATTATATATTTATTTACTTACATAGCAATTAAACCATTTATTAGTAACAATTAATACAATACAATATTTACAACAAACACTAAAATAATGGATTTTACAAACAATGCTATTTCACATACATAACATTGAAATACATATGAACGACGCTCTACAACTCACCGCGCTTGAATACAAGTGAACTACAGTATGTCACTTGCGCAACACTTGAATACACGTGCATAACACAAGATTCAAATTCATATGAATAACGTGATGTCAGTCACGACTCTTGAATACATGTAAATGATGCTACGTCCCTCATGTGACACTTGAATACATGTGAACGATACAATGCCCTTCACTATACTTGAATATAGGTGCTAATAATCCATCACAATCAATTCTATATTTTCACAATACAAGTACATAAACGCCCAAATCTAGGGGGTTTCATCCCTCAATTAGGGACCTACCAAAGCATATATAATTTTATCCAGTTTTATAATTTAAAACCATAACTTGATTTCCCCTAAAGGGGGCAAAGCATACCAATATGGGGTTTGGGAGGAAACTCCTCTACTCAAATATATGAGGTTAAAATTCATGTTCTTTACCAATTGAGAGACAA
Organism: Mucuna pruriens; assembly: GCA_025330945.1. Lineage (NCBI taxonomy): Eukaryota > Viridiplantae > Streptophyta > Magnoliopsida > Fabales > Fabaceae > Mucuna > Mucuna pruriens. Next base: position 107,380 of record JAENHJ010000395.1, on the reverse strand, counting down.
ACAAACATCACAAATTAGGGTGCTAGAACAACCTATTTTAATCTACCATAATAAAATTAAAACAATGTATATTCTTTTGATTCATAAAGATGGATAATTATAAACAAGTAACTAAACAATATCAATTGACAAAGGCAATCAAATAGAAACAAACAATAAGATCTAGTGTCAATACCTCTTCTTACAGTCATACACACACCCTTGAACGAGATTTCTTACTCCCATTATCTGGAATATCGATTCTAAGCAAGGTGTTTGTCCCTTATGGTTGTCCATCTTTGTTTTCCTCTACAAGGGAACAAATAGATTAACACAATTTCATTTCTTTTGACAATAGAGTGAAACCTAGGAATGGCTAGGGTGGTAGCAACAAAAATAGTATATTGCAATTCGAAACAAAATATAGTTAGAAATCATTGTATTATTTTTGTACTATAATAATATTAATTAGAGTAAAATCTTTCATAATTTTATTTCGAATTATTAATTTCAATTTTTTCGTTCTTTTGTTTTTCTTAAATTCAAATCCAAAAATATAAGAGTTAAGTGAATTAAAAACCCCCAGAGTTTCATAGGCAAGGATAAAGATATCCATGGATCTATTTTTTGTAGTGTACCAGGTTTGATCAAAAGAGTGTTAATAAGTTATTGATAATGCTTTCAACACATTATCAAATCACTAGATTTCCCTTTCTTTTTATAGTATTGGGGTCAACGTAGGTCGATTCTCACAAGGGCACACTCTTGCTATGCCCAATATTCTTGATCAGAACCAAAACGGAATGTGCAAAAAGGGAGCTTGAGTGACAAAAAACTACGGCCTGCACAAGACAGCAACCTAATAATAAAAATTAAGTCCAAAAATTAGCAAAGGTTAGCAATTACCCTTAATTAAGATCAATAGCCCAATACTCAAACATGTCCAACAGAAGTGACTATTAGGTGCCTCAAACATGCTTTATCAGGAATAAATGGGTATGTTTCGAAGACACTACATGTGTTATATATCACCCATTTTTTATAAAGCCTTATAATAGGTTGGGTTATACGGTTAAATATCATCATTTTCAAATGTAGTTAATATCTTTTTAAATATTCAAAGATATGTATTAGGAAGTTTGTTAAACATCTATTAATCACCCAAGTACCACATTTGGTTTGCTCAATATCTCATATGATGTATAGCCGAAAATTAAGTGAATTATCATTTGCTTATACCTAATAATTACAAAAGAATAAGTGGTGTAATAAAAGAATGTAGTCCCCCTTTGGTTTTCGCAATTACTTGTCCCACATCACATAGGTGATGAAATAACTTAATCCTTATAAACCACCAACAAATTAAATAAAATGCCAAGCTAGGTGGTGCTAGTTTATGACCCAAATGGGGGCGATAAGGTGATGGAACAAGCATTCTATGAATCATGGTGGTATTTGTTCCCCAAATTGGGATTTCTCCAAATTTGGGGGGTAATTAGCATCCATTGATCAATGGAACAAGCTCCTAAAAGTAGGGAAGGCCACAATCTAAGGAACCATATTATGTGCTTGGACCCATCACTTTTTTATTTTACGCATTGATGCGGTGGGACTCAAATTCTATTTATTCGTAGCATCTATTAATTTTATAACAAGAGAATTCTAAAAGATCACTCACTTAAATATTCAGCTCCATTTAAAATATTGTCTTTTAATAATTACAATAAGTTTTTACCTATTTAAATAGCATGTTTACATAATTTAATTATTTAAAACCCAATTTAATATCCAACCTATATTTCTTCCAAAATATTATTTATTTATTTATTTATAAACCAATTAAACCATTTATTAGTAATAACTAATACAATACAATATTTACAAACAAAAATAAAATAGTATAGAAATTCGGATGTTACAAACAATGCAATGTCACATACATAACATTGAAATACATATGAACAACGCTCTACAACTCACCATGCTTGAATACAAGTGAACTACAGTATGTCACTTGCCCAACACTTGAATACACGTGCATAACACGAGATATGAATTCATATGAACAACATTGTGTGAGTCACATGAAAATTGAATACACATGAATGACATAATGTCAGTCACGACTCTTGAATACATGTAAATGATGCTATGTCACTCATGTGACACTTGAATACATATGAACGATGCTATGCCCTTCACTACACTTGAATATTGGTGTTAATAATCTATCACAATCAATTCTATATTTTCACAATGCAAGTACACAAACGCCCATATCTAGGGGGTTTCATCCCTCAGTTAGGGACCTACAAAAGCATATAATTATTTTATCCAGCTTTATAATATAAGACATTAACTTGATTTCCCCTAAAGGGGGCAAGGCATACCAGCATGGGGTTTGGAAGGAAACTCCTCTACTCAAGTCTATGAGGTTAAAATTCATGTGCTTTACCAATTGATAGACAAACAAGCATAACAAATTAGGATGCTAGTAACAACCTATTTTAATCTACCATAATAAGATTAAAAAATGTATATTCTATCAATTGATAGAGATATATAATTATAAACAAACAACTAAACATTATCAATTGACAAAGGTAATCAAACATAATCAAACAACAAGATCTAATGTCAATCCCTCTTCTTACCGTCATACACACATCCTTGAACGAGATTTCTTACTCCCATTATCTAGAATATCGATTCCAAGCAATGTGTTTGTCCCTTATGGTTGTCCATCTTGGTTTTCCTCTACCAAGGAACAAATGGATTAACACAATTTCATTTCTTTTAATAATAGAGTGAAACCTAGGAATGGCTAGGGTGGTAGCAACAAAAATACTATATTGCAATTCGAAACGAAATATAGTTAGAAATCATTGTATTATTTTTGTACTCTAATAATATTAATTAGAGAAAACTCTTTCATAATTTTATTTCGAATTATTAATTTCAAGTTTTTTGTTCTTTTATTTTTCTTAAATTCAAATCCAAAAATATAAGAGTTAAGTGAATTAAAAACCCCAAGGAGTTTCATAGACAAGGATAAAGATATCCATGAAACTATTATTTTGGAGTGTACCAGGTTTGATCAAAAGAGTGTTAATAAGTTATTCATAATGTTGTCGACACATTGTCAAATCACTGGATTACCCTTTATTTTCATGGTATAGGGGCCAACCTAGGTCGATTCTCACAAGGGCACCCTCTGGCTATGCCTAATTTTCTTGATCAGAACCAAAACGGAATGTGTAAAAAGGGAGTTTGAGTGACAAAAAACTTTGGAAAACAAGTAATCACAAAAAGCATAATTGATTCAAAATGGAATTAATCTCAATAGAATGGTATTACATGAATTCAAGGATTCCATAATGCAATTTGTTATCATGGTTCTAGTAAGGGGGCAATATGATATCAACCTAAGTTTCTTTAGATAATCATCTAACATTCGTCCATGCATATTGAGATCACAATCGTGGCCCCTAATTAACATGGATTGAAGCACAAAATTAGGCGATCAATCGATTACCTAACCTTCATTACGTTGGTATTAATCAATTCTCTAATCTAACGTAATCCGAAATCTCAAACGAATTTATGATCATGAAAATAGGTCAAGCATTGGAAAAAGAACATAATAGAAATTGCCTGCAAAAACATAAAGGACTCAAACTGATTTGCTGTCCTAAAACCTTGGTAACTAACTACTAACCAATTAATAACTAACTACTAACCAATTAACAAACTAACTACTAACCAATTAATAAATTAACTACCAACCAATTAACAACTAGCTACTAACCAAGTAACAAACTAACAACTAACCAATTAACAAACTAACCACAAACTAACCACAAACCAATTAACAAACAAACCAACTATAATACCTGTCTAACTCCTTAACTAAACTACGTAACTAGTTCCTAAATAATCACATGGTCAAAATTTCCAAGTAAAGTGGGCTTGGACAGAAGCTTGAGTAGCACAAAAAGCCCACCAATCAACATGCAAAAGGTCCAATTTGGAGTGGTGTAGGGGCGGTGGCTTCCAATCCATTTTTGCCATTGCCAATTGTCGAGCTATGTTCAACTGTTAAGATAAAAGTTTTAGATCTTCGTCGTAGCTTTCCAGGACTACCAAGATTGTCCCATTTGGAGATTTGTATCTCAAAATATGGCCTGCACAAGACAGCAACCTAATAATAAAAATTAAGTCCAAAAATTGGCAATGATTAGCAATTACCCTCAATTAATATCAATAGTCCAATACTCAATCAATGTGTGAATATTAGCCACAAAGTAATGTCAAATATGTCCAACAGAAGTGACTATTAGGTGCCTCAAACATGCTTTATCAGGAATAAACGGGTATGTTTTCAAGACACTACATGTGTTATATATCACCCATTTTTTATATACCCTTGTAATAGGTTGGGTTATACGGTTAAATATATATTGTTTAAATTTAAACAATTATCTGCTACCAAATTTCTCTTAAATATAAATATCATCATTTTCAAATGTAGATAATATCTTTTTGAATATTCAAAGATATGTATTAGGAAGTTTGTTAAACATCTATTAATCACCCAAGTACCACATTTGGTTTGCTCAATATCTCATATGATTTATAGCCAAAAATTAAGTGATTTATCATTTGCTTATACCTAATAATTACAAAAGAATAAGCGGTGTAATAAAAGAGTATAGTCCCCCTTTGGTTTTCGCAATTACTTGTCCCACATCAGATAGGTCATGAAATAACTTAATCCTTATAAACCATTAACAAACTAGACAAAATGTCAAGCTAGGTGGTGCTAGCTTATGACCTAAATGGGGACAATAAGGTGATGGAACATTGTTCCCGAAATTGGGATTTCATTGATGTAGTGGAACTCAAATTCAATTTACTCGTAGCATCAATTTATTTAATAACAAGTGAATTCCGACATAAATATTTCATCTCCATTTAAAATATTTTCTTTTAATAATTACAATAAGTTTTTACCTATTTAAATAGCCTATTTACATAATTAAATTATTTAAAAGCCAATTTAATATCCAACCAATATTTCTTCCAAAATATTATTTATTTATTTATTTATAAAGCAATTAAACCATTTACTAGTAATAATTAATACAATAAAATATTTACTACCAACAATAAAATAGAGGATGTTACAAATAATGCAATGTCATATACATAACATTGAAATACATATGAACGACGCTCTACAACTCACCACGCTTGAATACAAGTGAACTACAGTATGTCACTTGCACAACACTTAAATACACGTGTATAACACGAGATACGAATTCATATGAACAACATTGTGTGAGTCACATGAAAATTGAATACACATGAATGACATAATGTCAGTCACGACTCTTGAATACATGTAAATGATGCTATGTCACTCATGTGACACTTGAATACATATGAACGATGTATTGCCCTTCACTACACTTGAATTTGGTGTTAATAATCTATCACAATCAATTCTATATTTTCACAATACAAGTACACAAATGCCCTAATCTAGGGGGTTTCATCCCTGAGTTAGGGAGCGACAAAAGCATATAATTATTTTATCCAATTTTATAATATAAGACCTTAACTTGATTTCCTCTAAAGGTGGCACGACATAGCAACATGGGGTTTTGAAGGAAACTCCTCTACTCAAATCTTTGAGGTTAAAAGTCATGTGCTTTACCAATTGAAAGACAAACAAGCATAACAAATTAGGGTGCTAGTAACAACCTATTTTAATCTACCATAATAAGATTAAAAAAATGTATATACTATCAATTGATAGAGATATATAATTATAAACAAACAATTAAACATTATCAATTGACAAAGGTAATCAAACAGAATCAAACAATAAGATCTAATGTCAATCCCTCTTCTTACAGTCATACTGATGATTGCTCGTTTTTATAGTCGTTTTACGCGCTCATCAAATAACTAAAGCTAACTATAGTATAGGCAACCCTAGGTCATTCTTCTCAAGGACATAGTGCATTCTAAGTGTGTTTCAATGTGAAGTAGAAGAAAGTAAAATCTAAGTGTAAAGTATTGACTCGTCTCGGCACTAGTCGAGTCGCTATCCGCAGAAATTGAGCTGAGATGATCTCGGCTGAAATCATCTGGTTTAGTTTCGACTAAGTGCGGATAGATGCTACAGAGACGGACTATCTCTATCTCAGACGGAAAAACAGAAAACAGGGGGGTTGGTATGCGAGTAAAGTAGAGATCAAACTAAGACTATAAATGCAGTAAACATATACTAAGCCTACTGGTTTTACTATTACTATTATGAGTCTGATATAACTACGTTCATGTTCGTTTCTATGAATCCAAGTCTAGTTCAATGTCCACACTTCAGTTCTCAATCCATATCAGCCTTAGGTATTCTTATGGCAATCGCCAAAGGTTTGTCCATTACCATACCGAGGATTTACATAATCGCTACCTCATCAATTGGCAGGGATTACATTCAAGTTGATTTTAGATTCTCAATTAACAATCGTTAAGTGATTACCTACTGAATTAGTTAAACTAGTTCCAATCGGCTTAGTGTAACATCGTTCATAATTCAATTGCAATCGCAGATAAAATCATCAATTAAAGGGGAGGACGGGAATGGAAATGCGAACCGTAGAATGAAATTGATCAATAGAGACAGAATACAAACACAAGGATCTAGCTTTGGTGGTTCCACCGTTCACGACAATAGCCATGGCCGACGACGATGGTTCACCTTGAGTAGCTAGAATGCAGAGGATCAAGTTCTCTGAAGTGCGTTGGTATTCCAATCGGTCACCTCCAGCAACCTTCGGCTTCTCAGTTCTAGTCTACGTTCTTCGATCGAGGGAACGCCATTACAACATCTTAAACCATCGGAGGAGGAAATGACAACGAGAGAAATCTTGGAGATGGAAGCGTGAATGTGATTATGAAGCCAAAGACCCTTAATCGTTCATAGTTGCATTTATTTATACAGGGCGCGAAGCTAACTAACTTAACAGAATTACAATTAAAATCCCTATTCTACCCTTGCTATGACTTGCGTTGCAAGCTACTCCAGGCGGTGACGTGGCACTGACTTGGAACCGAGGTGGCTGATGGATCGCTGACGTGGAGTGCCACTTGACCTAGCTCCTGATTAGGCCATTTGCCTGCATGGGCCGAGTCTCGACCTAGTTGAGATGCTCTCAACCTAGTTGAGATGCTCTCGGCCTGGGCTTCCAGTGGTGGGCAACGAGCTTGGCTGGACCTGCAATGAAAGAATAGTTAGCTTAATACCTTGAATTAATATAGATTGTGCTTTTCTTTGACTCTAGCCCCTTAATCTGAATCTTAGCTAATGATCATCTTTTAAGTGCATGAGTTGCTTAATGGCACTCTTCTTTGGTCCACTCAAGGTGTGTATTTTATGACTTATCAAACCCCCACACTTGGCCTTTTGCACTCCTGGGCAAAATGTGATGACTCATACAAGGGGAATTTCAGATGAGGTGGAGAGATATTTCCGTTGACTCCCTCAAGCTGACTAAACAGAGTCGGCCTCTCTTCATCCCGGTTCAAAGTGCTCACGCAATCAGGGAACTACTTTGTTTGGGTCTAAGTTGCTTTCATGACTTGCGCATGGGAGGAAGTACCCAAGAGTGGTAGAGCTCTCACTTAGGTAACCAATTCTCTCGATCCTCTCGACTGTTTGGCTTGTGTTTACACTCAGCATTGCATGGAATTGGTGTTGCCATATCTTGACAAAGCTCTCTTCTTACTCCTTGAAAACACAACAGTCATGATCACCAGGACTTTTTTCGGTTTGTAGTGAGGTTAAGGTTATAGGTAGGATAGAATGTTGGAAAACTAGCTTCAGGACCCGTGGGGCGGAGAGGAGCAATGGGGAGTGAGTCTCATCGGCATGAGGGTAGTCCCGGTTGCTGTTGTCTCCTTTCGTTTTTACTTGCTCGCCTTTCTTTTTCTTCCTTTTTCTTATATTCATGCAGCTTGCTGTTTTTGTTTGGTTCATCTTATTTATCTCAGCTGCTTATTTCCTACTATATATACTTTTCCTTTTCCTTTCTTTCATTCCATTTCCTTTTCTTTTTCTCTTCTTGTGAGCCTTCAGATACTTCTGATCGGATTCTGCTTCCTAGAATTCCCCCATACTTGATTATGACTCACTCCTAAGACGATTCCAAGGCTCCTCGGCTTCCCAAGGGTGAGGTGGAATAATGGTTTTTTTGGCCTCGGCTTGTAGTGAGCTATAGAAAAATAGTCAAATTAGGCCCAAACGGGGTGAACAAGGGACAAAATTTTTCAGGTAGGCTTTATTTGGCTCGGGGCTCATAAGAAACATGGCCTAGATCATGTCATTCCTGCATGTGAAAAACAGTTGTATCCGAAGAGTTCAAGAAAAATGCAGAATACACAATTAACATGCTTGCAAAAATCACTCAAGAAGAAGGAAGATGGCGAGAATGTAAGCCATCACTGCTGCAAGGCTCAAATTCTCACACTGGTTGTTTTTACTCTTTTACTCTGGAGGTTTCTTCTTCCCATTTTTCGTCACTTGCCACTTAGGACCCATAGGTTTGATGCCCTTCAAGTAGAGGCTGCTTCTGCTCGGGATTGAGGAGATTGCTTCTGCTGGTTCATCAACTTTCGGACTCACTCGAGAATTTTATCTCTTTTCCATTTTGGCTCCGTGATTCTGCTAGGCCGAGGTCATACTGGCTTTGGCCGACTCGGCACAAGGCTGGGATGGAGTCGGCTGGGAAGCTTTTTATTGAATTTAAAGACTCATGCAACAAAACTTAAAAATTTCAATAGCGAATACAGTGCTAATGAAACTAAGGTGATGTAAAAAGAAACTAAAAAGGGAAAACTAAGAAAACTAAAAAGGCAGATATGAACGTGAACGTCAGTCCCAGATGGCCAGAACTCCCCCCCCCACACTTGAATTCGACATTGTCCTCAATGCGTAGATTGAAGGGGTATGGCCGAGTTGGCCTAGGCTGAGCCATCTGGTGGAGTTGGTTCCACCAGTGAAATGATCTCCATGTTATCTCTGAGTGGTACTGGATCTTCATGGAATGGTTTGACTTGATGCCCATTGACTTGGAAGGTGCGATTGGTGTGTTCCTCTTTTAGTTGTACTGCACCATAGGGAAATATGTTAGTGATAACAAAAGGTCCATCCCATCTGGAACGAAGCTTACCTGCTATGAGCTTTAGTCAGGAGTTAAATAGCAACACTTTTTGGCCAATATGGAGGTCCTTTCTCAGGACCTTTTGGTCATGGAAATTTTTTACTTTCTGCTTGTAGATCCTGGCATTCTCATAAGCTTCCAAGCGAAGTTCATCTAATTCTTGAAGTTGGAATTTCCTATGTTCTCTTGCTTGGTTATAGGTCATGTTGCATTGTTTGACTGCCCAGTAAGCTTTATGCTCTAGCTCTACAGGGAGGTGGCAGGCCTTGCCGAAAACGATCCGGTAGGGGGACATCCCTAGTGGCGTTCGATATGTAGTCTTATGTGCCCATAGAGCATCCTCAGGGAGTTTGCTCCAATCCTTCCTGTTGGGATTTGTCATCTTTTGCAATGTGTGCTTGATTTCCCTGTTAAACACCTCACCTTGACTATTTGTTTGGGGGTGATATGCTATAGCTATCCTGTGTGCCACCCCGTATTTCTGAAGAAGGGAGGCCATGGCTCTTTTGCAGAAGTGACTTCCTTGGTCACTAATGAGCGCTTTTGGTACACCAAACCTACAAAAAATATTGGACTCAAGAAAGTCCACTACGACCTTGGCATCGTTGGTTCTGGTGGGTATGGCTTCTACCCATCTTGATACATAATCAACGACAAGCAGGATGTATGAATAACCATTGGAGATTGGGAATGGCCCCATGAAATCTATACCCTAGACGTCAAAGACTTCGCAGAACAGGATGGGCTGTTGGGGCATTTCGTGTCTTTGGTTTATGGCCATCCTTGCTTTTTGGCATCTTTCATAGGTAGAGACAAATTGGTAGGCGTCTCTGAAAATAGAGGGCCAGTAAAGGCCACAGTCGAGCACTTTCCTAGCAGTTCGAGATGATCCGTAATGGCCTCCTCCAGGAGCCGAATGGCAAAACTAGAGGACCAAATTGGTCTCAGCGTCAGGAATACACCTACGGATAATTTTATCACTAAATAGCCTCCAAAGGTAAGGGTCATCCCATACGTAATATTTGGCATCGCTTCTGATTTTCTCCTTGTAGGTCCGAGATGCCTCAGGTGGAAATTGAGATGTTGCCACGTAATTGCAGATGTCGGCAAACCATGGTGTGGCCGTCTTGATGTGTAAGAGTTGCTCATCAGGAAATTCATCTCGGATCGGCATTGGTTCGCTCTCTTTTTCAATTCTACTTAAGTGATCTACCACAGAATTTTCAGCACCCTTCTTATCTTTGATTTCTAAGTCGAATTCTTGGAGAAGAAGCATCCACCAGATCAATCTCGGCTTTGTGTCCGGCTTCTTCAACAAGTATCTTAAAGCAGCGTGGTCAGGGAACACGATTATTTTGGAATCGAGAAGGTAAGAGAGAAACTTATCTAAGGCAAATACAATTGCCAAAAGTTCCTTCTCAGTTTCGTGTAGTTTTGCTAGGCCGGGTCCATGGTTCTAGATGCATAGGCAATGACATGCATCGGTTGGCCGACTCCGGCCCTCTGGCCAAGAACAGCTCCCAATGCCGAATTGGATGCATCACACATTAACTCAAATGGAAGGTCCCAATCTGGTGCTTGCAGGATAGGGGCGGATGTGAGTCTACTCTTCAACTCTTGGAATGCTTCAATGCAGGGCTGGTCAAAGTTGAATTCCACATCCTTTTGTAGTAGTGTGGATAGTGGCAGGGCCAATTTGCTGACGTTCTTAATGAACCTTTTGTAGAAACCTGCATGTCCAAGGAAAGAGCGAACTTCCCGCACATAAGTGGGGTTAGGAAGGGAAGTGATGATGTCTATCTTAGCCTTGTCGACTTCAATGCCTCTGTTGGAGACCAGGTGTCCCAACACTATTCCCTCGGTCACCATGAAATGACATTTTTCAAAGTTGAGTACAAGGTTCGTGTTAGTACATCTCTTCAACACCTTGGACAGGTTGTTCAGGTATGCTTCAAAGGAATCGGCATACACCGTGAAGTCATCCATAAACACTTCCATGCAATCCTGTAGCAAGTCTGAGAAGATGCTCATCATGCAACATTGGAATGTGCTCGGAGCAATGCATAGGCCGAATGGCATGCGGGTGTATGCAAATGTGCCAAAGGGGCACGTGAAAGTGGTCTTATGCTGATCTTCAGGTGTGATGTGTATTTGCATATATCCTGAGAATCCATCCAGAAAGCAGTAGTGGGATTTCCCAGATAGCTTTTCAAGCATTTGATCAATGAAAGGCAAAGGAAAGTGATCCTTGCGGGTTGCCTAGTTTAATCTTCTGTAATTGATGTAGACCCGCCAGCTATTTTGAATCCTCATAGGTACCAACTTGTCATGTTGGTTTCTCATGACAGTCATCCCGGATTTTTTTGGTACTACTTGCACAGGGCTTACCCACTGACTATCCGAGATGGGATAGATGGTGCCTGCAGCAAGTAGCTTTGTGATTTCTTTCTTGACCACATCTAGGAGTGTCGGATTCATTCTTCGTTGCTATTGCCTTATGGGCTTGACTTCCTCCTCCATTAATATTCTATGCATGCAAATGGAGGGGTTTATACTTGGAAGGTCAGAAAGTTTCCACCCAATCGCTTTTTTATGCTGCCTCAGGACTTTCAGCAGCTTATCTTCTTGCTTCGGGAGGAGGTTGTTGGTGATAATGACTGGGAGCTGCTGTTCTCTGTCCAAGTAGGCGTATTTTAGGTGACTCGGTAATGGTTTCAGCTCCATGGGTGGTAGAGATGGAGATTCCTCAATTGTTGGCCTCGGATTCGTTTGGCCGTCTTGTTCTCAACTCGGCATCATGAGTGCCGACATGATTTCGGCCCTATACTGCTTCGGCCGACTCAGTAGGATGGTTTCAGTTCTTATCAGATTGAGGTAGGCATTGACTTCTTGTGCAGCTTCGGACTCGAATCTGGGTGGAACATCGAGCTTTACTTCAGTTTGAGTCTGGTCTTCAATGGCCAAGATGGTTTCGATGAGCGTGTTGGCCCTCACATTTGACTCTTTGGCCGACTTCATTTCAGCCGTGAATATGGTTGCCAGCTGTGCAGGTAGGGGCTTTTTAGTCTTGACATCGCTTACCTCTACATTATTTGTACACTTTGAGCTCTTCGGGTAGCAGACTTGATTTAATAACTCTATCAATTCTGCTTCAGATGCCAAGTCAGCGATGTCGCTATAATCACCCTCAAAGTCTGGAAACTCTTGTACTTCATCATGATCGACCTTTAAGCAGCTACTTGATTCAGTGAGTTCAACAAAATCTTCCACTTTTTCACTACAGCTGTCTAGTTGGAAGTACTCCTCTACTAGCTCTTCCATTATATCTATGCCAAAGAGGGAATGGTCTTCAATGGGGTGCTTCATGGCTTCAAAGATGTTAAACTACACCAGGATGTCACTAAATTCCATCGAGAGTGTTCTGGCGTGTACATCAATCTTTGTCCTTGCTGTCATTAGGAATGGCCTCCTCAATATTAAGGTTGATTCCTTTCCCAATGTTTCGTCCTCCATGTCGAGCACATAGAAATCAGTTGGAAATATTAATTCGTTTACTTGGACGAGAACATCTTCGAGAACTCCCAGGGGTTGCACAATGCTTCTATTGGCAAGCTGAATGGTCATCCTTGTGGGTTCCAAATCTCCACAATTGAGGGACCTGTATATTGATGCTGGCATGACATTAATTGACGCTCCTAGGTCCAGCATAGCATCAGCAAATGTGCATTCACCAATTGTGCATGGGATTGAGGAGATTCCAGGATCTCGGCATTTCTTCGGTAGGACTTGTGAAATTCCTGCAGTGGAATTATTCTTTGTTAAGGCGGACACCACGCCTCTAAGTTCTCGACTCCCCTTCATCTTTCTTCTTTTATGTACGCATAATTCCTTAAGGAACTTTGCGTACTTTGGAAGCTTAATCGCGTTGAGGAGCGGAATATTGATTTCCACTTTCCGAAACATCTTCAGCAGTTCTTCGTCGGAATCTGGTTTCTTTGCCGAGATGGTCCGAGATGGAAACGACAATGGGACAGCTTTCTCGGGGTGTAACTGTGAGTTGGCCACTACTTCCGAGTTGGCTTCGGCTAGTTGCGGCGCTTGATGCTGTGCAGGCTGAGGTAATTCCTTGCCATTTCTCAGTGTTACTGCATTAGCATTCCCTCTCGAATTCGGAATGGGTTGAGAGGGAAGGCTACTTGAGCCCGTTGACTGTAACTCACTCACAGTATTTGCTAGCTGTCCTATTTGCATATTGAGATCCTGGATGGTGGCGGTCATGTTTTGTTGGAATTTTATATTGCTAGAACTTACTGATTGCTGGAATTCCAGATTACTTGTTGCCGGCTGCTTCATTAAATCTTCTAGTGATGGTGAGTTGCCTTGAGTAGGAGTTATTTGTTGCTGTGGTGGGAAGGATGGTGTTGCGTACTGCGAACTCGATTGTTGGTAACCGGCTATTCCATAGGGTACATTTGGCATGGATCCGGTTCTCTGAGCTGCATACGATCCCTGTTGTGGGCTAGGCCGAAAGGGTTGTTTCCGATATGGCTAGTTATCAATTTGCCGAGTTTGATATGGCTGCTTCCCGTAGTGGTATCCTTCTACGGCTCCAACACTTTCTGTCTGGCCCGACTCGGTTTCTTGCAAGGTGGGGCACAAGTCGGTGGGATGCTCCACTGAAGTACATATGCCACAAACATTTGCTGCCATGGCTGGATGATGTTGACTAACAACCAGTTGTCTCACTAGGGATGTCAATTCGGTTAGCTAGTTCTCCATCCTTTGGTTGGAGTCTGCATCAATTTCATTCACTGACCGAGACAGATTCGACCCTCTGATCCCAAATTGTTGAGTGTTGCTTGCCATGTTCGAGATCAGATGCCTTGTTGCCATTGGTGTTTTGTCCATTAACGCTCCTCCATTGGCGGCATCAATCATACTCCTGTCCATCATTGACAATCCTTCGTAAAAGTATTGGATCAATAGTTGTTCGCTGATCTGATGGTGAGGACAGGTGGCACAGAGCTTGTTGAAATGATCCCAATACTCATGCAGAGTTTCTCCGGTATGCTGCCTTATCCCACATATTTCTTTTCTAATGGTCGCGGTCCTGAAGCTGGGTAGAATTTTTTCCAGGAAGGTCCATTTCATATCCCCCAAGGTGTTGAAGAGTGCTGGCTGCAGATATAGCCAGTCCTTTGCGGCTCCATCCAGGGAGAATGGGAACGCCTTCATCTTAATGTAGTCTTCTGGGATTCCCTACGACCTCATCATCAAACAAACCACGTGAAATTTCTTGAGATGCTTGTGGGGATCCTCTCCTGCAAGACCTTGAAATTTGGGCAACAAATGTATTAAACCTGACTTCAACTCATAGGTCTGGGTCGGCTCCAGTTATGGATATTGGATACACCAAGGCTGGTACACCACATCTAGAGTGGCTAGCTCCTTCAATGTCCTATCATGATTCTCCATCTGCCCTGGCTCTATAAGACTGTTAGCACTAGCAACAAAATTGTCAATACAAAGTTGGTCAGAGTTAACGATAGAATCTATACTACTACTAATATTTACTGCAGTATTTCTAATTTTTCGTAATCTACGTAAAGTTAATTCTATCTCTAGGTCAAGAGCACACAGTGGGTTAGCACTACTTCTAGTCATGCATCATGTAGAATTAAAATGACTAAGACAACAGTTAATTATACTAAAAACAGAATGGGTAAGGGAGTGAATGCGGTTAATATGTAATGCATAATTAAATGTGATGCAGAATGTAAATGTGATGTAGAGTTAGGAATTCCTCATGTACATGTATTTGTATATATTTTTGTTTAAACAGTGAATTCATGCAGAGATTTATTAAGCAAATACAGACAACAGACTCTAAACAAAACTCTACAGACTCGGATTCGGCTCGGTTTACTTGGCACACAAAGACACAAAAGAACTTATGTCCCCAGCAATGGTGCCAATTCTTCTCAAGGACACAGTGCGTTCTAAGTGTGTTTCAATGTGAAGTAGACGAAAGCAAAATCTAAGTGTAGACTACTGACTCGTCTCGGCACAAGCCGAGTCACTCTCTACAGAAATTGAGCCGAGATGATCTCGGCTGAAATCATCTGGTATGGTTTCGGCTAAGTGCGGACAGACGCTACAGAGACAGACTATCTCTATATTAGACGGAAAAACAGTAAACAGAGAGGTTGGTATGCGAGTAAAGGAGAGATCAAACTAAGACTATAAATGCAGTATGCATATACTAAGCCTATTGGTTTTACTATTACTATTATGAGTCTGATATATCTGTGTTCATGTTTGTTTCTATCAATCCAAGTCCAATTCAATGTCCACACTTCAGTTCTCAATCCATATCAGCCTTAGGTATTCTTATGGTAATCGCCAAAGGTTTATCCATTGCCATACTGAGGATTTAGACAATCGCTACCTCATCAATTGGCAGGGATTACGTTCAAGTTGATTTTAGATTCTCAATTAACAATTGTTAAGTGATTACCTACTGAATTAGTTAAACCAGTTCCAATCGGCTTAGTCTAACATCGTTCATAATTCAATTGCAATCGCATATAAAATCATGAATTAAAGGGGAGGACGAGAATGGAAATGCGAAATGTAGAATGAAATTGATCAATAGAGACAGAATACAAATACAGGGATCTGGCTTCGGTGGTTCTACCGTTCATGACAATCGCCGTGGCCGACGGCGATGGTTCACCTTGAGTAGCTAGAATGCAGAGGATCAAGTTCTCTAGAGTGCGTTGGTATTCCAATCGGTCACCTCCAGCAACCTTCGGCTTCTCAGTCCTAGCCTACGTTCTTCGATCGAGGGAACGCCATTACAACACCGTAAACCACCGGAGGAGGAAATGACAACAGGAGAAAACTTGGAGATGGAAGCGTGAATGTGATTATGAAGCCAAAGACCCTTAATCGTTCATAGTTGTGCTTATTTATACAGGGCACGAAGCTAACTAACTTAACAGAATTACAATTAAAATCCCTATTCTACCCTTGCTACGACTTGTGTTGCAAGCTACTCCAGGCGGTGACGTGGCACTGAGTTGGAACCGAGGTGGCTGATGGATCGCTGACGTGGAGTGCCACTGGTCCTAGCTCTTGATTAGGTGGACTGGGCCTCTAGTGGTGGGCTACGAGCTTGGCTGGACCTGCAATGAAAGAATAGTTAGCTTAATACCTTGAATTAATATAGATTGTGCTTTTCTTTGACTCTAGGCCCTTAATCTGAATCTTAGCTAACGATCATCTTTTAAGTGCATGAGTTGCTTAATGGCACTCTTCTTAGTCCACTCAAGGTGTGTATTTTATGACTTATCACATACATACACCCTTGAACGAGATTTCTTACTCCCATTATCTCGAATATCGATTCCAAGCAATGTGTTTGTCCCTTATGGTTGTCCATCTTGGTTTTCCTCTACAAGGGAACAAATAGATTAACATAATTTCGTTTCTTTTAACAATAGAGTGAAACCTGGGAATGGCTAGGGTGGTAGCAACAAAAATACTGTATTGCAATTCGAAACCAAATATAGTTAGAAATCATTGTATTATTTTTGTACTATAATAACATTAATTAGAGTAAAATCTTTCATAATTTTATTTCGAATTATTAATTTCAATTTTTTCGTTCTTTTATTTTTCTCAAATTAAAATCCAAAAATATAAGAGTTAAGTGAATTAAAAACCCCAAGGAGGTTCATAGGCAAGGATAAAGATATCCATGGAAGTATTATTTTGGAGAGTACCAATTGTGATCAAAAGAGTGTTAATAAGTTATTGATAATGTTGTTGACACACTATCAAATCACTAGATTTCCCTTTATTTTTATAGTATAGGGGTCAACCTAGGTCGATTCTCACAAGGACACACTCTTGCTATGCCTAATCTTCTTGATCAGAACCAAAACTGAATGTGCAAAAAGGGAGTTTGAGTGACAAAAAACTATGGAAAACAAGTAATCACAAAAAACATAATTGATTCAAAATGGAATTAATCTCAATAGAATGGTATTACATTAATCCAAGGATTCCATCATGCAATTTGTTATCATGGTTCTAGAAAGGGCACAATTTGATATCAACCTAAGTTTCTTTAGATAATCATCTAACATTCGTCCATGCATATTGAGATCACAATCATGGCCCTTAATTAACATGGATTGAAGCATAAAATTAGGCGATCAATCGATTACCTAATCTTGATTACATTGGGATTAATCAATCCTCTAATCTAACGTAATCCAAAATCTCAAAAGAATTCATGATCATGAAAATAGGTAAAGAAATGAAAAAAAAAACATAATACAAATAGCCTATTTACAAGGTCTTTGTTCCCTTATGATTGTCCTTCTTGGTTTTCCTCTACAAGGGAACAAATAGATTAACACAATTTCATTTCTTTTAACAATAGAGTGAAACCTTGAAATGGCTAAGGTGGTGGCAACAAAAATATTTGTATTGCAATTCAAACGAAATATAGTTTGAAATTATTGTATTAATTTTGTACTATAAAAATATAAAGTAGAGTAAAATCTTTCATAATTTAATTTCGAATTACTAATTTCAAGTTTTTCGTTCTTTTATTTTTCTTAAATTCAAATAAAAAAATATAAGAGTTAAGTGAATTAAAAATCCCAAGGAAGTTCATAGGCAGGGATAAAGATATCCATGAAACTATTATTTTGGAGTGTACCAGTTGTGATTAAAAGAGTGTTAATAAGTTATTGATAAGGTCGTCGACACACTATCAAATCACCGGATTTCCCTTTATTTTTATAGTATAAAAGCCAAACTAGGTCGATTCTCACAAGGGCACACTCTTGCTATCCGTAATCTTCTTGATCAAAACCCAAACGGAGTGTGCAAAAAGGGAGTTTGAGTAACAAAAAACTATGGAAAACAAGTAATCACAAAAAAACATAATTGATTCAAAATGGAATTAATCTCAATAAAATGCTATTACATCAATCTAAGGATTACATCATGCAATTTGTTATCATGGTTCTAGTAAGGGTGCAATTTGATATCAACCTAAGTTTCTTTAGATAATCATCTAACATTCGTCCATGCATATTGAGATCACAATCGTGGCCCCAAATTAACATGGATTGAAACACAAAACTAGACGAATAATCGATTACCTAACCTTGATTACATTCGGATTAATCAATCCTCTAATCTAACGTAATCCAAAGTCTCAAACGAATTCATGATAATGAAAATAGGTCAAGAATTGGAAAAAGAACATACTAGAAATTGCCTGGAAAAAGATAAAGGACTCAAACCGATTTGCTGTACTAAAACCTTCAATTGACAAACAAGCTTTAGCCTTCCATGGCCATCATAAAAGACATAGTAGAATACAATTGACAAGAGAGGAAAAACTTCTTCCGAATCTGAGAGAAACTCTCCACACTCTAAAATGTCAAAAACATCTCCAATTGAACAACCAAACTCTAACTTTTCTAACTTCTGTCCTTGTATACGAATTTTACTAACTACTAACTAATTAATAACTAAATACTAACCAATTAAAAAACTAACTACTAACCAATTAACAAATTAACTATCAACCAATTAACAACTAACTACTAACCAAATAACAAACTAACAACTAACCAATGAACAAACTATCCACAACCCAAATAACAAACCAACTAACTAAAATACCTAACTAACTCCTTAACAAAATTACCTAACTACTTCCTAAATAACCACATGGTCAAATTGCCAAGGAGAGTGGGCTTAGACAGAAGCTTGAGTAGCACAACAAGCCCACTAATCAACATGCAAAAGGTCCAAGTTGGAGTGGTGTAGGGGCGGTGGCTTCCTATCCATTTTTGCCATTGTAAACGATCGAGCTATGTTAAACTGTTAAGAGAAAAGTTTTAGATCTTCGTCTTAGCTTTCCAAGACTACCAAGATTGTCCCATTTAGATATTTGTATCTCAAAAAACGGTCTACACAAGACAGCAACCTTATAATAAAAATTAAGTCCAAAATTACCAAAGATTAACAATTACCCTCAATTAAGATCAATAGCCCAATACTCAACCAATGTGTGATTATTAGCCACGAAGAAATGTCCAATATGTCCAACATAAATGACTATTAGGTGCCTCAAAAATGCTCTATCAGGAATCAACGGGTATCTTTTCAAGACACTACATGTGTTATTTATCACCCATTTTTTATAAAGCCTCGTAATAGGTTGGGTTATACGGTTAAAAATCTATCGTTTAAATTTAAACAATTATCTGTTACCAAAGTTCTCTTATATATAAATATCATCATTTTCAAATGTAGATAATATCTTTTTAAATATTCAAACATATGTATTAGGCAGTTTGTTAAACATCTATTAATCATCCAAGTACTACGTTCGGTTTACTCAGTATCTCATATAATGTATAGTCCATAATTAAGTGAATTATCATTTGCTTATACCTAATAATTACAAAAGAATAAGTGGTGTAATAAAAGAATGTAGTCGCCCTTTGGTTTTCGCAATTACTAGTCCCATATTACATAGGTGATGAAATAACTTAATCCTTATAAACCATTGACAAACTAAATAAGTTGCCAAGCAAGGTGGTGCTAGCTTATGACCCAAATGGGGCCATTAAGGTGATGGAACAAGCATTCTATGAATTATAGGGGTAGTTGTTCTCGAAATTGAGATTTCTCCAAATTGGGGGGTTAATTAGCATCCATTTATTTATTTATTTATTTAATATCCAACCTATCTTTCGTCCAAAATATTATTTATTTATTTATTTATAAAGCAATTAAACCATTTATTAGTAATAATTAACGCAATACAATATTTACTACCAACAATTAAATAGTATAAAAACCAATTAACAAACCAATTAACAAACTAACCACAAACTAACTAACTAAAATACCTAACTAACTCCTTAACTAAACTACCTAACCACTTCCTAAATAATCACATGGTCAAAATTGCCATGGAGAGTGGGCTTGGACAGAAGCTTGAGTAGCACAACAAGCCCACCAATCAACATGCAAAAGGTCCAATATGGAGTGGTATAGGGGAGGTGGCTTCCAATCCATTTTTGCCATTGTAAACGGTTGAACTATGTTGAACTGTTAAGAGAAAAGTTTTAGATCTTCGTCTTTGCTTTCCAGGACTACCAAATTTTTCCCAATTGGAGATTTGTATCTCAAAGTATGGTCTGCACAAGACAGCAACCTAGTAATAAAAATTAAGTCCAAAAATTAGCAAAGACTAGCAATTACCCTCAATTAAAATTAATAGCCAAATACTCAACCAATGTGTGATTATTAGCCACAAAGTAATGTTAAATATGTCCAACATAAGTGACTATTAAGTGGCTCAAAAATGTCCTATCAGGAATTAACAGGTATGTTTTCAACACACTACATGTGTTATATATCACCCATTTTTTATAAAGCCTCGTAATTGGTTTGGTTATACGGTCAAATATCAACTGTTTAAATTTAAACAATTATCTGCTACCAAATTTCTCTTATATATAAATATCATCATTTTCAAATGTAGATAATAACTTTTTAAATTTTCAAAGATATGTATTAGGTAGTTTGTTAAACATCTATTAATCACCCAAGTACTACGTTCGGTTTACTCAGTATCTCATATGATCTATAGCTCATAATTAAGTGAATTATCATTTGCTTATACCTAATAATTACAAAATAATAAGTGGTGTAATAAAAGAATGTAGTCCCCCTTTGGTTTTCGCAATTACTTGTCCCACATCACATAGGTGATGAAATAACTTAATACTTATAAACCACTGACAAATTAAATAAAATGCCAACCTAGGTGGTGCTAGTTTATGACCCAAATTGGGGCATTAAAGTCATGAAACAAGCATTTTATGAATCATGGGGTACTTGTTCTCGAAATTGGAATTTTTCCAAATTGCGGGGTTAATTAGCATCCATTGATCAATGGAACAAGCTCCCAAAAGAAGGGATAGCCTATTTACATAATTTAATTATTTAATATCCAACCTATCTTTCGTCCAAAATATTATTTATTTATTTATTTATAAAGCAATTAAACCATTTATTAGTAATAATTAACGCAATACAATATTTACAACCAACAATAAAATAGTATAAAAACCAATTAACAAACTAACTAACTCCTTAACTAAACTACCTAACTACTTCCTAAATAATCACATGGTCAAAATTGCCAGGGAGAGTGGGCTTGGACAGAAGCTTGAGTAGCACAACAAGCCCACCAATCAACATGCAAAAGGTCCAATATGGAGTGGTGTAGGGGAGGTGGCTTCCAATCCATTTTTGGTGGTGTAGGGGAGGTGGCTTCCAATCCATTTTTGCCATTGTAAACGGTTGAACTATGTTGAACTGTTAAGAGAAAAGTTATAGATCTTCGTCTTTGCTAAGTATGCTCTGCACAAGACAGCAACCTAGTAATAAAAATTAAGTCCAAAAATTAGCAAAGACTAGCAATTATCCTCAATTAAAATTAATAGCCCAATACTCAACCAATGTGTGATTATTAACCACAAAGTAATGTTAAATATGTCCAACATAAGTGACTATTAAGTAGCTCAAAAATGTCCTATCAGGAATTAACGGGTATGTTTTCAACACACTACATGTGTTATATATCACCCATTTTTTATAAAGCCTCGTAATTGGTTTGGTTATACGGTTAAATATCAACTGTTTAAATTTAAACAATTATCTGCTACCAAATTTCTCTTATATATAAATATCATCATTTTCAAATGTAGATAATATCTTTTTAAATTTTCAAAGATATGTATTAGTTAGTTTGTTAAACATCTATTAAGCACCCAAGTACTACGTTCGGTTTACTCAGTATCTCATATGATGTATAGCCCATAATTAAGTGAATTATCATTTGCTTATACCTAATAACTACAAAATAATAAGTGGTGTAATAAAAGAATGTAGTCCCCCTTTGGTTTTCGCAATTACTTGTCCCACATCAATAGGTGATGAAATAACTTAATCCTTATAAACCACTGACAAATTAAATAAAATGCCAAGCTAGGTAGTGCTAGTTTATGACCCAAATGGGGGCATTAAAGTGATGAAACAAGCATTTTATGAATCATGGGGGTAGTTGTTCTCGAAATTGGGATTTTTCCAAATTGCGGGGTTAATTAGCATCCATTGATCAATGGAACCAACTCCAAAAAGTAAGGAAGGGCACCATCTAAGGATCTAGATTATGTGCTTGGACCCATCCCTTTTTTATTTTGCGCATTGATGCAGTGGAACTAAAATTCCATTTACTCAATAGAATTCTAAAAGATCACTCACATATTCCATTTACTAAATAGAATTCTAAAAGATCACTCACATAAATATTTCATCTCTATTTAAAATATTGTCTTTTAATAATTACAATAAGTTTTTACCTATTTAAATAGCCTATTTACATAATTTAATTTTTTAAAATCCAATTTAATATCCAACCTATCTTTCGTCCAAAATATTCTTTATTTATTTATTTATAAAGCAATTAAATCATTTATTAGTAATAATTAACCCAATATAATATTTACAACCAACAATAAAATAGTATAAAAACAATTAACAAACAAACAACAAACCAATTAACAAACTAACCACAAACCAAGTAACAAACAAACTAACTAAAATACCTAACTAACTCCTTAACTAAACTACCTAACTACTTCCTAAATAATCATATGGTCAAAATTGCCATGGAGAGTGGGCTTGGACAGAAGCTTGACTAGCACAACAAGCCCACCAATCAACATCCAGAATGTCCAATTTGGAGTGGTGTAAGGGCGGTGGCTTCCAATCCATTTTTTCCATTGTAAACAGTTCAACTATATTGAACTGTTAAGAGACAAGTTTTAGATCTTCGTCTTTGCTTTCCAGGACTACCAAAATTGTCCCAATTGGAGATTTGTATCTCAAAGTATGGTCTGCACAAGACAACAACCTAGTAATAAAAATTAAGTCCAAAAATTAGCAAAGACTAGCAATTACCCTCAATTAAAATTAATAGTCAAATACTCAACCAATGTGTGATTATTAGCCACAAAGTAATGTTAAATATGTCCAACATAAGTGACTATTAAGTGGCTCAAAAATGTCCTATCAGGAATTAACAGGTATGTTTTCAACACACTACATGTGTTATATATCACCCATTTTTTATAAAGCCTCGTAATTGGTTTGGTTATACGGTTAAATATCAACTGTTTAAATTTAAACAATTATCT
Source organism: Mucuna pruriens (assembly GCA_025330945.1). Lineage (NCBI taxonomy): Eukaryota > Viridiplantae > Streptophyta > Magnoliopsida > Fabales > Fabaceae > Mucuna > Mucuna pruriens. The sequence goes on along the minus strand of JAENHJ010000395.1, from coordinate 83,859 downwards.
GCTACCAAATTTCTCTTATATATAAATATCATCATTTTCAAATGTAGATAATAACTTTTTAAATTTTCAAAGATATGTATTAGGTAGTTTGTTAAACATCTATTAATCACCCAAGTACTACGTTCGATTTACTCAGTATCTCATATGATGTATAGCCCAGAATTAAGTGAATTACCATTTGCTTATACGTAATAATTACAAAATAATAAGTTGTGTAATAAAATAAAGTAGTCCCCCTTTGGTTTTCGCAATTACTTGTCCCACATGACATAGGTGATGAAATAACTTAATCCTTATAAACCACTGATAAACTAAATAAAATGTCAAGCTAGGTGGTGCTAGCTTATGACCCAAATGAGGGAATTAAGCTGATGGAACATGCATTTTATGAATCATAGGGGTAGTTGTTCTCCAAATTGGGGGGTTCATTAGTGCATTGATGCAGTGGGACTCAAATTCCATTTACTCAAGATAATTCTAAAACACAACTCACATAAATATTTCATCTCCATTTAAAATATTGTCTTTTAATAATTACAATAAGTTTTTGCCTATTTAAACAGCCTATTTATATAATTTAATTATTTAATATCCAACCTATCTTTCGTCCAAAATATTACTTATTTATTTATTTATAAAGCAATTAAACCATTTATTAGTAATAATTAACGCAATACAATATTTATAACCAACAATGAAATAGTATAAAAACCAATTAACAAACTAATCACAAACCAATTAACAAACTAACTAACTAAAATACCTAACTAACTCCTTAACTAAACTACCTAACTACTTCCTAAATAATCACATGTTCGAAATTGCCATGGAGAGTGGGCTTGGACAGAAGCTTGAGTAGCACAACAAGCCCACCAATCAACATGCAAAAGGTCCAATTTGGAGTGGTGTACGGGCGGTAGCTTCGAATCCATTTTTGCCATTGTAAACGGTTGAGCTATGTTGAACTGTTAAGAGAAAAGTTTTAGATCTTTGTCTTTGCTTTTCAAGACTACCAAGATTGTCCCATTTGAAGATTTCTATCTCAAAATACGGTCTGCACAAGACAGCAACCTTATAATAAAAATTAAGTCCAAAAAATACCAAAGATTAACAATTACCCTCAATTAAGATCAATAGCTCAATACTCAACCAATGTGTGATTATTAGCCACGAAGAAATGTCAAATATGTCCAACATAAGTGACTATTAGGTGCCTCAAATATGTTCTACCAGGAATCAACGGGTATTTTTTCAAGACACTACATGTGTTATTTATCACCCATTTTTTATAAAGTCTCGTAATAGGTTGGGTTATACGGTTAAATATCTATCGTTTAAATTTAGACAATGATCTGCTACCAATTTTCTTATATATAAATATCATCATTTTTAAATGTAGGTAATATCTTTTTAAATATTCAAAGATACGTATTAGGCAGTTTGTTGAACATCTATTAATCACCCAAGTACTACGTTCGGTTTACTCAGTATCTCATATGATGTATAGCCCATAATTAAGTGAATTATCATTTGCTTATACCTAATAATTACAAAATAATAAGTGGTGTAATAAAAGAATGTAGTCCCCCTTTGGTTTTCGAATTACTTGTCCCACATCACATAGGTGATGAAATAACTTAATCCTTATAAACCACTGACAAATTAAATAAAATGCCAAGCTAGGTGGTGTTAGTTTGTGACCCAAATGGGGGCATTAAAGTGATGAAACAAACATTTTATGAATCATGGGGGTAGTTGTTCTCGAAATTAGGATTTTTCCAAATTGCGGGGTTAATTAGCAACCATTGATCAATGGAACTTCCATTTACTCAAGAGAATTCTAAAAGATCACTCACATCTTTTAATAATTAAAATAAGTTTTTACCTATTTAAATAGCCTATTTACATAATTTAATTATTTAATATCCAACCTATCTTTCGTCCAAAATATTATTTATTTATTTATTTATAAAGCAATTAAACCATTTATTAGTAATAATGAACGCAATACAATATTTACAACCAACAATAAAATAGTATAAAAACCAATTAACAAACAAACAACAAACCAATTAACAAACTAACCACAAACCAATTAACAAACTAACTAACCAAAATACCTAACTAACTCCTTAACTAAACTACCTAACTACTTCCTAAGTAATCACATGATCAAAATTGCCACGGAGAGTGGGCTTGGACAGAAGCTTGAGTAGCACAACAAGCCCACCAATCAACATGCAAAAGGTCCAATTTGGAGTGGTGTAGGGGCGGTGGCTTCCAATCCATTTTAGCCATTGTAAACGGTTGAACTATGTTGAACTGTTAAGAGACAAGTTTTAGTTCTTCGTCTTTGCTTTCCAAGACGACCAAAATTGTCGCATTTGGACATTTGTATCTCAAAGTATGGTCTGCACAAGACAACAACCTATTAATAAAAATTAAGTTCAATAATTAGCAAAGACTAGCAATTACCCTCAATTAAGATCAATAGCCCAATACTCAACCAATGTGTGATTATTAGCCACAAAGTAATGTTAAATATGTCCAACATAAGTGACTATTAAGTGCCTCAAAAATGCCTTATCAAGAATTAACAGGTATTTTTCAAGACACTACATGTGTTAAATATCACCCATTTTTTATAAAGCCTCATAATAGGTTGCGTTATACGATTAAATATCTATTGTTTAAATTTAAACAATTATCTGCTACCAAATTTCTTGTATATATAAATATCATCATTTTCAAATGTAGATAATATCTTTTTAAATATTCAAAGATATGTATTAGGCAGTTTTTTATATATCTATTAATCACCCAAGTACTACGTTTGGTTTACTTAGTATCTCATATGATGTATACCCCAAAATTAAGTGAATTATCATTTCCTTATACCTAATAATTACAAAATAATAAGTGGGGTAATAAAAGAATTGTAGTCCCCTTTGATTTTCGCAATTACTTGTCCCACATTAGATAAGTCATGAAATAACTTAATCCTTATAAACCACTGACAAATTAGACAAAATGCCAAGATAGGTGGTGTTAGCTTTTGACCTAAACAGGGCATTAAGGTGTTGGAACAAGCAATCCGTGAATCATGGGACCTAGCACTTTTTAATTTGACGCATCGATGCAGTAGGACTCAAACTCCAATTACTCGTAGCATCTATTTATTTTATAACAAGATAATTCTAAAAGATCACTCACATAAATATTTAATCTCCATTTAAAATATTATCTATTAATAATTACCATAAGCTTTTACCTATTTAAATAACCTATTTACATAATTTAATCATTTGAAACCCAATTTAATATCCAACCTATATTTCGTCCAAAGTATTATTTATTTATTTATAAAGAAATTAAACCATATATTAGTAATAATTAATACAATACAATATTTACAACCAATACTAAAATAGTATAAAAACTGAGATGTTATAAACAATGCTATGTCACGTACATAACACTCAAATACATATGAACGACGTTCTACAACTCACCACATTTGAATACAAGTGAACTACAGTATTTCGCTTGCACAACACTTGAATACACATGCATAACACGAGATGTGATGTCAGTCACGACTCTTTAATACATGTAACAAACTAACAACTAACCAATTAGGGACCTGCAAAAGCATATAATTATTTTATACAATTTTATAATATAAGATTTTAACTTGATTTCCCCTAAAGGGGGCAAGGCATACCAACATGGGGTTTGGGAGGAAACTCCTTTACTCACATCTATGAGGTTAAAAGTCATGTGCTTTACCAATTAAGAGACAAACAAGCATAACAAATTAGGGTGCTAGTAACAACCTATTTTAATCTACCATAACAAAATTAAAAAAATGTATATTCTATCAATTGATAGAGATAGGTAATTATAAACAAACAACTAAACATTATCAATTAACAAAGGCAATCAAACAATAAGGTCTACTGTCAATCCCTCTTTTAACAGTCATACACACACCCTTTAGCGAGATTTCTTACTCCCATTATTTGGAATATTGATTCCAGGCAAGGTCTTTGTCCCTTATAGTTGTCCTTCTTGGTTTTCTTCTACAACGGAACAAATAGATTAACACAATTTCATTTCTTTTAACAGTAGAGTGAAACCTTGGAATAGCTAGGTGGTGGCAACAAAAAGTACTGTATTGCAATTCAAAACGAAATATAGTTCGAAATCATTGTATTATTTTTGTACTATAATAAAATTAATTTTTGAAAAATATTTGACAATTTTATTTTGAATTATTAATTTCAATTTTTTTTCTTTTATTTTTCTTAAATTCAAATCCAAAAATATAAGAGTTAAAGCGAATTGAAAACCTTAAGGAGGTTCATAGGCAAGGATAAAGATATCCTTGGAACTATTATTTTGGAGTGTACCAGTTGTGATCAAAAGAGTGTTAATAAGTTAATAATAATGATGTCAACACACTATCAAAGCATTGATTTCGCTTTACTTTTTATATTGTAGGGGTCAACCTAGGTCGTTTCTAACTTTTCTCCTTATATACAAATTTTACTAACTACTAACCAATTAACAACTAACTACTAGCCAATTAACAAACTATTTACTAACCAATTAACAAATTAACTACCAACCAATTAATAACTAATTACTAACCAAGTAACAAACTAACAACTAACCTGTTAACAAACTAACAACTAACTAATTAACAAACTAACTAACTGAAATACCTAACTAACTCCTTAACTAAACTTCCTAACTACTTCCTAAAACATTACATGGTCAAAATTGTCAAGGAGAATAGGCTTGGAAAGAAGCTTGAGTAGCCAAGCAAGCTCACCAATCAACAAAGAAAGGTCCAATTTAGGGTGGTGTTGGGGCAATGCTTTCAGTTCATTTTTGGCATTGTAAATAGTCAAACTGTGTTGAATTGTCAAGAGACAAGTTTTAGATCTTCGTCTTTGCTTTCCAAGACTATGAAGATTGTCCTATTTGGAAGTCTGTATATGCTCAAATTAAGACCTACACAAGGTAGCAACCTCATAATGAAAATTAAGGTCAAAAATTAGAAGATATGAGCAATTATCCTTAATTAAGCTCAATAGCCCAATACACAACAAATATGTGATTACTAGCCACAAAATAATGTCAAATATATCCAACATAAGTCATTATTAAATACCTCAAAAATGCTCTATTACGAATTGACTGATATGTTTTCAAAACACTAGATGTGTTATATATCACCCATTTTTTATAGAGTCTCGTAATAGGTTTGATTAGACTGTTAAATATCTATTGTTTAAATTTAAACATTTATTTACTATCAAATATCTCTTATATCTATATATCATCATTTTCAAATGTAGATAATATCTTTTTAAATATTCAAAGATATATAATTGTATTTGTTAGTTTGTTAAACATTTGTTAATCACCCAAGTACTATGTTTAGTTCACTCAATATCTCGTATGATGTATAGCCCAACATTAAGTGAATTATCCTTTGATCGTACCTAATAATTACAAAGAAAGGGTTGTGTAATAGAAGAACGTCATCCCCCTTTTGGTTTTTGCAATTAGTTGTCCCACATCTGATAGGTCATGAAATAACAATTTTTATAAACCTCTGACAAGCTAGACAGAATGTCGAGATAAGTGTCACTAGCTTATGACCTGAGCAAGGGCATTAAGGTGTTTGAACAAACATTCTCTGAATCATAGGGGTAGTTGTTGTTGAGATTGGGATTTCCCCAAAGTGGGGGATTTAATTAGCAGGCATTGATCAATGGAACAAGCTCCACAAAGTTGGGAAGGGCACGATCTAAGGATCCAAAATTATGTGCTTGGACCCATCATGTATTTATTTTATGCATTGATGCAGTGGGACACAAACTTTATTTAGTCGTAGCATCTATTTATTTTATAACAAGAGAATTCTACATGTTCACTCACATTAATATTTCATCTCTATTTAAAATATTATGTGTTAATAATTACAATAAGTTTTTACCATATTTAAATAGCATATTTTTTTAATTTAATTAATTAAAATCCAATTTAATATCCAACCTATATTTCTTCAAAATATTGTTTATTTAATTATAAAACAATTAAACCATTTACAAGTAATAATTAATGCAATACAATATTTACAACCAATAATAAAATATAATAAAAATACATTTATAACACTTACTACACAAGATTCGATTTTTAGTGGAGGTTTATTTGTGGCAGCTATTATAAATCTCCACAAAATTATATGATTTCTGATAATTTCTTTGACCACCACAAAATGGTACTATAAACCACCACAAAATAAGTTCTAATCCCGTTAGAGCTACTCACATTTTTGTTTTGCTTTATCAAGTAGGGCTTAGCTGCTTGTTTCTTATATTTCGGGCAACATTGGGGAAACAAAAGACAAAATATTGAATATAAGACCTTTTTAAAAGCACTTTTTTAAAACTCAATATCATATGTTGAAAGTCTTTTATACTTAACACACCAACTCAATTGGAAGCTAAATCCTCACAAGCTTCGAAACCTCTTTTACTATACTTCACCTGTTACCCACTTTCTTTGTTATTGGTTTAAAAAAGCCTAATCATTCCTTGTTTGTATTCTTACTCTGCTTCATCCTATAGCTACTCTTTAATATGTTCTAAAATTGCCAACCCTTGTTGTTACTTATTCATCGATGAAAGATAGAGTTTTTTTTTTCAGCTTTCCTGTGATATGGATTTGGTTGATTCTCCTATGGTATCAACTGCCTTTGTTCGACTGAGACTTCTGTGTTTGCGGATTCTCTAGTAGCTGCTCTACCGTTTGCTTTGTCAGGTGCTGAATTGGATTCTTTATCTACGCGATTTGAAACTCTTTGGAAAATTAAATGCTTTGCCCAAGAATTCTAGGTCAAAAGCCCTTGCAGATCTTCATTTCCATTATTCTCGCAGATCTTCACTTCCACTATTCTTGCATTAGCGTTGGATAGAGTAGTAATGTTCTTCCTGGAGGAGATCGTCAACAGTCCAAAATCATCATCATCAGCAACGTTCTTCATGAAAGTGTAGTAACGTCAACAATGTTAATTTTATTTCTAGTTTCCCCCTAATTTTCCTCTCTAATAGTGTTCTTCATTGTTTCAATTTGTGATTAGGGTTCATGATTATTCCAAAGCACTCGTATTTCTAAAATGAACTGCTTATTTGGCTAAATAATTACATTATTTATTTAGGTATGATTATTTTCTATTATCATTGAATTGTGGTAGAAAATATCATCTCTTTTTTGGTGTTGACTAGGGCAAAGGAAAAGCTTTCTGTGCCAGTGATGTTATATTAGACATTATGTCTTCACTTGTAGGTATAGATTATATTGTCCAAAACCAGCAATAATTCATACATCCTACAAGAACATGTTGAATTAATGGTTATGTTTATAGTGATTATAAGAGTATATATGTTGTTACATTAAGAAACTAAATCCCTTTATAATATTTAATCACATATAAATCTCATAAGTTAAACCATGACAGGACATTGGACATATGCCACTAACTTTTACAAGAAATAACTTACTTTGGACTATTTGATAGCAACCTATAAAAAACCTATGGTGAGTTGGTTTGGTTAAGTCTCAATTTAATATCTTTCAGTTCTCGTATACATGTGTTAGATTCATAATTCCAGAAATTAAATTATAAAAGTATAAAATATATATTTCTAGAATTTAATTTTTGGAAATAATTTTTTTAAGAGTTTTGATATTTAAAATTTAGAATTAATTTTTTTGCACATTCCATTGAACTCGTAAAATTATATTCTAAAAATTTTGAAACAAAAAAATAACGACAAAACTCATATTTTATGAAAATATAAATATAAGTTAGGTTGTCGATAAGATTTTATTGGTAAATAATTTGTAAGTATTTTTATAAATGTTTATAAAATCTTAAAATTTATTTTAACTTAAAAAAAATTTGAAATCTAATTTATTTAAATTTTATAATATAAAAAAATTTAGAAAAATTGGACATTTCTTTAGCACTTGTGGCTTGTCACTACTCATCGAGGCAGGGTAATGGGTGCTTTCACTCCTACACTAGGCAATATTTTGTTTTGGCTACACCAAGCAACATTGTTTCGGAGATAGACATAAGTTTCCGGAATTAAGTTTTCAAAAGTATGTAGAGACACTTAAAATTTAATTTTTGGAACTGTTCTTTATATATTTTTAGAAACTAAATATTAGAAGTATTGAAATTTTACATAAACTAAATTTTACAACTATATTTTTGAATAATTTTATTGTCGGCGTTGCATTTCCTTATTTTCTCTAAAAAAAAACACAACTTATGTATAAAAATTTTGTTGAAATAAATTTTGACTAAAAAAAAAACAAAAACGGAGGGGTGTGATTAAAGAAAAGGTGGAAAAGGAAAAAGCCACATGTAACGCTTAATATCCATCGTGTGGCCACTGTAGAGGGATCGGAAGACCTATTTTTTTATTCATTTTTTTTTTTGGTAAAGTTTAATACTCTCGTCTTGTGAATCATGAGGAGGTAATGATGATAAACTACTTAATAATTTATTCTTGTAGAGAGGTTTTAGAAAGGTGATTGTAAAAGTTTACTTATATATTCCAAAATGAAGAATAGTTTTCAAAAAATTTTTGAAAAAAACTTTTTTTATTTTACATGAGTTATATATTAGACTTTTTATTAATATATATATGTGTGTGATTTTTTTGTTTTATAAAAATTAATAACAAATATATTTTTATTAATAAACCTAAATTTTGAGTTTGAATTGCTCTGTCTTGTTTCAATTGTTCTATCTAGTATTTTTTTAATTGTTCTGTCTAGTTTTTTTTGTTTTTTTTTTCTTTTGACGCTTTCTCCTTATATTTTATTGGCAAGTTACACATTGAATTGGTGTCATCAATTTAGCTTCAATCATCAATGATCCCGTGATCATGGGACAAGTGGCATGGCTTGAACAAAAATATTCAGGAAACCAAATTAAAAATTTGAATAAAAAAAATTTACTACCTTTGTGTTTAGTTTTTGTAGAAAAAAATAAAAAAATCTTAAAATAATTCATCATGCAATAATTTTCTATTCTTCTCTAGAGCTCCTATCATCATACCATAATAAAAAAATAAATGAGTTAGAAAGAGGTTTATTATAAAATGGTACAAAAAATAAAAAATAAAGAAGACAACACATGACATATCTATATAATAATGCCAAATTTTAGATAAGAAAAGAAACATGCACAAATATAATTCTCATAATATCATTGATTGCACCACATTGTTTTGCACAAGGGATATTGTTGTGAAAGAAGTCTAGAAAAAAAAAATCAAATCACAGTAAAAAGAATAAGTATTTATGATTGATTGTATCATGAATAGTCAAATTTAAAACACACAAGTTTTGTGAAAAAGTTACATAACATTAAATCTCGATAATTAATATATTCATATATATTATTTATGATTAATGTATATAATTTGAAAAGTTTGGGAGTGGAGAATTCTCCTATTCCCAAAAAGTTCCGCTCGTTGATGACAAAGTTGATGTACCTACCTACCATTATTGTCTCTAATAACAGACGACGACAAAAACAACCCAAATGCTGCATGTCATTAGCAAAATGTATTGATATCATTGTAATTGATCAGAATGTGTTTTCTTCTTTTCAACAAGGAATGGTTTGAACATCAATAGTATTCCAAGTCCTTCAACCAGGTTCAAGGCAAAGAAAACCATATTGGTGCCTACAAATAAATGTACAATAGTAATTAAGCTCCTAGCTAGTAATATAGCTAGCAAAAGAACTTGTGCTCTTAATAACTATGCCTTTTTATCTTAAATATAAGAAGAAATGCTAATTACAAAAGTTAGTTAACATTATTTAATTTTACTTATCTCGTTCAAAAAAATACACCTTTTTTAAATTAACATTCATTGAAATTTGATATTAAAAATAAAAAGTAATTATTGAAAATAGAATGTTAATTAATAAAGGATATTTTAATCATTTTATTAAATAAAGTGAAATTAATTAAAATTTATTTATATTTTACACACACATCACTTTTAATAATATTTTATTGTAAAAATGTTATTAATATTTCTATTAATAATAATTTTTTATATCTTTAGTAGCATTTAAATATTATTAATGACATTTTATATTATAGTTAAACATAATATTTGTTAAAATATTATAAAATAGAAATTACTTGAGCAAGAGCTTCATACCTGGGAGGAATGAAGAATGCATTCGCTTTTGTGACCAAGTTACTCTACATTGACCATGATCATATAAGACAATTGGAAATAATTTTTAATGTATCATACTTGTGGTCAGAAAGTATGTGGTTAAGACCTATTAATGAAAACTTTGTTAACAGCTAATGGATCAAAGTAGAGTGAGATGAATTTCTACTAAATATCTTACTATGTCAACAAGGCTCAAGGTCTACATTGACAAAAAAACAGCCTAACTACATCGTTCAATGTAATCAACTAACAGTTAGGTATGAAAGAATCATATCATAAAGAAACCTAGTATGAAGTTTAAGGCACAGGTGAATTATATTGAACAATGTTATTATTCGATTTTCACTGTGACTAACTCAATTCCAAAACTAGCTCACATAGTAAAGATATTCTATGCAATCGATTTTTTTTTTTTTAAATTACACTAGGAAAGTCACAAAGCTTATCATCGGAAAAGTTATTGGACTAGATAGATTTTTAGCCAATTGATCATAGACCAATAGACCAATATCATATACATGATAAATTTTGATATCAACTTGAATTTACATTAAATCTAACTCGAACACCAAAAGTTAATTTAAAAAGTAAAGATTATTTTTGTCTTTGTAAGCTCTACTTTGATCATATCTATAGTCGATCCGAGATCATAGCAATTATTATAGATAGCAATTATTATAGGTCATATGAAAACCTATATATTAGCATACAAGTGTTATAGCAAGTATCATTTGAAATATTAGTCCCCTTGTAGAGAGATCTACGTTCATATTTTCTAAAATGACAAGTCAAACAAATGCTAAAGAAATGATAGGAACACTCACACTGCACCACCTGTAGCAGGACCAATAGCTATGCATAGAGACATGCATGTTATAGAAATACCATTAGCTGCCGCCCTTTGGTGTTGTTCCTGTTTTACAAATCAAGATGTCATATATGCTACAGTTCCATCAATTACCACTCTCAATCCTTGTATAGAATCAAAAGACAATGAAATTATCCAAAAATTTACCACTGCTCGGTTTTGTAGAAGGAACAAACCAGTTATAATGGTGATCTAAATCCAATTAAAAGAGTATAGTTAGTCAAATTTGTAACATAAAGAAACTTTTTTGAATAAATCAACTGATCTTAGAGGTTGAGTATATCCAATTCAATTTTAAACCCTTAAAATCACTAATAAACGGTTAAATAAATGATAAGGTGCACTTACAGACAAAATGTTCTTCAAAATTGAAGCAACACGTATCACTATGTATAGTGCTAAGCTTGACAACAATTCTATGAAAGGGTAGCTTTGCAAAATAGGTATGGATATCATCTGCATATGGGACCAAGGTAATGAGACATATTTCAAATAATAAAAAATGAAACGCTGAAATGCAATAATTGCCACAATTAGGTGAAAGCTCACTCCTGATAGGCGGGCAATGCCAATAGGTCCACTAGCTTTTTCCACATATGGGTATAAGGTAAGTTGGTAAATGATAAGTGCAAGACCTGAACATTAATTTGAGAAGTCAGTAATTATACAAATGTCTATTATTCAATAGGAATACAAAGATCAACACTAAATGTAAAATCTTCTACATCTTTATCATTGTCAAATCTAAAGTACAAACAATTTCGATAAAAGTATAAAATTAAAGGAATAAATTTAATATGGTTAAAGGGGTATTATATTATGTTAATACTATTCCAAATTGATTATCATGCAAACTTGCCTATTGTTCGCACTTCCTCTTTTATAAAGAGAAAGATTAAAGAACCTTGCTATCAAACTAATAAGCATCTTGGACTTGGAGTGCTATAACTAGAAACTTTGGCTAGTAATAAAGGCCTAAATAGATGTACTATCATATGGAGTTCAGTTTCATTAACCAAAATACAGTTGAATTGGTAACTTTTTGTGATAAAATTTTCTTACCATATAAAACAACAAATTAATCCTTATTTAGGCACAAAAAGATATGATATTTGTGATATTTATAGCATTTGATATCAAAACATACTTATGTTAATTTACAATTCCACATTTAGAATATGATCCTAGGTCAAGGAAGTCATTCTCATATCAAACTAATTATAGCTATGACCAAGACGTGTCTACACAATATTTCACAAAGTTTGGAAACCTAAGTCATTAAAATTCATTTAACAAGAACAGTAAAAAGACAAAAAACCTTGCAACTTGCTAGAATTCACCATATGGCCTCATGTAAATGCATAAAATTTATGTGCAATTAATCATTTTGGATGAAAAGTTAGGAAGGAAACATGTATGACCAACAGTCATAAACATCTATTGTTGGTTCCAGTGATGCACCTGATATTGAAAGAACATTACCAACATCATCAGTTGTAAAGTTCAAACCACCCAACCTTCGGGGACTGACAGCCCATAATGAGAAAACCTAAAGAAAACAAGATGAGTGAATGTTGTTCAATTAAAGATGCATGGATAAAAGGCAAGAAAATCCAAAGAACATATACAAAAGGAGATTCATAAATCATTTATAACCTCAATAAGTACCATATCATACCTCTTGATAAGCAATATCATGAAGTGAAAAAACACAATATATAATGATAGATGACATTAAGGGCCAATTAAGGAAAAGGTTTTCATTCTTTTGGATTATCTTGTTACCAACCCCACTGCTTCCACTTTCTAAATCTTCAACATCGTCTATGGATTATTGCTACAATTTTGGTTGTGAAGGGTTTCCTGCAAGCATTTTAACAACTATATTGATGTGGAAAATACACTACACAATGTTCATACAAAAATAGTTATATATTAAAGTAAAGGCCGCAAAACATAATAAAATAGAAACAATTATAATTGATGAACAAATGTGTCAGAACTTTAGAAACATACCGGAATCCAAATACAACCAATAGCTACTATAGTGGCGAACACTGATATAATAAAGTTGGGCAAGAAGTATGGAAACCTGCAGAATGATTCATTCATGTTTTGGAAAATGAAAATAAAAAACATCGATGGTAAAAAACATTGATCAGATGAAAATTGAATCCAAAATTCTACTTACTTATCCCAAAAGGAATTCTTTGGAAATATATGTGGGTACTTCTCTGCTGGCTACAATGAAAATTTTCCCAGAGTATTAGAGAATCAAGTGATAATATGAGCACATAAATATTTGGCACAATTGCTCGGAGTCTACACTCACAGAGGAACTTAAGTACACATCAATGCAAAATGTAAAAGTCATGAAAGAGACCATTTTATTTAAGATGGCAGATGGATTATTTCAAGAATTTATATTCCTCGATTAAATACAGAATTTTAGGCATCGATCTTCTCAAAAAGCCGGAAGTCTTTACATTCAAAACAAATCATCTTACAAACATATACAAAATTCAAGGCTTTTTACAAGATACATCTTATTGTTATACTCCAGATGGCAAAGAATATAAATAGTACCTGAGCCAAATAGCCTCCCAATGCTGGGCCAACGATTAAAGCTGTACCCTAAGCTGCACTAACCTAAAAGCAAATCACACTTCGAATTAATACTACAGAAATGTAGTTCTAAAAACTAATATTATAAAATAGTTGGTGATGCTTACAGTTGAGAGTGCTATAGCTTGGTGTTCCTCTCGAAAAAGTTCAGTAGCATAGGCCTGTTAAATAAAGGAGTTTGACAAATAAATGTATAAATGGAGATTTCAATGAGATTGAACAAGGTATATATCCAAGTGCAGAGACATTCAAAAATTGTATCCCGGTACTGGTGGATGTAACATGGTAGTGCTAACTATTAGGAGTTTAGAATATGATACCCTCATTGGTCCAAGCAAACCATTTAAACTTCCCAGAAGGAATCTCATGATAACAGCCATCCAAAAACTTGTGCTAAGGCCAAATAGTGTGTTGAATATGACACTGAAATCAAATAAGCTTTGATAATTATGGGAAGCTACACAATGCACATCATAACTTACTAAAAGCATTCAATTCATTGATAGATATACTTACACTGCAACAATCCCTATAATTATAACAGGCTTTCGACCATAGCGATCAGCTACAATTCCCCACAATACAGACGTCAAACATCTGCCAAGCAAGAATGCAAAACCTACAACATTTTTTATCATACAGGCATCACTGATAAATAACTTACAAGAATTGTTAAAAACATCAAAAAATGGAAGTACTAGAATTAATCTTACCCACATAACCAGCATAAGAACTAATATCAGCTTCTATTTTCGCAATATTAAAATCCCTTACCTGTAAATAAATGTTGCAATATTATTGAGGATGTATATTATGTGCATTAGCATAAAGTTAAACATTAATCATATCAAAGATTTGATTTTTGAGCAGTTAATAACAAATGACAAAGCGAAAGGGAGAGCAATAAGCAATTAAAAATTGACTTTGACATGTCTAACAGGTTCCAATTATCAGTCTTAATGCAAAATTATATGGTTGAGAGGGAAAAAAATTAGTAAATATTATTGACAAAAAAATGAAGGTTAATTGGTACATTAAGAAAATCTTTTCATTAATGACTTCATTTGAGAGACTGTTAAATTATTTGGATTTAACATTATGTTGTTCTTGAGACCATTAATCAGTTGTTTGCATGATTTGCAATTTGTTTAAGTAGTCGCACTGGAGGAGTAAAATTATTCACCTTGGCCAAAGAGCAAATTGCGATTTGGACATACTTTACAATAACAGCAATTTCTTTCTAAATTCAAAATCTCCCATTCAGAATACCTCAAATTAATACATCCCTTCTTAAGTTATTCATGACCATGGACATTCCAAGAAACACACAACTAATTTGAGTTAGTGATAGTGGGAACTAGCTACTGGGAGGGCACTTTCTTCTTCAACCATTTTTCATTCCTTTTAAGACTGGAACAAAGATTTGAAGTATAAGTTTCTCCAAGTACGGTAAACCAACGTTATGGAACCAATTATTTATATTATATATAAAAGTGATGATTAAATAATGAATTTGTACTTAAATTCATTTTTTAAATGCCAAAAAAAAAATTATGTGAGGTTTGAAGCCGGAGTGTACATTTCTTATCTTCATTTTTAATTTATAAATATAAATAAATAAAAACTAAAATTGAACTTGAAACACACTAATTAAATAAATTTGTTCAAACAACTTCCAAAAATGTCACATAATTAGAGTATACATCAAGTAAAAAGGTAACAATAAATCCCAGTTGATGGATAAACTCACCATAAAATAAAGGAAAGGAAAGAGAGATGATATAGGCAGTGCTGTACAGAACAAATAAAGTGACATCAGAAAGGACAAAAAAACTCAACTGATTGAAAAAGAGAAATAAAATTAATACAACTGGTAAATTGAAAATCCCATTAAACATTTTAGCATTTAACTTTAATTCTCCCACACTAGTCATGTGGGATTAGAAGGCACCGCATTTTGAGCTAAGATACACAATTTCAGACATTTTAGAGCTAGAAAGATGAAATAATTATGTCAATTCAATCAATCACCACTAAAGGGTGAGCTTTCTTCGATTTTCTCCAAGGAATAGGGTGAAACCAAGTTAGAAGGTGTATAACTTGAAAAAAAGACTAGTATTGCAGTTTTAGCTGAAAAGATTAACTGTTAAGGTAACATGTCAACTTTACATTCACTTCCAATTCTGAATAAGCACCAATTTTAATGCCAACCTCGCTGAAGTTTTAGCTATTTTAGCAACCCTGGTAGGTAACTTTGTTTGTCTGATGCAAAAGCACATAAGAGCAGGCAAAAAGAGTTAGATGATTCTTAATGAGAAAGGCCATTTGACACCACAGGTTAAGGAAACCAAACATTTAGTTAGAACACTACGAAGTAGCATTAACAAGCTTTGTACTAAAAAATACCAACTTTCATCTTAAAACTAATTTTCATTAAGCGAAATTGTCTAATAATATGAGATAGATAATTTAAGACTTTCCAACACCGTTATCGAGGGACACATAGCCAGATCTAATAACAGGGACAATTATGAAAATTAAAATCTATCTAACAAATATATAAGCATTAAAGTTTATATAAATTATTCAACATCGGTGTTTTCTAAAATGATTTAAAAATACAATAAAGAATATATTTATATAGAAGATAAATTAAATATTTTCTAAAAGCCCAAAACTACAAATAATAATTTGCAATTTCACATGCAACAAAGAACATTCATGAATTAATAATAAAAATTGGTATTGTGGTAATTATATTTTTATAAGAAAAATCCTATTAATTATGTTTCAAAAATATTTTAAATTAAAATAAATTACGTTATTGACTAGATTAGTTTTTAAGATAATAATAATCAACAACTATCAAAGAAAAATTATTTTTAGATAATTAGAAAATAGAAGAAAAAAAATGTATCATGACACACCTTCCATACTACTCAATAATTTTTTTTTTCTAAAGTTTGCATAGCACATGTGTGTCTATACTAATATATTCGATCTCTAAAGCATGTTAAAACCTTACAAATATTATATAAAAATCAAATATTTGTTTAGAAAATAGAAAATTGTATAGAAAGATATAATATTTATTGATATATCTTAAATATAAGTGGTCAATCTCTTATACAAGGTTTGTAAGTTTAATTCATCAACAAAAATTGATAAATAATTTTTAATTTTTAAAACAATATAAAGAGAATGCAATAAATAATTTGATTACAAACTAAAATAATTATAGTTTTTAAAATAACAATAATGTTATAGATAAAAAAAATATAAAAAATAATAGTCAAGTATTTTATTTAAAAAAACAAGAAATATAGTTTATCTCTATAATAAAAATTACAAAAGAATAAAATGTTTTGTTAAAAATAAAAAATAAAAATAACACTTAAATTATATTATTTATATATAATTAAATTTCTAAATAAAAATAATTATCTAATAGATATATTAAAAAAAGCTAAAAGTAGCCCGCAACCCAACACATGATCCGTCCCTCTCCATGATTGCCTACTACGAAGATGAACTATAAGGTATAACATTATGTTAAATTTTATCTTAAAATAGAATTAAGTAAAATTGGTGGATCAGTTGTACCCTAGAAATTGAAGGAGAATAAGTTAGATTTTCCGGTGCCACAAAAGTGTCAATAGTAAGAACTGGAACAATCAACTTGTCCAGAAGTGAAAATACTGAAAATGGAGTTAAATGCTTACAAGCACACAGCAACACCATCCATATGATCAAAAGATTTCTTACTGGTACACCCTGTCCCTGACTCAGCTCTTTGGCTTGATCAACTTTGCAACCAGGACAGTCACTGTATATTAAAAAATTTAAAATTTGCTATTAAATAATTTTGTGGTTAATTTTAAAATTAATAGCTATTTTGTAGCTAATTTCTAGTAAAAATAATTAGTTACAAAATTACTACAATATTGAATGGTAGCATGAAATAAGTAGCAAATTAGCTAGGAAAATAATCTTAGTTAATTTGTAGTAAATTTTTTAAAATTTGTAGTTATTTCCTAGCTAATTTGTAGTAATAAGAAGTATAAATGAATATAACTTCAATTTAGCTAGAAAAAATAATTTTCTAGTTAATTAATAGTTAATTAGCTAGGATTTAGCTACTAATTTAAATGGTAGCTAAAATTAGTAACAAAATCAAAAAATTATTGTAGTGTGTAATACTTCTTCTCCAACAGAAGCTGCTTAACTATCTCCTCTCCCATGTTTGTCAGATAACCCCACCACTTGTTTCACTCAGTTCCCTCTTTCTTCCTATATCATTTTACATGCATGATTCAAAGTTTCAAACCCAGAAAAAGATTATCAGAAAACATGTCAAGCCACTTTGTTTTGAAACACAAATTGAGAAAAACAATGGTTCGGGAAACAAACATACCCACAACCAAAGGAGAGAGTAACTCTTAGGACTTGTCGGTTTGAGAATAAAATGAACATAAATAACACAAGGCCTGTGGAAAATAACTTACATGCAGTCAATAACTTCCTGGATTGCTCCAAATTTATCTTTATTATTATTCTATTTAAAATTTTGACTATTTTTAAATTTAAACTCAACAAGACTGAAAAAAATATGAGATAAAATCAGATAAAGTAAAATATTAATTTTAATATTATAAATTATAGAATAAAATAAATATAAATTTTAAATAAAGTATTTTTATAATATATATTTTAAAATAAATAATATTATAATAAGTATATTAGTATTTTATTATCTATTAAATAAAAAATATATTATTAATATATAGTTATTAAGAAATATTTTTTAAGAAAACATATTGAGTCAATTTAAAATATAACTTAAAGTATTTTTAAAATATACTAAATTTAATTTTAAAACTCAATCCTACTCAAAATTAACTTTGTTCATCACCATATTATCTTATCTGGCCGATTTGAGATATGCTCAAATTATTTTTAAATCCAATTTAATATATCAGGTTCTTTATCCTAAACCACATTTTATATCTTTAAGCCGATATAGATTGGTGTGCAGA
Source organism: Mucuna pruriens (assembly GCA_025330945.1). Lineage (NCBI taxonomy): Eukaryota > Viridiplantae > Streptophyta > Magnoliopsida > Fabales > Fabaceae > Mucuna > Mucuna pruriens. The sequence goes on along the minus strand of JAENHJ010000395.1, from coordinate 65,037 downwards.
GTTTATTTTTCTAATTTGGATTTTATCCATTGTTCAAATTCCAAACCTAGAGCCCCCATGCCTTTCTTGTCATGTAGTACGCACTCCCCTCTCACAAGTAGCAACCTGTTATCATTATTGGCATATGAACATTGAAGATTCTCAGTGTGAGACCAATTATCCATTGACCTTGATTTTTTCATTAATTAATTATTATTTTTTGTCTTATTTTTGTTTCTCATTCTAAATTTTTTGTTATTTAAATATTAATAAAGATTTAGTTATTTTAAATATAAGTTATATATAGAGTAATTTTCTTATTTTTAATTCGTTGATAATATAAAAAGATTTACATTAAAAATGTATAGAAATTAAATTAAAAAATAACTTTATTTGTTTGGAAGTCTGAAGGAGAAAAGTTAAAAAAAACTGCATTAATTATTTAAAAAAATAACATATACTTATAAAAAATTATTTTTAACTGAAAATAATAATCTCAACCTTTTCAAATTTTAATATTATCTGAGAATAATTTTTTTTTTCTCAAGTTGGAAAATATTCAGAGACTATTTGATTATTATCTTTAAAACCATTTTTTTAATTAAAAATAGTTATGGTTTTTTTTATTTTTAATTTTAAGAACAATTTTTAAAAAACAGGGTTATAAAATAACTTAGATATTTAAAATTTGAAATTTATTTTTAAAGTAACAAATACGTAAACTAACCATACCAATCTATTTATTCTTTTAAAATTATATTCAATTTTGTTTCTCTATTATTTTTAACAACAATGTTCAAATATTGTTGAAAAAAATAAAAATTAAATCAATGACATAATATATTTCTCCCCACCCACGAGAGGAACAAGTTTTTTTTTTTTTTTTGGGTAGACTCCATCTGAAAAAGTTCTCTTCTTTACTCCTTTCATCATGATTCAAATATGTGTTATTTTAAGAATAATTTTAAAAGATTTATTTTTCATTTTCATAATTATTTTCTTATAATATAACAGTTTAATTTTATTATGTCATTTATCTCCTTTAATTGTTTATTCTATAATTTATCCAAAGAACATAATAACTAATTAAGTAAACAAATTGGCTTAAAAAAATTAAGAAGACATATATGATATGCACTGGTATTCAACTAGAAAAGGTTTTAACATTGATTATTTTCGACTTTCAAAAAGTTGGTCTCGAAATCAAAATCAGATCTAAAATCAATTTTAAATCATAAGCAAGTTTAAGAATTAAAACTAGCTTTAAAACCAAACTGGTTCTAAACATAAACCGGTTTCAAATTGATTTAAAAAATCCAAACCATTTAAACAAATCTAATCCATGCTGACCAGATCCGATCTTTCACACGTTATGAAATTTGTTAAATATTCGAATGTTTTTCTTAGTTATCGGACAAAGGTCAATACAGATACATCAATGAAAGTTAATAGTCAACATGTTTCTTATGCAGGTGTGTTTTGTTCTCTATATAGTGAATGATTATTGAATTTTCTTAGAAATTTGGAAACCACTAATGTTTTTATAGAAGAACTTTTGGGGGTTTTATCAGCCCTTCAAGTAGGTTAGAATACAGGTATTAAGTATATTTGGGTGGAATGTGATTTTAAAATTGTTAAATTTGTTATTGAATGTGTTAATAGTTGTCATCCATATAGATCGATGGTAAATATTATTTGTGATTAGCTAACAAAGGATTGAGAAGTCAAAATATCTCATGTGTTTAGCTTCTTTAACTTATAAAAAGGAGACAAGGTTACATATTTTGGATGGGCCCGTGGACAGTGATATTTTTCTTATTAAAGATGTAATGGGACTAAAAATGTTTTGTAATATTGCTTTGTAATTTCGGGTATTTGCCCTCTTTGAGAAAAAACAAAGACAATTTTCTCATACATAAAAAATAGACAATCACTTTTTTAAAAAAAATATAAAATTAATAATAATAAGTTATATCAAATATACACCTACTTATAAATTAATTAAAATTTTCGGCATATGAATAAGTTTATCTTATTAAATATACATCGGTCTAAGGATTTTTTTTATTGAACCGTAATTTTAGTCCTTCTAAGTGCATAATAAGTGCATAATAGGACTTCATTAGTATGAAATTAAATGGGATGAATTGGGATTATGATTTTAAAAGATTTTTTTCATTTTTTAATATTTAATTAAAATTTTTAAATAATATAATTAAGTCATGAAGTACTTAATCAAAATTATTAGAAATTGTTAAAAAATTTATAAATAAGACTTTTTACAATTTAATTTTTTTCTAATATTCAAAAATATACATATTTCAATGAATTATTTTTTAAGATAAATTTCAATATATTTTAATTGACTAATAAATCATTCGTCCAACAATCTTGTCCAAACTAATAAAATTTTACTCTATTTCTATCATTAGAGGCTAACCATATTCATATACTCTTTATTTATATATATATATATATATATATATATATATATATATATATATATATATATATATCACACGAGAAATATATAGTGTATAATATAATTGAACTTGAGATTCAATCCACACGAGAAAGGGGTTAGAGGGGAACTTTTTATATATATATATATATATATATATATATATATCACACGAGAAATATATAGTGTATAATATAATTGAACTTGAGATTCAATCCACACGAGAAAGGGGTTAGAGGGGAATATAGCGATATCACTTATTCTGCCTAGTGTCTTTTTTTTTTTTTTTTTGTCTCCTGTTTCTTTTTAAGGCAAGCTACATATTGAATTGGTGTCATCATTCGTCCTTTGATCATAGAGGACATGTGGTAGAGCTTAAACAAAAATATCGGGGGAATTAAATTAAAATTTCAATAAAAAATTTATTTAGAAATTATTTTTCATTTTCTAATTCCATCTAAATTTACTAGTTTCCTAATAATAAAATTAGTGACCGAAAAGTTTTTGGTGGCTAATAAAATTTTCAATTCGGTCGCTAAAACTGTCGCTATTTTATTTTTTCAAATTCTAGTATTTTTTAAAGTACTTATATATTAAAAAAATAGTCGCTAATTCGGTTGTTATTTTTTTTATAAAATAATTCGGTCGCTAAATTGGTCGTTAAATTGGTTGCTAATCGCTTAGTTGGTCGCTGTTTTTATTTTTTATTTTAAATAATTGGTCACTAAATCGGTCGCTATTGTTGATTTTTTATTTTAAATAATTCGGTCACTAAATCAATCGCTATTTTTTTTTCTAATAATTGGGTGGCAGTGGTAGTTGGTTGGTGGTTGTGGGAGGGAGGAGGAAGTGAGAGAGAAGGTAAAAGAAAGACAGAAAGGAGAAGAAAGAGAGGGAAGGGAGGAGAAAAATGAGTGGAAGGAGAAAAAGAAAGGGAAAATTAGAGGGGGAAAAATTTTCAAAAATTTGAAAATCGGTAGCTAATTCCATCGCTAAAATATTTTTTTTTATTTTATTTTTGATCGTTAAATTTGTTTTACTTTTTTACTTTTTCTGCATTTTCGGCCACTAATTCGGTCGCAAACATGTAACCTTTTGTCCTTTTCTTTTTGGTCGCTAATATATATTTTTATTTAAATTTTTTAATTTTTAAATTCGGTCACTACATCGATCACTAACTTATTTTTTTTACTATGAAATGCGGTCGCTAATTCGGTCACAAACAAATAACCCTTTATCGTTTTCTGTTCCGTCGCTAATTCAGTCGCTAAAATATTTTTAATTATTTTTTTTTTATCTTCGGTCGTTAATTCGGTCGCAAAAATGTAACCTTATTTGTCCTTTTCTCTTTGGTCACTAATATATATTTTTTATTTAATGTTTTGAATTTGTAAATTTGATCGTTAAATCGGTTGTTAACTGATTTTTTTATCTTTTATTTTATGAAATTTGGTCGCTAATATAGATTATTTATTTATTTTTATTTTTTGTCGCTAATAGTTTTTTTTAAAAAAATTCCTATTCAGTCGCTAATTTCGTCGCTATTTAGCAATTATGGGAATCGGTCACTAAAAAATATTTTTCTTGTAGTACTTTGTCTTTAGCTTTTGTAATAAAGAAAAAAGAAATTCTTAAAATAATGAGTTGAAAAAGGTTTATTATAAAATTGTATCCAAAAATAAAGAAAAAAACATAGGAGATGTCTACGTAATAATGCCAAAATTTAGACAAGAAAAAAAACTTACATACAAATATAGTTCTCATAATGAAATTGATTGCACTGCATAGTTTTGCACAAGGGATCTTTTGTTGTGCAAGAAGTCAATCGAGAAGAAAAAAAATCAAATCACAACGAAAAGAATAAATATTTATAATTGATTCTATTATGAATCGTCAAATCTAAAACATACAAGTTCTATGGTGTTTTTTTTAAAAAAAGTAAAGTGATTATTTTAAATGGTTACATAATTTTAAAAGAGTTTAGGGTAGGGAGATTCCCTGTTGCCAAGAAGCTCTGCTCCTTGATGACGAAGTTGATGCACCTAGTTACCATCATTGTCCCCATAATAGACAACACAACTTTGATGCTACATGCCTTAAGCAAAATTGATGCATGTCATTGTAACTGATCAGAGGGTGTTTTCTTCTTTTCAACAAGGAATGGTTTGAACATTAATAATATTCCAAGTCCTTCAACCAGGTTCAAGACAAAGAAAACCATATGGGTGCCTACAGTTAAATGTACAAAAATAAGTAAGCTCCTAGCTAGTATTACACCTAGAAAAAGAATCAATGCTCTTAATATCTTCGCCTTTTAATCTTGAATATAAGAAAAACAATTTATGTTAATTAGAAAAGTTGGTTTTTATTAACGTCATGGACTAGCTAGACATATTGTCTACTCAAATTCTGTAAAAGAAGTTCGATCTAGAATTCACATGTGATTCAATTCAACATTTGCTTTTTTTTTCTTTATTTTTAACAATATTAGACTAACAAAAATTGTACCGTCTGACCATGACCGATCGTAAGAAGAGAACACAATACCGGTCGGCCAGATGGCCAGGGAAAGCCTTGAGCGGATCACTGACCGTGTCGAAGAAAGAGTATAAAGGAAGCAAGAGTTGATGTGACGTGACATCATTTCACAGGAAGTCGAGCAGGAGGAGGCGCCCGTCCTTGACAGACTGAAAAGTAGCCTACCAAGGAAACTTCTCCCCCCTGACACCAAAAGATTATGTGGGGATGCGAGCTATCTGAGTGCACTGAATAGTGATCCCTCCCTATAAATAGGAGGATCAAGGATTGAAGGAGGCATCTCGAAATACCCAGGAGAGAACAAAAATAAATGCAATATTTGAACATAGGTCCACATAGATTACAAGTTGGTCTTATTGAAGGCTAACATACTTTATGTTGTTGTAGAATGCAAGAAGAAAAGCTATTGATATTTAAATATAGACAAGGGGTTCTCATCTACCATATATAAAACAAAAAGCAACACAAATAAATTATTTAAGCAAGAGAATCATACCTGGGAGGAATAAAGCATCCATTCGCTTTTGTGACCAAGTTAATCTGCATTGACCATGATCATATAAGAAAATTGGAGATAATTTTTAATGTACCATACTTGTATCAGAAAGTATGTGGTTAAAAACTTCTATGAATGAAAACTTGGTTAACTTCTAATGGATCAAAGTGGTGGGAGATAAATTTCTATTAATATCTTACTATACTAACAAGTCTCGAGGTATTCATAGACAGGAAATAGGCTACCTACAACTTTCAATCTAGTCAACTAATAACTAGGCATGAAAGAACCATATCATAAAGAACCTAGTATGAATTTTCAGAGAAAAACTATGTTACTTTTCAATTTTCACTAAACCTAAGTCAACCCCAAAGCTAGCTCACATGGTAAGGATTGTCCATGGCATTGATTTTTTTTTTATATTGCACTAGGAATTTAGTAGAGCTAGGTAGATTGCATTGGGAATGTCATGGGACTACATAGATTTTTGGCCAGTTGAATGTGGACCAATATCATATCTATGATAGATTTTGGTACCATGTAGAATTTAGATTGAACCTAACTCAATTCCAAAACTAGTTCAAGAGGTGAGGTGTTGGAACAAAGTTAATAAAAGCATCAAAACCCTTAAATGTTTTGATGATAACAAAAATTATGAATTAAGAGTGATGATTGATTCTTTTATTGAGTATACAATTATTTAGGAAGCACTTAAGTCATCAAAGCATAAGAAAGTTCTACATATATTTGGAAAGCATCCAAACATATATCTTATGAAAAGCGTTCATAAAATAAACATAATGAAGAACGTCCAAAAAAAAGAGCATCTATAGAATAAACTTATTTTTCTAGTAAACATCTTACACAAGAGGATCTAGATGAAGGAACCACTTAAAGAAGTTCCTCAAAGAGACCAAAGATAAGAGTCAAGTGGTATGCTACGAGTACAAGAAGCCTAGACATTTCAAGTCTAAGTATCTAAACCTTGAAAAGTATAAGGAGAAAAAAAAAAGTCATTTTTTTAAGAAGAAGAAAGGTCACATAACAACATGAAGGACCTTGGTCTATCTTTCTAAAAATGAAGAAGATGATGAAGAGGTGGGCATCTAGAAAAACCCAAAATCATGGTTAGAAAAATTGGTACAATTTGAGCCACAGTACCAAAAACGTGGTAAAAAAAATTTGGCTAGAAATTGAGTCACGGTGTCAAAATCATGGTTAGAAACTTAACCAGAAATTGAGTCACAAGCCAAAATTCTGATTAGAAATTGAGCCATAGTGCAAAAACGTGGTCAAAAAACTTAGACAGAATTTGATTCACAGATCATGAGTTAAATCATCTTTAGTATGCTTATCAAGAGCTTCTTTCAAATTTGAAAAGGAAGTTTCCAAAATTAACAAAAGAGTTTGAAGTTTTACAAAAAGAAAATGATATACGCAAAAGAAGAATGAGAATTTAAAACAAAAAAATCCAAAGACTTATCTAAAGACAAAACAAATAAAATCAATAAGAAACTTAAAGAAGAAGTGGTTAACCTTGGACAAAGTTTAGCTAAATTTGTCAATGAATAAAAAAACTTGAAAAAGATCCTTAAGAACAAAAGATATCCATATGATAAATCTGGTATTGGTTATGATAAGATGTTTGAATTGTGCAAGATTTGGACCCTTTTCTTATAACTAAAGAGACTATCCAAAGAAAAAATAGTCCAAAATTTTCAAGACTAACAAGAAAGGACCCAAGTCCATTTGGGTACCTAAGAACATGATAATTCCTATTGTAGTTTTTATTGACAATGGAAAGACACCTCACTTGTGGAAGTAAGAGCTATTTATTGTCAATGAAGTATGCAAGTTGTGGAAGTAAGAGCTATGGGTAAACAACCATCAAGTGTCCATAAGCTACTTATTTGATGAAGAAAAGGTTGATAGTCCATCTATGTTTAAAGATGTTACTCTAGTTCATGACTTTTTGCCTTTCATATCACTGATTAGCTCATCTCTTTCCGGATGATTGTGCCTTGATTAGAAGTGAAACTAGCATCACCTGTGCTATTATAACAACTCTTCTAGGAATTGAGGGCATTCACCTGGAGCATCCATACCCATTGAAACAACTAGAACCCCATGCCCTTAAACTATGATGGTTCGCGACCTTTGCTTACCCTACCAGCATCTCCTACACCACCTCCACCTGGTTATAATTAATGATATCCAATTTTTTTCTATTTTGTTTAATTTTCTTTTATTTACACGTATGTAGACTTAGGGGGGACATGCATTATATTTTATTTAATAACTTCATATGGTCTTATACTTTTACATGTTCTTATATATCTTATATATATGCTTGCTAAACCATGTTTTGATATAAAAAGTGCCTATAATCTGATGCAAAATATCTTTTGCTCTAATATATAGCAACTTCTATTCACACTATGACTCTTAATGATCTTTTATGTTTTCTCTATCATAATATTTGTCGTCATAAGAAAGAAAGAGATTGTTGGAACAAAATTATTAAAAGCGTCCAAACCCTTAAATATTTTGCTGATAACAAAAATTATAAATTAAGAATGATAATTGATTCTTTTATTAAGTATATAGTTTTTCAGGAAGTACTCAATTCACCAAAACATAAGCAAGTGTTACACATGTTTGGAAAACGTCCACACATATATCTTATGGAAATTGTCCACAAAATGAGCATAACAAAGAGCATCCTAAAGAAAAAGCATCTATAGAATTAACTCTATTTTTCTTATAAGCATCTTTCTTAGTCTCTTAATCATATCCTTATATCTCTTATTCTCTATCTCGAATATACCTTGCTTATACACTAATGTTATCTTTAGTAGCAATGTATATTGCTTTTTGTGATCTTCCAAGAACAAGACAACATGTTTTAGACTTCAGAAGAAGGACAATTATGAGAATGTTGTATTGTGCTCAAAAGTTTGCACAAGATGACAAACCAACAAAAAGAATTTCAATGGACATTTCTTGCTCCTTTTTGTTTAAGAAAAGACCTAGAGACAAGCTTTGCTACACCTTTTCTCTATTATTTAAAGTAGACAAGAAGTACTAGTATCCTTTCTATAAAACACATTCTTGAGCATTTACTGTCAAGGCATATTGTCCTTGAAGATTTACAAAGCTCATTATCGCAACATTCTATATAATCCAACTTCTGATAAAAAAAGAACGAGAAGAATACGTGAGAAAGAACAAGAAAGAGATAACAAGAAATGCTTACATCTATGCTTATTCGTTTTGGGACAATCTCTATGTTTTTCATCAAAATAGCTTTGTTAAATGTTGTTTTTCAAGCTTTGATTTATCTTTTCAAAATTGTTTTGTTTTCACAAAGTTAAAGCTTTGTTTTAAACATTTATATTCACTAAATGAGTTACTTTGTAAAACACTTTTTGAACCTTTGTGATAGTTTGGAGAGACTAAATGTTAAAGAATATTGTGTGCTTAAATTAGTTGGGCTTAGTGAAAATTACTTCAGTAACAGGAACTTGAAGAGTGACTAGAATAAATACTTGGTAATGATTTTTCTATCCCTATCCTTTTAATCTCTCTACGCATTTTTGGGCATCTTGCTTAAGATAGTTGTTTTGAACTTATATCTCTTTGTGAAAAGTTTTAAAAGTACTTAAAATCACACACAATTCAACTCTCACCCCAATTCTTGTGTGTTTATTCTGTTTATCTCTTGGGGACTACCCATGTCTTTATAAGCTCTACTTTGACCATATCTATAATCGATGTGAGATCTTAACAATTAGTATGTAGGTCATATGAAAAAGCATATACATTAACATGCAAATGTTATAGCAAGTATCATTTGAAATATTAGTCCCATGCCGAGATATCTACATTCACATTTTTTAAAATGACAAGTCGAACAAAAGCTAAAGAAATCATAGGAACACTCACATTGCACCACCTGTAGCAGGGCCAATAGCTTTGAATAGGGACATGCAAGTCATAGAAATACCATTAGCTGCAGCCCTTTGGTGTTGTTCCTATTTTCCAAATCAACATGTCATATATGCTATAGTTTCATCAATTACTACTCTTAACATTGTATAGAATTAAAAGACAATGGGATTATCCAAAAATTTACCACTGAACGATTTTGTAGAAGGAACAAACCAGTTATAATGGTCATCTAAATTCAATTAAAAGAGTATAGTTAGTGAAATTTGTAACATAGAGAAACTTTTCTGAATCATCAAACTGATCTTAGAGGTTTAGTATATTCAATTCAATTTTAAACCCTTAAAATCACTAATAAACGGTTAAATAAATGAAAAGGTGCACTTACAGATAAAATATTCTTCAAAATTGAAGTAATACTTATCACTATGTATAGTGCTAAGCCTGATAACAATTTTATAAAGGGGTAGCTTTGCAAAATAGGTATGGATACCATCTGCATATGGGACCAAAGTAATGAGACATATTTCAAATAACAAAATATGAAATGTTGGAATGCAATAATTGCCACAATTAGGTGAAAATTTACCCCTGAGATGCGAGCTATACCAATAGGTCCACTGGCTTTTTCCACAGATGGATATAAGGTAAGTTGGTAAATGATAAGTGCAAGACCTGAACATTTGAGAAGTCAGTACTTATATAAAATATCTATTATTGAATAGGACTACATTAATTTTTATAAAAAGTATAAAACTAAAGTACAAAACAAATTTGATAAAAGTAAAAAACTAAAGGAATAAATTTAATATGGTTAAAGGGGTATTATATTATTTCAATACTATTCCAAATTGATTATCATGTAAACTTACCTATTTATTGCACTTCCTTTTTTTTATAAAGAGAAAGATTAAATAACCTTGTTCTCAAAGTTATAGCATCTTGGACCTGGAGTGCTATAACTAGAAATTTTGGCTAGTAATAGAGGTCTAAATAGATGTACTATCATATGGAATTCAATTTGACCCACCAATATACAATTGAATTGGTAACTTTTGTGATGTTTATAGCATTTGATATCAAAACTTATGTGAATTTACAATGCCACATTCATAGTATGATCCTAGGAGTAAGACGTGTCTAAACAATATTTCACCAAACAAACTAATTATGCCCATGAGCAAGACGTGTCTAAACAATATTTCACCAAAGTTTGGAAACCTAAGTGAGTAAAATTCATCCAACAAGAGCTACAAAAAGAGAGAAAAAAAAACCTTGAAACTTGCAAGAAGTTATTATATGGCCTCAGGTAAATTCATAAAATTTATGTTCGATCATTATGGATGGAAAATTGGGAAGGAAACATGTATGACCAATAGTAATAAGCATCTATTGTTGGTTCCAGCAATGCACCTGATATTGAAAGAACATTACCAACATCATCAGTTGTAAAGTTCAAACCCCCCAGCCTTCGAGGACTGACAGCCCATAACGAGAAAACCTAAAGAAAGAAGGATGAGTGAATGTTGTTCACTTAGAAATGCATGGATAAAAGGCAATAAAATTTGAACATATATTAAAGGAGAGGCATAGATCAGTTATAACCTCAATATGTATCATATCATACCTCTTGATATGCAATATCATGAAGTGAAAAAACACAATAAACAATGATAGATGACATTAAGGGCCAATTAAGGAAGAGGTTTTCATTCTTTTGGATTATCTTCTGGTTTCCATCCCCGCTGCTTCCATTTTCTAAAGCTTCGGCGTTGTCTACGGATTCATTGCTACAATTGTGATTGTGAAGTGTTTCCTACAGGCATTTTAACAATTATATTGATGGTGAGAAACATACAAAATGTAGACGGTGAAGACAAAGCACGATTGAGCTGAAAAAATCATACAAAAATAGTTCTACATTCTAAAATTTCTTCATAACACTGTTAAAGTAAAGGCAACAAAACATAAAGAAGATAGAAACAACTATAATCGATGAACAAATATGTCAAAACCTAAAACACATACCGGAATCCATATACAACCAATAGCTACTACAATGGCCAACACTGATATAATAAAGTTGGGTAAGAAGTATGGAAACCTGCAAAATAATTTATGTTTTGGAAAATGAAAAGCAGAACATCATTAAAGGATAAAATGGTAGAAAGACATAGACCATATGAAAACTGAATCCAAAAGTTCACTTACTTATCCCAAAAAGAATCCTTTGAAAATATATGTGGGTACTTCTCTACAGGCTACAATGAAGACCATCCCAAAGTATTAGAAAATCAAGTGATAAATATACACACAAATGCTCCATACAATCGCTGCTCATGCATACTCACACAGTAACTTAAGTACACAACAATGCAAAATGTAAAACACATGCAAAAGACCTTTGTTTTTAAGATGGCAGATGGATTATTTCAAAAACTTATATTCCTCAATTAAATATAAAATTTAAGTATTAACCTTCTCCAAAAATCAGAAGTCTTTCAATTCAAAACAATTCATCTTACAAACATATATATACAAAATTCAAGGCCTTTTTGCAAGATGCATCGCATAGTTATACTCCAGATGACAAAGAATATAAATAGTACTTGAGCCAAATAGCCTCCCAATGCTGGGCCAACGATTAAACCTGTACCCCAAGCTGCACTAACCTAAAACCAAATCACACTTTGAATTAATACTACAGAAATGTAGTTCTAAAAACTATTATAAAAAATTAAGTTGGTGATGCTTACAGCTGAGAGTCCTATAGCTTGGTGTTCCTCCCGAAAAATTTCAGTCGCATAGGCCTGTTAAATAAAGGAGTTAGGAAAATAGATGTATACATGGAAGTTTCAATGAGACTGAACAAGTTAAATATCCAAGTGCACAGACATTCAAAAATTGTATCATGGTACTGGTGGATGAAACATGAAAATGCTAACTATTAGGAGTTAAAAATGTCGTACCCTCACTGGTCCAAACACACCATTTAAAGTTCCCAGAAGGAATCTCATGAGAACAGCCATCCAAAAACTTGTGCTAAGGCCAAACAGTGTGTTAAAAATGACACTGAAATCAAGTAAGCATTGATAATTATGAGAAGATGCACAATGGACATCGTGACTTAAAGAAAGCATCCAACTAATTGTCAAATATACTTACACTGAACTAATCCCTATAATTATAACAGACTTTCGACCATAGCGATCAGCTACAATTCCCCACAATACAGATGTCAAACATCTGCCAAACATGAATGCAGAACCTACAACATTTTATATTATATAGGCATCACTAATCAATAACTCACAAGAATTGTTGGAGACTTCAAAAAATGGAATACTAGATTTGATCTTACCCACATAACCAGCGTAAGAACTAATATCAGCTTCTGTTTCTGCAATATTAAAATCCCTTACCTGCAAAGTAAACATCAAAGATTCTTTTGAGTAATTCATAACAGTGTTATAAGCAATTAAAAATTGGCTTTGTCACATCTAAAAGGTTCCAATTATCAGTGTTATTGCAAAATTGTTCAGTTTAGAGAAAATAGAATTTGGTATAATATTATTTACGAAAAATATGAAGGGTACTTGGTATATTAAGAAAATCTTCTAATTAATGACTCAGAGAAGCTTTTAATTATTTGGATTGAACATCATGATCAGTTATTTGCATGCTAAAATTGTAATTTGTATAAGTGGTCTCATTGAAGGAGTAAAATTTATTCACCTTCTTTAAAGAGTAAATTATGATTTGCAATAAGACATATTTCCATTAATAGGAATTTCTTTCTCAATTCAAAATCTCACGTTCAAAATACCTCAAATACATCCCCTCTTAAATTATTCATGGCCAAGGACATTCTGAGAAACACAAAACTAATTTGAGTTAGTGATAGTAGGAACAAGCTACAGGGAGAGGTCTTTCTTCTTCAACTATTTTTAATTCCTTTTAAGACTTGAACAAAGATTTGAAGTGTAAGTTTCTCCAAGTAGAGTAAACCAACATTATGGAACCAGTTATTTATATTATATATATAATTGATGATTAAACAGTGAATTCGTATTTAAATTTATTTTTGAAATGCCAAAAAAGGGATGGTGTGAGGTTTGAAACAGCAGTATACACTTCTTATCTTCAGTTTTTAATTATAAACATAAATAAATAAGAACTGAAATTGAACTTGAAGCACTCTAAGTAAATAAATGTGTTCAGCTAACTTCCAACAATGTCACAATTCATTGTACACATCAACTAAAAAGAAAAACAGTAAATCCCAGTTGATAGATAAACTCACCATGAAATAAAGGAATGGAAAGAGAGATGATATAGGCAGTGCTGTACAGGACAAAATAAAGTGACGTAAGAAAGGACAAAGTACACAATTGATTGGTAAGAACACAAAAATGACAACTGTAAAACAGAATCAAACACTGATTTTGCACCACTTTTTGATTGAGAAAGACACAAAAATGACAACTGTAAAACATAGAATCTCATAGAAAAAACAATTTAGCATTTAACTTTTAATTATCCCACAGTATTCACGTTGGATTAGAAGGCACCACTTTTTGAGCTGAGGTACACAATTTCAGATATTGAAGAGAAAGATGAAATAATAATATGAATTCAATCAGTCACCACTAAGGGGTGACCTTTAAGGTTTTAGACTTGCAGTTTTAGCTGAAAAGATTAACCGGTAAGGTAACATGTCAACTTCATATTCAGTTTCAGTTCTGAATAAGCACCAATTTTTATGCCAACCTCACTGAACTTTTAGCTATTTTAGCAACCCGATAGGCAACTTTGTCTGTCTGAGGCAAAAGCACGTAAGAGCAGGCAAAAAAATAGATGATTCTCATGAGAAAGGCCCTTGACACCACAGATTAAGGAAACCAAACATTTAGTTAGAACAGTATATAGTAGCATTAACAAGCATTTTACTGACAGTTATTCAAGTTAAAATTTATCTTAAAACCAATTTTTATTAAGCAAAATTACCTAATAAATATATAAATTATATTCTAAGAATTGAGATAGATAATATAAGATTTTTCTACACTTCTCTAGTAGTTATTTGTCAGAATAGATGATGAAGATTAACTATAAACTATAATACTATATTAATAAAGTTGTTCAACAAAAATATTGGAGGATACTGAAAATACAGTTAAATGCTTACAAGCACACAAAACCACCATCCATATGATCAAAAGATTTCTGACTGGTACACCCTGTCCCTGACTCAGCTCTTTGGCTTGATCAACTTTGCAACCAGGGCAGTCACTGTAATACTTCTTCTCCAACAGTGGCTGCTTAACTATCTCCTCTCCCATGTTTGTCAGATAACAGCACCACTTGTTTCACTCAGCTCCCTCTTTCCTATACAATTTTACATACATCATTCAAACCCAGAAAAGATTATCAGAAAAGATGTCAAGCCACTTTGTTTTGAAACGTAAAATGGAGAAAAAGAAAGGTTGAGGAAACAGACAACAGAACACACAACCAAAGGAGAGAGAAACTCTCGGGACTTGTCGATCTGAAAATAAAAAAATGAACATGAAAACACAAGGTCTGGTCTACATCACATGTTTATGAAATTTGTCAAAAATTACGGAGAAAACATATTTGCAAAATGACTGACGGATTAAAAGTGAAATAAGCTAAAAAAGATAATATCATAACAATGTGGAAAAAGGAGACAGCATAATCTGTCAAAAATGGATGATTACTTCTGTGTTTTGAAGTGGACCTAATATGTGGGAAACTTGTGTTCTCTTATCACATTTTGATTATTGAAATTGAAAGACCTTATTATATATATTTGGGTTAATTTAAATGTAAATAGATAATTTCCTCAAACAAAAAGAATAGACAATCACTTTCATTTTTTAAAAAAAAGGAATATAAATTAATAAAAATAAGTTATATCAAACCTATACACTTATAAATTAATTAAAATTTTCGGTGTTCGAATAAATTTATCATATTAAAAATATGTTTGGTCTAAAGGCTTGTTTTATTAAACCATAATTCTAGTTTTTGAAAGTGTATAATAGCGTTAGATTAGTTTGAAATTAAAAAATTTAAATAAGCTCTTGAAAATATAATCTTTCAATTATTTTAATTTAAAATTAAAAAAATGTATGACTTAAATAATAATATTAATATATATTTAAGAACTAAAATAGTAATTAATGGTTAAATTTAAAAACTTAGATAAAATAATTGAAAATATCATAAAATTTATTTATAAAGTGTTATATAATTTCAAATTAAGATAAAAATTGTTATTTACTCTTTTTGAAAATAATTGTTTAATTTTAAAGTCGGTTTAAGAAACTAGATTTTTAACGTGGGAATGCAAGAAAATGTTTCCCTACATTAATTGACTCTTACCTTTTTCGGGCTTCCATGTGAGCCAGTTTAATTTTCTTTAAATAGAGGACAAAAATAAATGTTATTTATTACCTCTCTAAATGTAAGACGGTTCATTTTACATAATTATGATATAAGTATGAGATATTTATCAACTTCTATCTCCAATAATCGAATTTCAATCCATAAATCTAGTATTTATCGAATTAATATTAATTATTTTTTTAATGTTTTTTTTATAAGACTCTTGTAAAATTATCTATTGTATTAATTATTATTTACTAAAATATCTTTAATTACTTTACAATTAATAAGATAAATTCACTTTTCTCTTGTAATAGAGAAGAAACTAATATACATTAACTAGTGAAGAAAATATGATAATAAATCTCAATCTTTTAAAGAATAATTTTTTAAGAATACTACTAAACAGTATCCTCAAGACACTAGTTAAGGAATTAAAAGAATTTTTTTTTGAATTATGTTAGAATTGTGTTAGAAGATTACAGGAGGAGAGTGCACTATTACAATTTTTAATACAAAAATTTTTACTTGTGATATTTTAATCCGTATTCTTAGGACATTTGTTGGTATTTTCTATTTTAAAAAATAATATAAAATTGTTACCAAATTTAATGTAACCAACAAAATTAACCAATATTTTAATAAATATAAATTGATTAAAAGAGTGTTGTATTTCCTAGTTTGAAAAAGGAAGTAATAAATAGTTGTTCAAATAAAAGTGATTTAAGAGAAGGGTCACCTAAATGGTATAAAATGTTCTTACAGAATAGGGATCTGGTGTAATAAAATAACACAGTATAATATAAAGGTGCCATAAAAGGCTCTCCGGATTGGGTAAGGAATCTGGTGCAAATGCAACTACCAGGCTAACTTACTTAGGTGGATTACCATTAGAATTTAATGCTAGTAATATTTCTTTGTAACTATGTTCTCTGTCGAGAAATTGAGTTATTGAGTTAATGGTTCAACTAAATAGTCAATAGTTAAACTACATAAATTAATTTATAATTAAATATAATATATATATATATATATATATATATATATATATTTATTGACCGACCGTCTAGTCGACTATCCAGTGGTCAATCAAGATGATCAGTGAATGGACTGATCGACCGATCGACCAAGTATTTCCAAGTTAGTCGACTGCAACTTAACAAGATTCCTAACAGTAGAAGGTGACGACATTGTGGACTAACTAACCAATCAAGTATCATCAGGTTGGTCGATTATAACTTAACGAGACTCTTGATAGCCTGTAAGAGTAGGGGGACGATAGTTGACAAGTGTCGTTGTTTGAACAACCAAAGACCATGTGTTGTAGGAGTCAGACAACATAATGTACATACCACAAAAATTAGATAACGCAATGCATGTATTGTAGGAGTCAGGCAGCACAGCACACATCCTGCATAAGTCAAACAGTGCGATCGTCAAGAGACAAAATAATAGAGGAGAAATGTATAAAAAGAGAAAGCAGGTAACCCGGGAAGGAGGAGTGACCATAGAGACACTTAAGGAGAGTTAAGGGCTACACTAGTAGTCTATCTACGGACGTAAACAATATATATATATATATATATATATATCACTACAAGAAAATTTTAAATTAACTATAACAAAATTACTAATTAATTTGTAGGTAATCTATAGTAAAATTAGTTAACTATAAATTAATTACAAAATAACTACAAAGATATTGATAGCATAGAATGAGTAACAAATTAACTAGAAAAAATATTTTAGCTAATTTATAGCTATTTTGTAAAATGTTATAGCAAACTTGTAGTTAATTTATAGTAAAATATTATTCAACTTTTTCTCTTTCCTAACTATGTAGTTAGGATTTTTCAAAGCAATTTCATAGTTAAACTATAGTTAAAATATCATATATTTATAATAATTTTATAATTATTTCCTACCTAATTCATAGATAAAAATTAATCCAAACATTTCATTCTAAAACTATTCTATAGGTAGTTTGTAGCTAATTATGTATTCTCCTAGAAAGAATCTATATTATAATTCATAGTAAATTATAATTTAATTTTTAACTTAGATATTACTTTTAGTCATACATAATTTTCTAACTAAATATCTATACCGAACGTTTGTCATCCAAAACTGTTAAGAAGATGGGAATGTGAGAATAGCATAAAATATATCTAAATAAAATTAAGTTTGTAAATTATAGAGTCTTCAACTGAACCTTTTAGTTAGATTATGAAGTATTTAAAATAAATTTAGTAAAACGCATATAAATGAAATTAAGCTTATCATTTAAATTCCAATTCCTATACGCTAAAAATTTATAAACACCAAACCATTTATTCAATTTTAATTCTTATAACTTCTATGTAAGCATATGATTTATTAACTTCTATACTAATATCCCAATTTCATAAGGATTAGACTTGATTGTATGTATCTAATTATAATATAATATTTTTGTAGCTAGCTTACGAGAGAAAAAATAAGTATAAAGACATAGGCTCCTCAAAACTCAATAATCGAGGGTCTTATATTATTATAATCCTAACAATCAGATATGTTGAAAATAATAACTGATTTTACATAATTAATCTTAGGATTGGATACATCTAAATTGATCTTCGACTTCAGCTAAAAATAAGAGACACCAAACAATAAATGAAGACACATATTCCAATCTATAATTACACATAGAAAATTGTGTTCAGTAGCATTTAACATGAACTGCAGCAAGACAATCAGGGCCTAAATATAAAAAATGGGTTATCCACCAAATCTAGCTGAATTTTAAATGCCTGAAACAAAAATGATTGCCTACATTATCTACCCAAAGGAATCACTTAATAATGGAAATTCAGGACGAAAAAAAAAACATAGTCAATTAGGCTAGGAAACGTACCACAAACCAAGATCAATAAGAAATAACTTTTTGTCATCAATTGTTCCAAGTTAACCAAGAAAAACAATTTTTGGTTTTACGTACAGAGCGAAACATAAACCTAATTCAATGATATGGTATTCAATTATAGCAACAAGTAGCCATACCGAAACCTTGTCATAAAACTGGGAGTATTAGACTTGATCAGATGCAGAAAACTGTCAAAAGGATTTATCTTTTCAAATGGAGCTTCTAGAGAATTCATATTGCCTCCACTACAATGCAAACAGTAATATTTGGTCATATTACCTTCTATCTTGTTTTGTTTCCATACAAGACCATACAACATTTGTATCCACTGGGATCTTCAACGACATTCTTTCAAAATCTCCATGTAGATCCATGAATCTGTCCGATCCAATAAATAGTTCCATGGAAAACTTTCAAAAATAGAAGGATCCAAGTCCTAAAAGATCAAGAGGGGATCTATCTGGAAAAGCAGCTAACTCGACCTTGTTCAAGAGAAGGGGCCGAGGCGGCCCATAGCACACCTGACTCCAGCCTAGTGGGGACGAGCCTAGCATCACACTCGACCTAACTCGTGACTCGAAAGAGACCTAAGAAGGCTAGTATCCAACCCTTCTTGACAACAAATACAGAAAGGAAGCCCCAAGCGCAGCCTAAATGACTAGGGCCTCAAGGCAGCTTGAACTAGGCATTCAAGTTCCAACTTAGTGCTGATGGAATCACCCAGCTCAGCAGAATCAAATGGAATCAGCCATGCCAACAAGAAGATATAGCTTCACCAAGATCAAAGTGTTCTGAGCCGTAGGATCCTCCTAAATGAAGGGAAAGTTGTTGATAAAGCCACATCAGCGAAGCAGAAGCCCCACCGTCTTTAGTAAAGCAAGATCCTCACCAATCATAGTAAGAGAACGTGTCATGTCAGCCACTATGCGAGAGAGGTGCTGTGAATCCCAGAAGAATGTGCCACGATCAAGTGCGGGAACCAACGAGCATCAATCTGGGGATCGCCAAAGTTAACGAATTGGATCAAAAGGTTGGGGTTGCTCCATGTGGCGAGATCAAGCGTGCCTTCATCCCCCTCTCAAAGACTATAAAACGCCTCAACATGAAGAGCTTGAGACCAAGAGTTGAAGAACAGAGGAAAGAGAACGAAATCGTTGGATAATTGCTGCACGAATTACGACCTGAAGTGACGGGTAGACCAACTATGAGTGAAAGCACCAACCAGCTCTCGGAATACCATGTAAGCCTCTTGGGCAAGACTCCATTCAAGCTGTAGGCAACCTCTCTAGACATACTTCAGATGGCGAACATGTAGTTCACCACGGATCGAAACCGAGTTAGTCTCAGTTCGCCCTCCTGCATCCTTGAGTCCATACAACCCAAACACTTCCAATCATGGGCACATAACCCTCCTCAATGTTAAGTCGACTTTGAACTTAAATCGCGAGAGCTGAGTGCCTAAATAGAAAGTTCAGCTCCTGTATTCCTGACCCCTAGTCGACGCCTAAGGGAAAGTCCAACCACATGGAGACTTGCACCCCGCACTTACAGCGTGGTCCACATCCGAGGGGAAGGACGCCTAATGGAAAGTCCGACTCTGCCGCTCACTTTCTGTGTCTAGAACTACGTTAACTTTGACTCCTCCCAATCGGAAGGTATGTAGGAGCAAGAGACCTATTCTTGTCAAGTTAAGCATCCCACACACTATAATTCTTCCCCTGTACCATCCATCAAAATAGTAAAGGTTATGTAGCATGCAGTTCATAGAGTAACTACCAGATGGTAGGCAGATGGGATGACGCGTTACTCCCTTGCGTAACTGACTCCTTACCCGGATTCTCTAACCCGAGATTGTGCCTTATCCACCCGAGTTTCCAGCATACCATTAAACGTTGGTAGCAACTCCAACCTGAGCTAGATCGACTTCGATCAACCCTCTCTAGATTGGTTGAGCTGATGCCGGCTTAGTATGCCGGATCCCCCGGAGGTGGGCGAGTTCGACATCCTTCCAGACTACGATCAATCTATCGCCATTTTCAATCCAATACAAATTATCACGCCCATACATATCTATATTTTTACCTTCGTCCATCTCTAAATCGTCCCCAACACGATTTAGGTCTCGTCAACTCAAAAATCATAATAATCACCGGCACTGAAATTAAATATTAATATTTTTTTTGGCATACATATTCCACATTCTTTTGTTGTTAATAGAATCAATCTATTTTAACATAATCAATCTATTTAATATTATTTTTTGCTCCTTCCTGCAAAGTAATTAACAAAACACCCATACAGGTTGCAATGCACGATGAACCTATGTAAGGAGGATATATATACATAGATATAGAACAGATCATATATTCTTGTGTGATGGCCAATAAGACTATTGGAAATTAATCAAATAGATAATAAAAATGAAATAACTTCTTTTAAGTAAAGACTTATTAGAAGCATGATGTACTTTCAATTGACAAGGGGGCGACGGTTTAAAAGGAAAAGTGGAATATATAAAATTGCATTGAAACATAGCTTTAGCTACTTAGAGAGTTGGTCATTGAGTCATTGACATGGCATATTATATATTTTCATGACCAATCGGTCAGAAGTTCAATCTCTACCACACCATTTCTCAAATTGAATTTCAGCACAAGGGAAGTTATTCTATGCATTTCGCGAAGGTCGTCATCAAATTTTCCATCAGACATGTAGGGAATTTTGATTCTCTTATCCAAAAAATTAATGACGAGTTCTTTCTCAATTTTTTTTTTTTTTCCTTTTCAATTCTTTTTTATCCTATCTTACTTTATTGATTTACTTTATCTTTATTCTGATAATTTAGATATATTAAAATCTTTTTCTAATTTCAATTATAGTCATGGTATCTGTAAAGTATAGAAGATTTAAGTAGACTTAAAACGGTCCACCAGAATGATTCCAATCAAGAACTATCTAAATCTTAAGTTATCGATTAAAATGTGTAAGTACTACTGATTAGTTAGTAAACCATTGAGTCATTTTGTTTGCTTGGGCATTCTCTGATAAATCATAATCCTGTGATGGAAAAGCTATTATCCAAACTGAAGTAAAAGGGAAGAATTGGATGGAACTTTTGTGCCCTGTTAATCTTCAATTTTAGTCTACCACTTGCCTAGAAAATAGATTGTTGTTCAACATCTTCATGGACATGTTTTGTAAAATATATAAAAGTATACATCCATATCTTTTGTTAGTACACTCAATTAGAAAAAGATGCTAGCTTTTGTTGGTAGTGTTTATCTACATCAGTAGAGTTTTGTGCTTGATGATAGCATATATTTTGTGTGTTTACTAATTTTTCATGTTGCAGAAAGCTAAGCAAGAGAAGCTTGCTTGCAAGTTATGCCCTCGAATTTTACTCTCTTTCCAACCTTTTATGAATTAAGTACAATCTGTGATGAAGCTCTTGAAAGTATTTCATCGTTGGGTCATGAAACCATTGATGCGTTATGGGTTTTATTTGTTCAATGATCTAGGACTGAGGTTTACCCATGTAAAATCCATTACACACACACAAAAAAAACTATAAAATGCTAAAGGCAATCAATGTATATAAGCCCAACCTATTTATTATTTTACTTGTGAATTACAATAAGCTATTATGGAAAAATAATAAATAATTTAACCTATGAGGAAACTTATAATTGGGTCTCTAGAACACGTTATAAAAAAGAAAAATTCAACCACCCTGTATTTGGAAATTTCAATTTTGCCTATAATATATTGAATTCTGCCTATATTACCACATTTTATCCAAAGGAGAGACTTGCACTTTCAATAGGAAGGTAAGAAGACTTAAATCCTTTACGCAATACTTGCATTTTCAAAGGATGTGATTAACTTGCCTAGCTAGATCATAAACATTAAACAGTGGAATTACGCATCCTTCATGTGAGATTAGTCAAAGGTATGATTAAGCGTAGGTTAAAGGTGGTGGCAGAAGCCTCCAAGTTTCCCATGATTTCATAATAACTCACTGAGGCTGTTTCAAAGAGGATTCAGTAAAGGAGGACAGATGTTCCTTATTTTGAACCTCAATTTCATGCAAAGCCGCCACGACATGCAATGTACCCTCATTTCTTGCCGCGTAACCTCCCACCACCTCCGCCTACAGTGCTATATACCACTTACCTTCCCTCACAATATTAACTAAACACAAACTATTATTATTCTTTCTCAATTTGGTTGAGTTTTCAAAAATCAAGAAAAGAAATACCACCCATGGCTGATCAACCAAGAACCGCAGGCTCCTATGGAGGAAACCCCTATCCCTATGGAACCACCTATGCAACGAACACCAGCATGAACCCACCTTCACGCCAAATCGTCAAGTTCATAACTGCTGCCACTATTGGCATCATGCTGTTGCTCCTGTCTGGGTTGATCCTCACAGGCACTGTCATAGGTTTGATCATTGCAACCCCTCTTATTGTTATCTTCAGTTCTATCCCTGTCTCAGCTGCTTTTGTTCTATTCCTGGTTTCTTCTGCCATTTTGTTCTCTGGTAGTTGTGGTATGGCTGTCATTCCTGCTTTGTCTTGGATTTACAACTACGTCTCTGGGAACCAGCCTGCGGATTCTGACACCCTTGACTATGCAAAAGGGTACCTTGACAACAAGGCAAGGGATGTGAAGGAGACGGCAAAGGATTATAGTGTAGGATCCCAAATCCGCCTGGACAAAAGGACCTAGATTCGGCCCAATAAAAAAAAGAAAGAGATCCAAGCTGGCTCATCTTATAGAAAAGGAACTAGGCCCAGCCTAATGGGCAAGAATGTGACCCAAGACTAATGGATCCGGCCAGGTCAGCAAATGACCACTAGATTCGGCCATGTCAGCAAAGGGAGATAAAATCCCACAAAGTTCAAGAGATTGGGGGTCATTAGATCCCCTTAAATCAAACAAGACCCTTGGATGTAGCCAAGTCACTAAGAGGGGACAAACATCCATGTCGAGTTAAGCACTAGGTGTAACATCATAAAATTTATTTAATTATTTTTAGAAATAAATTTCATTATTATTATTATCAATTTTATTTTAACTATTAATTGTTGTAGGAAATTACTTTATTAAATAATTGTATTTTGAAACTGAAATATTATTATTATTATTATTATTATTCTTAATGGTTTTATAAACTGATGAGACATTAATCTGAATTATTTTCATTTATTAATTTAATTAATTGAATTAATGGGGGACTGATAGGTGGGTCAGGGTTGACCCGACCCAATTAGAATATTAGACATGAGTAATCAGTTTATCCCAATTTGTGTTTTGCGTGTTAGACGGCCAGACCTAGAGAAGAGATAATGCAAACCTGCAAGGAGGAAGAGCTAAGGTGTTCAGATCATCCTGGAGCCACATCAGATCCTCGCTGTTCTTTGCATATAAGGTACCGGGGAGATGGGTTCGGTTATATGAGAATGCAGGGGTGTATGGGGAGGGCAATCCCTAAGTCCCTTTAGGATTTAAATTCTCAAATTTATTTGGTTATTATGTTCTAAAAATGTTTTAATCGGTAGAAAAGATTCGTCAATGTGTACCGTGGTTTTGGGTTGATTTAATTGATAATGTAATCGATTACCTTTAGTGTGTGAAGGAAAACCTCTAGAGCGAATGAAGAATGACTTTGATGAACATGTTTTCTTCATTATGGTTCCAAGTATGCAGAGATGTCAGTTCTATCTCACTATTTGGGTTTCATTTACATAAGAAAGAGTAGTAGGGTCTTCCCTAGGGCCCTTATTAATAATTCTTTATTGTATGGTTTCTTGTGGCATTTGAAGGGGGTTAAATTCTTGGATTAACGTTTTGACTTAATGTGATTTTCGTTTGAAATTGTATGGTTAATTGTCTTAATTACTTGATTCTCGTGGTTGCTCATGGTTATTCATGGTTGAGGTTCAATTTGGAATTCTTGTGTGTAATGGTGAAATTAGGTGGAATTCAATGGTGTTTTATGTGCCTTTCTATGCGTTCTTATAAATGATTTACGGTAATGATGGCTAAATTGATATGATTTTGGCATGATTATGGACTGGGTGAATGATGTATGAATCATGAGAATGAGAATGTGGATGAGAATGCATTGAGCATGGACATGAGATGCATGAGATGCATGAGAAGCCAGACGTGGCTATAATACCCTGGCCATATGTGGTGTTTAATAGGGGACCCTGGCCAAAAGTGGTGTTTAACAGGATGGACTAATGATGGGGGACATTCATATGCATGGGTCATAGGTGGTGTTTAACGATGGTGTAGAATGTCTTCGCACAGGCCATAGGTGATGTTTAACTGTCGACACACCGGCCATATGGGGTGTTTAAAGTTATGGCCATCATTAGTGATAACTAAGGGGATTGAGGAGGTTCGCTCATGGTGTAGAGTTGTGAATCGAGACTCTTAGGTGTGGTGATGAGCATATGCATTGTGCGAGCATGTGCATTTTGTAAACATGAATGGAATGTGATTGATTTTGAATGCGATGGAATGTGTGATTGATATATGAGTATTTGTTAACTATTAGTAATTGGGTACGGTAATGGGTGAGATTTGGGATACTATCTGCATTTATATATGATTGAATGTTATTTCTCCTCATACTCTCTTGTGGTTTTCTTTTAGGTAATGTTGAGGGCACTCGTGGTGTGACATCGGGGCTTGGGATTTAGAATAGTGGTTCTATGTCTTTTCCTACATACTTTTGCATCTTAAATATTTGAAAATGATGGGCATATCAATAACTCACTAAATGTATACAAAAATTAAAGTAATTTATATATTTGAAATATGTGTCAAACACATGAATGGCGTGTTTAAATCAACATTAATAATTTATGGGATAATTTTTTTATGTGTACTTAATGTTTGAACATGATAATGACCATGTGAACTTTTTATCCTTAATACGAATTGAGTTTTCTTGGTTTTATCTATTACCTTGTCTTCCTTTTTATTTACTTGATTATTTTAATTTAAGTATTCGGGGTAGAAGGGTGTCACATTTAGTGGTATCAGAGCAGGTTGATTCATCGGCCATGAGTTATGTGTTTACTATGCTTGTGTTGTGCTGAACTGTGATATTGATTGGATGTGATGATTGTCTTGATTGATTTGTTCTATTTTGATTGCTCTACTTTCTTGTGAATAAGAAAAGTAATGTCTTGAGGAGGTAGAAATGACCATGCTATTGCTGATGCCTTGATGGCTATGACTCATGCTGTTGGTAATCTGAACCAATGCCAAGAGGTGGACTAGTTTGCTCGGTTCCAAAGGAACAATCCACCTACATTCCGTGCGGGATTTTGAGTTCGAACTTCAATTTTCTATTCTTTCCCTTAATCTATGCACTCATATTTGTTGAATTACTTCTATGAGTTTGATTTTGGTAAACTAGTGTTTTGAAAGGGAATCGTGTTTCTCATAGAGAAATCTCGTGTTTCTATGGTAAATAAGTTATTGGATTGAGTTGTTTAGTTTTGCAATTAGAGGGGTCAAGAGAAATTAAAAAAAAATGGACCTGAGAAAGTTGGAGAATTTCAGACACAGAAGTGTTTGACAGAAGTTCAGCCCTCAAATCAAGAGATAAATTAAAATTTAAAGTGTGGATTATGATAGTAGACACTGCAAGGTTTAAAAATATTATAGGCGTTATTTTTTTTTCTCTTTCTAAATCTTATTTATACATCTTCATGTAGTGTATAACTTGCAAATTTTCACACTTATTTTATGTATAACTTCAAAATTCTCACACTTATTTGGTGTAATATTTTTATTATGAGCCTCTTATTAGGTAACTCATCCTTATACAATAATATTAAAACTTTTTTTAAACTTCATTTTTATGTAATTTTTAATTTTTATTATAATTAATAAACTAAGTATGAAGTTTCTTAAATTCATACAATAGAGAAAGATTCACAGAAAAAGTATGATTTTGAAAATTGATTCAATACTACCACTGAATCGGAATAAAAGTAAATTACGAAAGAAAAAGAAAAATGTTGCTTTCTCTAATGTGTTTTCTGAGGATATGTCTAGGTTACCGCCTGAGAGAGATAGAGTTTTCTATAGACTTAGTACCGGGGACAGGACCTATTTCAGCTACACCCTATAGGATGTCACCCTTAGAATTGGCTGAACTTAAGAAACAATTAGAGGATTTGTTGGAAAAGAAATTTGTAAGACCTAGTATATCACCCTAGGGAGCACCGCACTATTAGTGAAGAAGAAGGATGGAAGCATGAGGTTGTGCATAGACTACCGACAATTGAATAAGGTAACTATTAAGAATAAGTATCCATTGCCCAAGATAGATGACCTTATGGACCAGTTGGTAGGGGCATGCGTGTTTAGTAAGATTGATCTTAGGTCGGGTTATCACCAGATTAGAGTTAAGGAGGAAGGTATACCTAAGACTGCTTTTAGGACTAGATATGGACATTACGAGTATTTGGTAATGCCTTTTGATGTGACTAATGCCCCTGCTATTTTTATGGATTACATGAACAAAATTTTTCATCCCTACTTGGATAAATTTGTAGTTGTCTTTATGGATGACATACTAGTTTACTCCAAGACTAGAGAGGAGCATGAGGAACTTGAGGAACACTTAAAGGTAGTACTTTAGGTTCTTAGGGATAAACAACTGTATGCTAAGTTATCTAAGTATGACTTTTGGTCAGAGGAGGTGAGTCTCCTAGGTCATGTGATTTCTAGGGGAGGTCTAGGTATTGATCATTCTAAGGTAGAAGTCGTTCTTAAGTGGGAGACCCCAAGTCAGTGAGTGAGATTAGGAGTTTTCTTGGGTTGGCTGGATGTTATAGGAGGTTTATAGAGGGATTCTCTAAGATAGCATTATCTTTAACTAAGTTAACTAGGAAGGGGGTTACTTTTGTATGAAATAGTAAGTGTGAACATAGTTTCCAAACCCTTAAGGAGAATTTGACTAGTGCACTAGTTTTAGTTTTGCCGGATCTTAGTAAACCTCTTGTAGTATATTGTGATACTTCTAGGATGTGTATAGGTGGAGTGCTGACGCAAGAGGCTAGAGTGGTAGCTTATGCTTCTAGGCAATTGAAAATCCACAAGAAGAATTACCCTACCCATGATCTTGAGTTGGCGGCTATAGTGTTCATTCTTAAGATTTGGAGACATTATCTGTATGGTTCTAAGTTTGAGGTCTTTAGTGATTATAAGAACCTTAAATATTTATTCGATCAGAAGGAATTCAATATGAGGCAAAGGAGATGGTTAGAATTTCTTAAGGACTATGATTTCGAGTTGAGTTACCATCCAGGTAAGGCTAATGTTGTAGCGGAAGCTTTAAGTAGAAAATCTCTTCCTATATCTTCCTTGACAATTAGAGAGGTGGACCTTTTTTACCCAATTCAAGGATTTGAGTTTGGCTTATGAGATGACCCCTAGTAGTGTAAGATTAGGAATGATTCGGGTAAGTAATGATTAGTTGAGGGAGATTAGAGAAGCTCAGTTGGAGGATTCATTTTTGGTTGCTAGACATGTAGCCATAGAACAAAATAGTGGAAGAGAGTTCACCTTGGGTGTATATAGAGTAATAAGACTTGAAAATCGGATATGTGTGCCTAGTAAACCTACACTTTGGCATTTGATTTTGATGAAGGTTATAGAAGTAGGCTTAATTTCCATCCCGAAGTAACTTTGATGTATCAAGACCTTAAGGAGATATTTTGGTGGCCTAAATAGAAAGAGACATAGCGGATTTTGTTAATGATTGTTTAGTTTGAGAGGAGCTTGAGTAGCATCTAAGGATACTAGTTCATATTATTGGAGTCATGGTATAGTTGTTTAATAAAAGTTAAATGGAAGATGTGAGTTCTTTAAGTTATGCGATCTTTACTGTGAGGACCCAATAGTCGACCTTTTAAGGTAAGAGTTCTCTTAAGTTAAAAACCTTGCATTAGTGAGTAAGATTATAAATTTTCCTGAGATCGGACAAATACCGTGGTGAATTCCTAGACGTATTCCTTAAGTTAGTATAGTCTTTAACTCAAGAATCTAGGAAGGGAGCAAGGTTTAGGTGGATTGATAATTTGGAATTAGTCCCTAATGTCTTTGAGAAGCATTAGATAGCATGCCAACCTTAGTTATTGAAAAGAGTGTGTTACTAGACGGTGAGGATGTATTTTAATCTCATAGACAACTGGGAGTTGTAAGACGAATTATGTAACCCGTAGCTTGGAGGTAGAAGCAGTAGTGGCTACTCTTAATATTCAAAGACACCACTTGCATAATTTTAAGTCGATATTCTCGATGACGTAGAAACACCAAGTGGAAATTCAACTAGTAGGAGTGGAACCTAAAATAGATGAGGTGATTGGAATTTCCAAATGACCAAGGTTTTAGGAAGTCATCATTAGGTAGAATCAAGACAGTAGAATATGTCGTAAATAGGAAATTCTTTCGCACTCTTTCGTGTGGTTAGAGGACAGGATCTTTGGAAGATGTTTTGGCAGCTTAAATCATAGGAAGAGTAGATAAGTGTGAGCACCTATTTGGTTGACACGTTGGAATCCTAGAGTTATTTTAGAACTTGGGGGAGAAATTTTGTTAAACTCGAGGAATCTAATTGGATTGGGTTCAGTTTATCACTTCACACATGCCATGTACACAATAATTGCACATGTTTCAACTATGGACGTACATTGTTACTCTGGCAAGTAATCAAACTAGCTTGTTTGAAGGTTAAAAGAAGACTAGGTATGAGAATTGATACTAGAAGTTGTGAAAGATTTAAGGTTAACTGGTTTAGAGAGGTGAGATGATTATTTTAGCCAACGCAAATTGAGTAAGGATTGTCATTAGAAACACT
Organism: Mucuna pruriens; assembly: GCA_025330945.1. Taxonomy (NCBI): domain Eukaryota; kingdom Viridiplantae; phylum Streptophyta; class Magnoliopsida; order Fabales; family Fabaceae; genus Mucuna; species Mucuna pruriens. The sequence continues at coordinate 35,405 of JAENHJ010000395.1, read as the reverse complement.
AAATGAGTAAGGGGAGGGCAATTGCAAGGGTACGAAAAGTACTTACTCTATGTAAATTCGAGGACGAATTTTCTTTTAGGAGGGGAGAATTGTAACATCCTAAAATTTATTTAATTATTTTTAGAAATAAATTTCATTATTATTATTATCAATTTTATTTTAATTATTAATTGTTGTAGGAAATTATTTTATTAAATAATTACATTTTGAAACTGAAATGTTATTATTATTATTCTTAATGATGATAGAAAATTAATTTAGTACTTAAATATTTACATTTAATTTTATTTTAATAGAGGAGTTAATTGTTTTATAAACTGATGAGACATTAATCTGAATTATTTTTATTTATTAATTTAATTAATTGAATTAATGGGGGGTTGACGGGTGGGTCAGGGTTGACCCGACCCAGTTAGAATATTAGACAGGGGATAATCAGTTTACCCAAATTTGTGTTTTGCGCGTCAGACGACCAGATCTAGAGGAGAGAGAACGCAGACCTACAAGGAGGAGGAGCTAGGGTGTTCAGATCATCATGGAGCTACATCAGATCCTCGCTGTTCTTTGCATCTAAGGTACGGGGGAGATGGGTTCGGTTATATGTGAATGTGGGGGTGTACGGGTAGTGAGGGAAATCCCTAAGTCCCTCTAGGATCTAAATTCTCAAATTTGTTTGATTATTATGTTCTAAAAATGTTTTAATCAGTAGAAAAGATTTGTCAATGTGTACCGTGATTTTGGGTTGACTTAATTGATAATGTAATCGATTACCTTTAGTGTGTGAAGGAAAACCTCTAGAGTGAATCCCAAAGGAACAAGAAGAATGACTTTGATGAACATTTTTTCTTTATTATGGTTCCAAGTATGCAGAGATGTCAGTTCTATCTCACTATTTGGGTTTCATTTACATAAGAAAGAGCAGTAGGGTCTTCCCTAGAATCCTTATTAATAATTGCTATTGTATTGTTTGTTGTGGCATTTGAAGGGGGATTAAATTTTTGGATTAACGTTCTGTCTAAATGTGATTTTCGTTTGAAATTGTATGGTTAATTGTCTTATTTACTTGATTCTCGTGGTTGCTCATGGTTATTCATGGTTGAGGTTCAATTTGGGATTCTTGTGTGTAATGGTGAAATTGGGTGGAATTCAATGGTGTTTTATGTGCGTTTCGGTGCGTTCTTATAAATGATTTATAGTAATGATGGCTAAATTGATATGATTTTGGCATGATTATAGACTGTGTGAATGATGTATGAATCATGAAAATGAGAATGTGGATGAGAATGCATTGAGCATGGACATGAGATGCATGAGATGCATGAGAAGTCAAACGTGGCTATAATACCTTGGCCATATGTAGTGTTTAATAGGGGACCTTGGCCAAAAATGGTGTTTAATAGGGGGGACTAATGATGGGAGACATTCATATGCATGGGCCATAGGGGGTGTTTAACCATGCTACACGCCGGCCATAGATGGTGTTTAACGTTGATATAAAATGTCTTCGCACGGGCCATAGGTGGTGTTTAACTATGCGACACACCGGCCATATCGGGTGTTTAACGGTGTAGCCATCATTAATGATAACTAAGGGGATTGAGGAGGTTCGCCCATGGTGTGGAGTTCTGAATCGAGACTCTTAGGTGTGGTGATGAGTATATGCATTGTGTGAGCATGCGCATTTTGTAAACATGAATGGAATGTGATTGATTTTGAATGCGATGGAATGTGTGATTGATATATGAGTATTTGTTAACTATTAGTAATTGGGTACGGTAATGGGTGAGATTTGGGGTACTATCTGCATTTATATATGATTGAATGCTATTTCTCACTGTACTCTCTTGTGGTTTTCTTTTAGGTAATGTTGAGGGCACTCATGATGCCGAGTTTTGAAGGGGCGCGGTCTTGCTCTGATTTGTGTGACATCGGGGCTTGGGATTTAGAATAGTGGTTCTATGTCTTTTTCTACGTAGTTTTGCATCTTAAATATTTGAAAATTATGGGCATATCAATAACTCACTAGATGTATACAAAAATGAAAGTGATTTATATATTTGAAATATGTGTCAAACACATGAATGACGTGTTTAGATCAACATTAATAATTTATGGGATAATTTTTTTATGTGTACTTAATGTTTGAACATGATAATGACCATGTAAACCTCCTATCCTTAATACGAATTGAGTTTTCTTAGTTTTATCTATTACCTTGTCTTCCTTTTTATTTACTTGATTATTTTAATTTAAGTATTCGGGGTAGAAGGGTGTCACACTAGGGGACACGAATCTCACACGCCCCAAGGAAGTTGGATCCTCTGACCCAGCCACGTCAACACCAGGGGACAAAAATCTAGATAAATCAACTATCTTTGTAGTGGCTATCGAGAAAGTGCCACAACTGGGCACAGGGTCCAAAGTACATGACTTAAGGGATACATGAGATCAGCAATCAGAGGAAGATGAAAGATCCAAAGGCTGGGGTTAATCCACGTGGTCAAATTTGATGCACCCATGACCCCAAGCATAGCCTATAAATGGCCAAGGGACGAAGGACTCGGGGTCGGATTGAGGGTGGGGGGGGGGGGGGGAGGTTGAGAATTTTGGAGAGAAAAGTTTTTTTTCGCTGGTGGAGAATTCCAAAAAGAGAAGCTTGGAGAAGAAAGTACACGAGCTGTAGTTGTTATTGGTCCTTGGCAAAAAGAACAAACTGAAGTTGAAAGTAGAAGCACTATGTGGACCTCTAGAGACCATGTAATTCTTCCAAGCTCTGAAAGGAAAGCATACTCATAATTTAAAGTAGACAATCATGTTATAAGGACACCCTCTTAAACACTATCAATTGAAAGTAACTCATTCAGTTGGCATGTAGTTAGCATTAGCTTGGACCGAGTCAGTCTTGGTCCTTATTTTCATGCATAGTCTCAGAAAGCACACCTCTCGTTTGATCGATCCTGGCTCTACATAGTCGAAGACCATAGCATACAGTACCTGCATCCAGATACATCCAGCCTTGAGTCGGTCCCTGAATCCAGTTGCATTCGGCACCAAGTCGGTCTTGGTCCCGACCTAGTATCCTTGTTGCCAAAACACCTTGTCATTGTCTATAGCTTTTATAGTTTTCTGGACACCTAATGGATAGTCCACACTTCTCTATTAAAGTCATTCAAGGCTTGAGCACCTAATGGATAGTTCAACCTCTACATTCTGCATGGATGTCTAATGGATAGTCTACATTTATCTTTGAAAGTCATGCCAGGTCTGGACGCCTAATGAATAGTCCATACTTCTCTATTAAAGTCATTTTATGTCAAGATGCCAAATGGATAGTCCACTTTCATGTTTGTCCAGCCATTCCCCAGTGGATGCCTAATGGATAGTCCACACTTCTCTATTAAAGTCATTTAGGGCTTGAGCGCCTAATGGATAGTTCAACCTCTACATTCCCCATTGACACCTAATGGATAGTCCACACTTCTCTTTGAAAGTCATTACAAGTTGAGACGCTTAATGGATAGTCCACACTTCTCTATTAAAGTCATTCTGTGTCAAGACGCCAAATGGATAGTCCACTTTCATGTTTGTCCAACCATTCCTCACTGGACACCTAACGGATAGTCCACTCCTCCTACGCTTCCCCTTATGCCCAAACTACGTGAACTTTGATTCCTTTGACCAAGAAGAGGTACGTAGGAGCAAGAGGCACACTCTTGTCAAGTTATGCATCCTAAAATGCCTAAAATTTGTATATATGTCTTCCTCCATAAATTAAATCATTTGTTGAAAGACAACAAAATGTGAAGGTTGTCTTAGCTCATGCAGTCCCTTTGGATAACTATCATGTGATAGACGTGTGGGGATGCCACGTTATCCTTGGACGTAACTGACTCCTTACTCAGTCTTTGGTTCGCGATCTGCCTTATCCATTCTCGGTTTTCGGTGTTTCCTTTAAAATACCAGTGGCGATTCCTATCATAGCCGAATTGGTCTTGGTCAATCCTCCCAGATTGGCCGAGTCGATTCCGACTTCACATAGCCGGTTCTGCCTTAGAGATGGATTCGGTTTCCATTTTCAAACAAAAATTTTAATCCATGATTTTCGTCCCGTCGCAGTTTAGGTCGCAACATAAAGAAATTATACTCAAGATAGAGTTCAAGTAAAGAGCTTATTAATCATGCTTGCTTATATGTGTGTGAGGTTGAATTGAAGAAGGTGACATAATTTTTTTGTTTTTGCAAGTTGGTAAAATGGAAACATGAAAAAATAGCTAATTGATAAGTAATTTCTTGATAGACATTAATGGAAACTTGAATTATTCTTTCTATATCATTATTTATTTACATACCATAACCATTTTACTTTACTATTGATCTTGACGTTTCACTTACCTTTTATTTTCAACTATTCTTTTGGTTAAATAGTTTTTACGGTTAAAATGAAAAGTTCATTACATTTTAATCCCATTTAGGACTTTAACCAAAGGACAAAATAATTATGCAATGTTGATTTTACTTTATATCATCTAAAGGCAATCGATGGAGGGCAATGCAGCCATCCTTCAACAACTCTTGAAACAGTCCCTCGCCCTTCCTTTGAAGAGAAAATCTCCTCCTCCGGTATGTCAAAAGAAGGGAGTGCCCCCTTATGTGTCTGGTATCATGAGGGTGGAGAGGGAGAGAGCTCACAAGAGGGAACATAAGGGGAGAAGAGCGGCCCGTTCTCGACATATGATTGGGTGGATGATGGTGTCCTAGGTTTTTATGAGCTCGTCTCTTCTGGATGGGATAATCGATGCTATTCGCCATGTTGGACCTTGGTCCATAAGAGTGTCACTTGGCTAACATGACGAGAGTGTTTATGAAGGTCTGGCTAAGGGAGGGGCATGTTATACCTATTTGTATAACACTTTAGATCTAAAATTGAGGGTTAGGGTACCCTTCTCAGTCTTTGAATGACTAGTCCTTTGAACTCTAAATGTCGCTCCCACACAACTTCATCCCAACAATTGGGCTTTTATCCAAGCTTTCGAGATTTTGTGTGAGAAGCTAGGACAACCACCTTCACTGAATGTATTTTTCTGGTTTTTTGCAATTCGGAGGACTAAGAAAGTTGGCTAGTCTTCGTTGAGTAACTAATCAGGTTGTACGTTGCTTCAACCCTTTTGTGAAAGCTATAAATTTTTCAAGGATCGATTTTTTCGTGTTCGTTGTGCGGGGGATAACCAAAGCTCTCTACTTGATCGGGCTACTGAACCACTTTTCCCCCTTTTCTGAATTTATTACTAACCTTAAAAGTCAGTCGATGTTTACCAGTATCAAGCTTCTAAAGAAGGGTCACATTCTAGTCTAGTTGCTTTATTTTTATTGCCATAATGGACTTTTATGGTGATCTAGAGAGTCGATTGGGGCGTTTGTTGGTGATAGGTTCCCTCGGGGTTTCGAGTCACGGCTCGCACAACAATTCCCCAGGGATCGCCCTCTTCCCCTCTTTTCTTGTCTTCAATTCTTGGCCCCGAGCCATTCGCATTGAGGCCTTTTATAGCCTTTGGGGAGAGCGGTGAGAGAGCATATGATGTTTCCATATGGAAGCATCCCTGCCTCCTAATCCAGTTTGTTAGCATTGGCGATTCCCATGTTGATGCTCGCTGGACCTTGCGCTTGATCATGGCACATTCTCCTGAATTCGCGGCATGCTTTGCGGGTAGTGGCTGACATGACTCTTTCTCTTACTATGATTGGTGAGGATCTTATTCTGTTAATGGTGGTAGGGCTCCTAGTTTGCTAACATGGCTTTATTGGTAGCCCTTCCTTTCCTTTCAAAAGATCGTGCGACTCGAATTGCTCTGATTTTGCTGAGGTTGTTACCTTTTGCTGAGGTGGCGAATCTTTTTAGATCTGTTGCGCTGGCCAGTTTCATCGTTGTTAAGGTGAGGCCTCGCGTGGGCACTTCAAGTACCTAGTTGTTTTGACCCCTTTTCCACGCCTACCCTACGATGGTATGGTCACTGGTTCTTTTGGCCTTTGTCTGAGTTTTTGATTAGTTTGCATACGTCCTTTCCGGTCTTGCCCTGTTAACTATCGTCATGTATGCTATGTTCTTCCTTTCAGTCATGGACGAGTCGACTGTCTTCCCTAACGGGTCTCTTCCTAGCCCTCTTGAGCGCAAGCCTTCTTTGGGTTCGAAATTGTCGGTTGGACCGGATAGATTCAGGATCCTATAGTTGCCCCCTCTTTATTTGTGATCGCCTAAGGGAGACGTGGATGTCTTATGGGGTGATCAGGAATAAAGACCACTTCTTCTCAATCCTTGTCCTTATGTCGGGTTGACCTATGGTCATGTTAGGAGGAGCTTGCTGACGTCAACTTGTTAGAAGATAGGACCGGGTGGTCGCAGTCTGCTGAGGAGTGGAGTCGACTTGCTGGAGGGTCAAATCGGTTCGATGTATGGCTAGTTTAGGGCATGGCGTGGTTGCCGAGAGAATCGTGCATGGAGGCGACGCGCCTTCTTGTCATCTAGCGTGACCACTGAAGGGTCAAGAGTTGCGCTTGGAGCGTTACTCTTCTAGGCGTTATAACCTTTACGGAGCCAAAAAGTTGCACGTTTTGGAGTTAGAATAGCAAGGCTCGTGTTGTTTTCGTCGTTTCTCTTTTAATGCGCTCTTCGATTTCAACAGTATGAATTCAATACTCCTGCTTTTTCGCGCCTACATTTAATTCCTTGGCTTCCTGGACATGCCTCTTTTTGGCTATAAATAGGCAAGTCTTATGCTGGTGTTCCTCACCTCTTCCTTTCTCCACTTTTCCTCTTTGTGAAAGTGTGTCCCTTCTCAACCTTCTGATGCTTTTGGGCATGCCCTTTCTTCTTATCCTCTGGTTCTTAGACTGTAGCGACCATTTCCCTAGAGAGGCCTTATTCTTGGGTCTATGTGATAAGTGAGTGACGTGCGTGTAGTGGTGAATGGGCAGCCTTCTTTCCGAGGCTTTCCCCGCTTCAGCATCTGAGATGGGTGCACGAAGGACCTTACCAAGTTCTAGCATCATCATTGCTACAACCAATGAGGTCCACAACCCATGGCCTCTTCAAATACGATTGCTCCTACGCAATAGGAGTCCTCCTTCTGACCATGACAGGCATCCTTCCAATGATGATCTTCCTGTCATCTCCCTTCAAAAGCTCACTCTCAATGAGCTCTTCTTTCCCTATCTTGAATTTATCGCTTCGAACCTTCTTGGAAGGATGCATTTGGATTCCAACTTTAGTTTTGGGGTCGCCTCGCATCTTCTGGGTTCGAGTGTGGTCGGGGAGTACCTCGTTGAGCTTCCCCCAGTAGTGTTCATTATCACCCTTACTGGGGGGTCAAGACTGGGTGCTTTGCCAACGCGGGCCGTGAACATCCCCTGGAAGCCAGAGTAGACAAAGTAGTTGTAGGAATTGGCTGAGCCCCCCTAAGCTCGTTGAGCTTCCCCCAATAGTGTTCATTATCACCCTTACTTGGGGGTCAAGACTGGGTGCTTTGCCAACGCGGGCCGCGAACATCCCCTGGAAGCCAGAGTAGACAAAGTAGTTGTAGGAGTTGGCTGAGCCCCCCTAAGGTTTGCAAAGAATTCAAGGGGTGGCGGCTCCCAAAACTGGCTTCAGCAATTGAGACGTGGTGAATGAGAAATGGTTTTGTTTTCGTTTTCTGTTTTATTTTCTGTTTTTTTTTTGCTTTTTGTGATGCAAAGGCCTTCTTTATGTAATTTCTGTTATATTCAATAAATGAATCATGTTTGCTCATCTGTTGTGTTTTTTGACTCTTGCGCACTTGTTTTATTTCTTACGTCCACAAAGCTATAGCAATTAAAATCCACTATTACAAAGGCAAACTAAACATCTAACTTAGAACCAAGGAACTCTAAGGTGGTAGTCTTGACCTTGGCTGATCTAAATTTGACACACTCGGACTTCTAAATTAATGAACTTAGGTAATTTGGGATCCTATGCTAACAAACTTATACTAAGGCCACTTTGGAACAACTCGACATTTTATTAACATACTTGGGACCCTAAGTTTGGTAGACCTTTTGTTTTAGGGATCTTGAACTTATTCATTCTGTTAATTCAAGAATTCTTGACAACTAACAACTTTGTGTGATTTGGGCTCCTACTTATGAAATAAGGTAAAGGAATGGGGGTATCCAAAGTGAGAATAAATTGAACATAACTGATTTGGACCTTTATTTTTCTTATTACTTTGAAGAATTGCTTGACACATAAATAGTTATCTTAGGTTTACAACAAAGAAGTCGTCTTTAACCCTAAGTCAGCTTGAATTCACTACTCCAAGGCAGGCTTCAAAGTCGGCAAAGGAGTTCACTATGCTTAGGTAGGCTTTGACACGGGGTCGGATTAGAAATTCACTACACTAAGGTAGGATTCAACACAGAGTCAGATTAGAAGTTCACAACATTGGGTTGGCTTCGACACGGAGTCGGGAAAGGTGATTTTCACAACACTAGGTTGGCTTTGACATGGATTCAGGATAGGTGATTAATCTATGCATGGGGTATCTCCCATTCTCGCTTTGTATGCATGCATGTATGTTGTGGAAGGTTTTTCTTGGGTTATGTATGTTATTATGTATGCATGGAATGCCTCTACCCCGGGTCCTACATGTGCGTAGGGTGTCCGAGCTCAAGTAGCGCCACTTCTGATCCACCTCCGTCTTGCGGGGTGACTTGGCAACTAAGGCAAAACCTGCTCTTGGCCCTTAGTCCAAGGGGTTGCACCTTATCATGACAACAGGGATGCCAGATGCCTAATAAAATATGATATGAAGGGGGGGGTCTCTAATGATACGCCAAGTTTGCGAGCACGAGCCTCTCTTGAGGGGCTTGTGAGGTAGGACATGGGTCGGAGTCCACTCTTAATTAGCCATAGGTTTGATAGTGTGAGTCGGGACCGACCTCCGGCCTAATGCCTTTAGTCAAGGACCTGATAGTGAGATTTAGGATCAGCTTCCAGCCTAATGCCTTTGGCCAAGGGATTGTGGGTCAGGATCAGCCTCTAGCCTAATGCCTTTAGCCGAGGGATTGACGGTAAAGGGTCGGATCAGCCTCTAGCCTAATGCCTTCGGTGAGGGATTAAACGGTGATAGTCAGGATTAGCCTCTAGCCTAATGCCTTCGATTGAGGGATTGACAGTGATTCCCTTCGTGTCCGTCGGTGTTAGTTCCTCCATTCTGGCAACTCGGGGGTCGACCCTTTGGATTCTTCCTTGACCAAGCTTTCGGGGTGGAACAGTTCGACCATGTCCTTGATGGCGGGGCAAGAGTTCGTGCCCTCCTAGGCTCAGCCCCGAATAAAGCTTCTCTGGAAAAGCTTAGAGTTTTGGTTTCTTTTTTTTGTTTTTTTGTTTCTTTTTTCCAGTACCCTTGGTCGCGTCCCTGGCTTTGGTTTTGGCCTCAAAGTCATTATGTTCCGGGTGTCCCTAACTTCATCAGGGTCCGTTTTTTGTTTTTTGTTTTTCTTTGTTTTTTTTGTTTGTTTCTTTTTTGTTTCTTTTTTCATCTTTTTTTTTGTTGAGGCCTCCCCAGCTTTTACCCTTCTTGGCCATTACCAGACTAGGATCACTTTTAGAGCCCAAGGCAAACTATACTCGATGATGGTGGTGCTTAGACTTGGGGTGTCCAAGTACGTCCATGTAGGGGCATTGGCACATCCCTTTGACCAATCTTCGTCCCGAGTCAGAGACTCTCGTTTTTCTCAGATTTCCTCTAGCCCTTAAGTGGGTGATTTCTAAGTTTTAATTTGGTGGTCATGGTCCTCCATGTTCTACTATTCCTTCTAGCTTACCCGAGGCTTCTTCCTCTGGGCTTTCCCCCTTATCTTCCCTATTGGATTCGCTAACGTTGTTGGACACGAGGATCTCGTCGCCAATCTTTGGGGTGGTTTTCATGTTTAAGGCACTTTATTTTGATGTATTCAGAAAGCACAGAAAAAGGTGTACTTTAGTCGTGGTTTTGAGAAATGGATGAATTTTGGAGGGTGGAACAGACACAGAATGCCTACATGAGAAGAAAGTAAATATAGTATATTTTATTAATTCACTTGAAGGTGGCACAAGGCCTATGCACATGCACATTTATGCTAAGAGACTAGGTTAAGAAATATTTCAGCCGGTCGACTTTCGACCCTTGGGCCTTGGGGTATATTTACTCCGCCAGCCCAGGCATTTTCTCCTTCATCGCTGTAACTTTGGGCTGGGGATGTGAGACTCCCATAGGCCCACACGTTTAGGATTATCCCCCTCTCCCTAGGCTGCGCTAAGTGAGTCGGGTTGTCATGGCCACGACCACAAGTAGCCTCAGGTCTTGTCCTCGAGTTTGTCGGGGCCCTCAGCCCTCCTCCCCATTTCGGTGGCTTATTGCGTTTTTGTGCTCTTGTAGGTCGGGAGCGGGTTCCTTTGGATGTTTGGCCCTTGGTCCTGGAAACTGAGCAGTCCACCATCTAGGAGGTCTTGGACCTTGTGTTTTAGGCTCCAGCACCTTTTGGTGGCGTGGCCTACGACTCCTCCATGATAGTCACACCTGGCATTGGGGTCATAGCTCCTCGGATACGGAGGTTCTAGGGCTTGAGGAGAATTATTTCCATGAGCTTTTGCTCTAGCAACTAGGGCAACAACTCTGTGTAAGACACGGGGATTGGAGTCAATGTTCGAGGTTGCCTTTTCTTGCCTTGCGACGTCGGCCTTGGATTGATGATCTCTGTATCAGTTCATAGAGGGCCATATAGTGCCGAGAGCGGATTGGCACATCGAGCGGGGACGGAGATGCTCACCTCCCTTGCGGGAAGCTGGGCCCCACAATTACTGCGTTGGCTTCACCCTTCTTCTTCTTTGCTATGGGTTTCTTGGAAAGACCTCCATTACCGCTTTCCTGGGCAAACCTCCCACGTCTAATGCCCAGCTCGATTCTTTCACCAACTGTCACAAGATCTGCGAAGTTGGAGGCAGCATTTCCTATCACCTTGTCATAATACGAGGACGGGAGGGTATCAATAAACATGGTAACCATTTCCCTTTCAGTTATTAGCGATTGAATCTGCACTGCCAACTCGTGCCATTGTTTTGCATACTCTTTGAAGCCTTCTTGCTCTTTCTTGACCAACCCTTGGAGCCAAGAACGATCTAGCGCCATATCCTCATTGTATTTGTATTGCTTTATGAAGGCTTCTGCCAAGTCCCTCCACATTTTGATGTGTCCCCGCTCTAGGCTAACATACCAGCCGAGGGCTGCCCCCGTCAAGTTGTCTTGGAAACAATGGACGAGGATCTTATTATCGTGTATGTCAACCGCCATCTTTCTACAGTACATAACAAGGTGGACCCTAGGGTAGGAACTTCCTTTATACTTATCAAATTCTGGGGTCTTAAACTTGGCTGGGAGGTCTACGGCTTTTAGTTCATAACTGCTTCCCCCTTCGACGACTCGAAGCCGTTCTTCCAAGGAATGCCATCTTTCTTCGACTTGAGACATCTACTGGTGAATCGCGGGGGGCGACATGGTCCATGAGGCCTAGTGTTAGGCCATGGCCTTTGCTTGCTCCTGTTCTCGATGGACAACATGTTGGTAGGCCATAGGCGTGATGGCGGCGTTGGTTTGAGAAAGGATTTGGAACATCTGGACCATTTGTTCCTTCAGTTGGTTCACCTCCCCCTTGAGGTCCTGATTTTGTAGTTTGAGGGCTCCCACCTTGTCCTCCATGGCCTTGGATCTAGAGCGTGTCGTATACGCGGACAACTTAGCCTTTATGGTATCCCCGCACGTGCTTATTAGGTGTGGTTACTTAATGCACATTATAAGTTAATGTGATGGCATGCATGTAAACACAAGAGGGAAGGCCATGCTTTATTTCGGGGTCAACGGGCAGACTGTGAAATCCTTGCATGGCTTTAGTCAAACCTCACATTTGGGCGCCAAAGCTTAGGATCTGTTTTGGACACCTCTCATAGACAGGAATGATTCCCAAAATGTGAATGTCCCCTGCAAGATCACGCTTTGGTTGGGCTATCGTGACCTATTGTCTAGAGATAAAATCCAAGAAGGAAGTCACTACACGCCTAGCACTCTGCTATCACATAGGCCTAGGAATAGAACCCTCTCAAAAGTCGGTTTAATGGCAAGTGCCAGTAACTTTCATCTACTACTCCTTTTGCCCCCAAGCGGTCAGAAGCACAGTACGGGATATACATATAATGTCTATCCAAGGGCGCACATGCATAAATGGTGGTAATATAATTAACATAAGCAAAAGTTGAACTAAAGGTTATGCAATATGTCAGTCAGTTAGGTAGGGCCTAACTCACACCTAAGTGCAGTCCCTAGTGGAGTCGCCATCTGACGCGACCTAAATCGTGTTGGGGCCGGATTTCTCAGTCTCAAGTACGTGGGTTGAACGGATCGACGGCTAAAATGAGCCTAGTGTTCACAAACTCCCCGGCATGCTAGTCCGACACCGGCTATGCCAATCTAGGGACGATTGACTCAGAAAAGATCCACATGGGCCAATGCGACCAAGGAAGGAGTCGCCACCAGTGTTTAAGGGTACATTAGAAACTGTGAATGGATAAGGCATGGTCTCAGGACTGAGAAGCTGGGTAAGGAGCCGGTTACGCATGGGAATGACGAGTCACCCCATCCGCCTACCATCTGGTAGTTACCCTCTAATGGCATACTACATAACCTTTACTGTCTTGACAAACGGTGTGGGGAAACATGGCTAGGAGACGGCATGGGATACTGGGTTAAGTGGGTGGGTTAACTTGACAAGAGTGTGCCCCTTTCTCCTACGTATCTCTCGTCCATGAGAAGTCAAAGTTGACGTAATTCTTGATAGTCAAGATAGAGTCGGACTTCCTACTAGGCATCCTTCCTTGGGGATGGGATTAATCATAGAGTATGGGTTTCAGGATGGTTGGACTTTCCTTGGAACGTCCGTCGAGGTCGAGGTCGTGGGAGCTGATCTTTCCAATTGGTGTTTAGCTCCCATGATTCAAAGTCGAAACTAGGACTATCCGATAGGCGTCCTGATTAGGTGCTAGATGGAATGTTTGAGAGTGCTCCTATTGAGCTAACTAGAGAGAGAGTACTTGATGACTTGGGGTCAGGTGAGGCACAGTAGATATGAAGCTGGGGAGGTTGACTGACTTGGCTCTCAAATGGAGGCTTATTGCAAATCTATCGCCTGGTGTATTCCAACTCGGTTTGCCACGAGGTTGACTAGGCAACGGTGGTCCGGGGTGTGGAGTCGGGTCAATTAGAGAGTGTAGGATTTAGGCAAGTGCGACTCGATTTTCGTCAACAGAGAATTGTATGTTCACCATCTGAAGTGTGTAGACAAGTCATGGGTGTTTGAGGCAAAGTTAATTTGGAGAGGGCTGGATGATCTGATGGGGATAGACCCAAGTCTCATCAGTAGCGAATTGTGTGTTCGCCATCTGGAGTGTATCGACTCGGCTTGACGTGAGGTGTTCTAGGTGACGGTAATCTGGGGGCACAGAGATTGGGCAGACCCGGTAGTGTTGTGGGTGGAAAGATTACCTATAGTTGGAGCAAAGTCTAGCCAAGAACAAAAATTTACCTGGTATCCAGAGAGTTGACCGGGGCATCTGCTGGTGATAGGTTCCCTCAGGGTTTCGAGTCGTGGCTCGCATAGCAATTCCCCAGGGATCGCCCTCTTCCCCTCTTTTCTTGTGTTCGGTTCTTGGCCCCGAGCCATTCGAATTCACGCCTTTTATAGCCTTTCGGGAGAGCGTTAAGAGAGCGTATGATGTTGCCATGTGGAAGCATCCTTGCCTCCTGATCCAGTTTGTTAGCATTAGCAATTCCCATCCTAATGCTCGTTGGACCTTGCGCTTGATTGTGGCATGTTCTCCTATATTCATGGTGTGCTCTATAGGTAGTGGCTAACATAGCTCTTTCCCTTGATACTATTGGTCAGGATCTTATTTTGTTAATGGTGGTGGGGACCTTAGTTTGTTGACGTGGCTTTATTGATAGCCCCTCCTTTCCTTTTAAAAGATTGTGCGGCTTGGATTGTTTTGATTTTGGTGAGGTTGTTACCTTTTGTGCTGAGGTGGAAAATCACTCCAGCATTTTCTTCATTAATGACAAGTTATAGCATGTGTCCAACAACAAAAACCCTTTTCATACATTAGGATCCACAATCATAATCTAGTTCCAAGTAGCTTTCAAAAAATTAGCAATGAAAAAGAAGAAGAAAAGAAGAAAATGGATTAAGATTGGAGTTGGTTCGCCATTAATTTCCAAAAATTAGATAAGAGATTATAGAGATTTGCCACAAGCATTTTGAAATCTTGATAAGAATGGGATTTCTTGTGCAAGCAAGAGTTAGAGAGCATGTTCTCAAAAGTGATGGAAACTACATCGATTTAGTGATGGAAAAACTGAAAAATGGAACTAGTGAGGAAAATGTGTTCAAAAGGGCTTTGGCCCAAGGTTAAGCTAACCTACTTAGAATGTACTTAAAGCATCATGAAAATACAAAGGAAATAGGGTCACTCCAACCCTAAACAATGGCACTTTGGTAGTTAGAAAAATTATACAAAATTAGTGACCATGTGTCTCCTCTTGGCCCTTAAGCATGGCTAACTTTGGGTACACTTCCTTTTGGATCCTTTTTTAGTCTACCCCTAGTCATAAGGCCTTCAAGTGCAAGGGTAGATACCTCATCCTTGCCCTCTTGGCTGTGGCTTCCCATATATGCACCACATGTGCCAAGTCATTGCCACGAATGTGTCGTGGATCGCCTTATACACCTAGGTCTATAATTGAGTTACAAATGTGCTTGAGTTCATATTGATTCCACTATTTCTCGATTGGTCTATTGTGTACGTTGAATTTAGAACATGGACATTTTTCCTTCCACTCTCACTTTGGTAAATGCCATGTAGTAGAAAGTTCACATCTTAAGGTTCTTCACCAACTAAGATTAAGTCACCAAGTTATGGCAAGTTGTACTCAAGAATAGAAGAGGAGGGTTAGGCTAAGGATAAGGAAGTGATAGGTTTTCTTGCACAAGTTGAAGAGGAAATATGCCATGTTACTTAATACTCATTGAAAGAGAACATGAAGTTTAAGATTAGGGATTTCGAAAAATGCTATGATTTTATTTTTCAATTTAGTCCCTAATAACATAGACGCCACGTGAAAAAAAAAACTAAGATATTACATGACACTTAATGTCAACATTGTCAATTATGTTAACCAATGAATATCCACTTTTAGACTAATGTTAATAAAATACAATTTTGATAAGTTTTTTTTTTCTAAATTTTCTTAAATTTACAAACAAATCTAATAGTACTATACAAATTTAGGAACCCAACTAGCGGATTCGTTATTTAGGTATTTAGTAGTTACTTTTTCTTTTGTATTATATAATAGTTATCTAATGGTTTTTTTACCTAGTGAAAAGGTCTAAAAATATTTTTTTTTATGAATTAATACTCATCTTGTGGGCCTTATAGAAAGTCTCAAAGACCTATTTTTTTATTCTTGTTCCCAATCTTGCTCGATTATTACTTTGTGTATATACTCTTTATTTATGTATTCCTAACATTTTATATATATATATATATATAGGAGAGATATTATTAGTGTAAAAGCTTTTACTTGTTAGTATAAAAGTCAATAATTTTTAAATAAATGGCAATGCATAATTATTAGAAGACAATATAAAACATATTTATAGACAATGTATTCCAATTAAATCCATGTGTATATATATATTCCAACTTAAGATTTAATCCACTAGAAGGGGTTAGGATTTGGGCAAATATAATGATATCCCTTTGAACTATGAAAGAACATTTGATTTTCCTTTTTCTCTATTCTTTTCACTTTTTCAGTCTAGTTTGCCTTTTTTATGTGATGGTTTCTCTTTTTCTATGGAAAGTTACAGATTGAATTGGTGCCATCAATTTACCTTTATTACTTTCCATGATGACAAACTTAATTACCTAATTACCATCATTGTCCAATAGGCAATAATATTAAAGAGATGCTACATTCCTTAACCAAAATTGATTGGTATCAGTGTAACTGATTTGATTCTGTTTTCTTCTTTTCAACAAGGAATGGTTTGAACAATAATAGTATTCCAAGTCCTTCAACTATGTTCAAGGCAAAGAAGACCAAATGGGTGCCTGCAGTTAAATGTACAACCGTAAGAAATCTCCTAGTAATAAGCTAGTAAAAGAACCATTGCTCTAAAAACTACATTGGCATCATAGTCTAGCTAGACAATAGTTTATTGTACCACCATAAAGATATTGTCTACACAAACACATTAAGAGGTTAGATTAAGAATTTACTTGTAATTTGGTTCTACATTCACTTTTTCCTTGTTCTTCAAATATATTATATTAATAGAAATTAATGCAATATCTAGACTTGTGTTCCCAAGTAAAAGACGTTGTTCAACGCTAAAAGACTTCAAGCTTCTGTCCAATGTGAAAAGAAAAACTATTGACATTTAAAGTTACACAAAGGGTTCCCATCTACCATATATTGAACAAAAACCACCACAAAGAAATAGTTAAGCATCATACCTGGGAGGAACGATGCATTTGTCCGCTTTTGTGACCAAGTTAATCTGCATAAGTCATGATCTTATAAGAAAATTGGATATAATTTTTAATATATCATACTAGTAGTAAAAAAAAATTTGTGGCTGAAAACTTGTACTAATGAAAAAGTTGTCAACTACTAATGGATCAAGAATAAGAGTAATTTCTATGAAATATCTTACTACACCTACAAGGCTCAAGGTAGACATTGATAGGAAACAAGCTACCTACATTGTTAGCATTCAATTATAAGATATAAGACTTGAGTCTTACATTAGAAGTATGAAAATCTAGTGTGGGATTTATAAGTCTATGAGCTCTCCAACTTCAACTACTAGTTTTTGTAGTGTGGTTCTTAAGGGAATCAATTGGTATTAATGTCTTTCACCATATCCCTTAATTGCAAATTGGTAGGATAAGTAGTGACACTAGCATTGAAGTGTTCACCCAAACTAGTCCAAGGATTAGTGCTCAATCAACCCAGCACAATGAAGTTAGTTTGAAAGAACCATATCATAAAGGAACTTACCATGAAGTTTTTCAAGGACAATCTAATCTATATACTTGAATAACCCTCCCTTAAAAGTTAACTATTAAGGAGGAAAACCAAACACTTAAATACTCAATCAAGCATCTCATATTACTCAATGTAAGACATAAGCCCCCTATAATACCCAAGCCCCTGTCATAACACTGCCCCTAAGATCTAACGTCTTGGCGGTTGACACTATGGCATTTCACTTAGTTTTTTTCTGGTTAGCCCCTTCGTAGGTAGTCCTTTTCGAGACATTGATAAGTAATTCTAATACCAACTACTAACCATCCAAGCACTTGACGAATCCCCTCTAATAGCTAGCTTTTAAGGGAGGATTGCCCAAGTGTTTGGATACTTATCACTATGTTATTATAGATTATATGAAAAAACTTGTACAACAACATGCAAATGTTATAATAAACATCATTTGAAATATTAATCTCTTGTATTGAGATATATTCTCATTTTTTGAACTGACGGGCAAGTCGAACAAAAGCTGGAGAAATCATAGCAACACTCACAATGCACCACCTGTAGCAGGGCCAATAGCTTTGAATAAAGACATGCCTGTCATAGAAATGCCATTAGCTGCTCCCCTTTGGTGTTGTTCCTGTTTCCCAAATTAGTATGTCATATATGTTACCGTTCAATAACTAGTCTCAACCATTGTATAGCAAGAATAGACAACAAAATTATCCAAAAATTTACCACTGCTCGGTTTTGTATAAGGAACAAACCAGTTGTAATGGTCACCTAAATTGAATAAAAGAAGTGCAATCACTAATTTGTAACATAGAGAAACTTTTTTGAATCAATTAAACTGATCTTCTAAGGTTTAGAGAATCTTTCAATTTTAAACCCTAAAAAAATCACTAACAAATAGTGAAATAAATAAAGTGCACTTACAGAAAGAATATTCTTCAAAATTGAAGCAATACTTAACATTATGTATAGTGCTAAGCCTGACAACAATGCTATGAAGGGGTAACTTTGCAAAAGTGGTATGGCTATCATCTGCATATGGAACCAAAGTAATGGAACATATTTCAAATAACAAAAAATAAAATATTGAAATGTAATAATTGCCACAATTAGATGAAAACTAACCCCTGAGATGCGAGCAATACCAATAGGCCCACTAGTTTTTTCCACAGATTGGTACACAGTAAGTTGGTAAATGATAAGTGCAAGACCTAAACATTTGAGAAGTCGGTAATTATACAAAATCTCTTACGTAAGGAATATAAAGATCAACACTAAATGTAAAAATTTTCTACATTTGTGTCACTGTCAAACCAAAAGTACAAACAATTTTATAAAAATATAGAACTCCAGTGATAAATTTAATATGATTCAAGTGGTATCGTATTATGCTAATAATATTCCAAATTTGATTACTAATTGTCTATGGTTCATGCTTCCTCTTTTATAAAGTAGAACATAAACTAACCTTTCCATCATCCTAGAGTGTTTCAGAGTAGAAAATTTGGCAAGCACACATAATAGAGGTTTAAATAGATATACTGTCACATGAAGTTCAGTTTGAACAACTAATATACAAATAAATTAGTAACTTCTTGTGATCAAAGTAATTATATCATATAAAACAACCGACTAATCCTTATTTAGGAACACAAACATATGACATTTAATACATTTATAGCATTTGATATCAAATTATACTTATATGAAGTTACAAAGCCACAATCAGAATATGATCCTAGGTGAAGAAAGTCATTCTCAAAATAAACTGAATTATGGCCATGGCCAACATGTGTCTAAACAATATTTGACCAAAGTTTGGAAACCTAAGTGAATAAAATTCACTCAACAAAACCAGTAAAAACAGAGAAAGAAAACCTTGCAACTTGCAAGAAGTTAACATATGGCCTCATGTAAATGCATAAAGTTTATGTGCAATTGTTATGGATGGAAAGTTAAGAAGGAAACATGTATAGTGAACAGTAATAAGCACTATTGTTGGTTCTGAAGATGCACCTGAAATTGAAAGAATATTGCCAACATCATCAGATGTAAAGTTCAAACCCCCCAGCCTTCGAGGACTGACAGCCCATAATGAGAAAACCTAAAGAAAGCATGATGAATGAATGTTGTTCACTTAAAAATGTATAGATTAGAAGCAGGAAAATCCAAACAATATACATTAAAGGAGATGCATAGACCTCCTCAATAAGTATCATATCATACCTCTTGATAAGCAATGTCATGAAGTGAGAAAACACAATAAGCAATGATAGATGACATTAATGGCCAATTTAGGAGGAGATTTTCATTCTTTTGGATTAGCTTGTCTTTTCCAATCTCATTACTTCCACTTTCTAAAGCTTCGGCATCGTCTATAGATTCATTCCTACAATTGTGGTTGTGTAGGGTTTCCTGCATGCATGTATTTTAAACAATTATATTGATGTGATGGGAGACACACTAGCCAATATAAACAGTGAAGACAAAGCAAAGATGAGTTGAAAAAATCAT
This sequence comes from Mucuna pruriens, assembly GCA_025330945.1. Lineage (NCBI taxonomy): Eukaryota > Viridiplantae > Streptophyta > Magnoliopsida > Fabales > Fabaceae > Mucuna > Mucuna pruriens. The sequence goes on along the minus strand of JAENHJ010000395.1, from coordinate 15,741 downwards.
ACAAAAATGTATCTACGTTATTATAAAATGTCATCATAAAATTGTTAAAAGTGAAAGCCACAACACATAAAGATAGAAACATCTATAGTCAATGAATAAATATGTTAGAACCCAAGATACATACCGGAATCCAGATACAGCCAATAGCTACTACAAATGCAAGTGATGATATTATAAAGTTGGGCAAGAAGTATGGAAACCTGCAGAATGATTTATGTTTGGAAAAATGAAAATTTGGTACATCATCAAAGGATAAAATGAAATAAAGATGAAGGCAAGAAGAAAATTGAATCCAAATGTTCACGTACTTATCCCAAAAGGAATCCTTTGAGAATATATGAGGGTACTTCTCTACTGGCTACAATGAAAAAATTCTCAAAGTATTAGAGAAACAAGTGACAAGGGTGCACATAAATGTTAGCAACAATACCCACATGCATGCACCCTAACACAAAAACTTAACTACTTAACAATGCAAAATGTAAAAAAAAGTGCAAAAGACCATTTTTTTAATATGGCAGATGGATTTTTTCAAAAATTTATAATCCTTAATTAAATATAGAACTTCAGGCATAACCTTATGAATATATACTAAATTCAAGGTTTTTTTGTGACATGCATCTTATATCCATATGGCAAAGAATATAGATAGTACCTGAGCCAAATAGCCTCCCAATGCTGGGCCAATGATTAAACCTATGCCCCAAGCTGCACTAACCTAAAGAAAATCACACTTCAAATTATTATTGTAGAAGTTCTAATAACTAATATAGTATAAAGAGTTGGTGATGCTTACAGTTGAGAGTCCTAGTGCTTGGTATTCTTCTCGAAAAAGTTCAGTAGCATAGGCCTGTTAAACAGAGGACTTAGAAAAATAGATGTATAAATGAAAGTTTGAATGAGATTGAACAAGTTATATATCCAAGTGCATGCACATTCAAAACTTGTGCCAGTACTGGTGGATGAAACATAGAAATGCTAACTATTAGGAGTTAAAAATATGATACCTTCACTGGTCCAAGCAAACCATTTAAACTTCCAGAAAGAAATCTCATGATGATAGCCATCCAAAAACTTGTGCTAAGGCCAAATAGTGTGTTGAATATGACACTGAAACCAAATAAGCTTTGATAATTATGGGAAGTTGCACAATGCACATCATAACTTAAAGAAAGCATCCAATTTATTGATAGATATACTTACACTGCAACAATCCCTATAACTATAACAGGCTTTCGACCATAGCGATCAGCTACAATTCCCCACAATACAGATGTCAAACATCTGCCAAGCATGAATGCAGAACCTACAACATTTTTTATCATACAGGCACCACTAATTAATAACCTACAAAAATTGTTGAAGACTTCAAAAAATGAAAATACTACTATTAATCTTACCCACGTAACCAGCATAAGTACTAATATCAGCTTCTGTTTTCGCAATATTAAAATCCCTAACCTGCAAATAAATGTTGCATTGTGGAGGATGTATATTATTTGCATCAGCATAAAGTTTAACATTAATCAAAGATTTGATTTCTTGAGTATTTCATAACAAAGGACAAAGCAGAAGGGAGAGCAAAAACTAATAAAAAATTGACTTTGACACATCTAACAAGTTCCAATTATCAGTCTTATAACAAAATTATACGGTTGAGATGAAACATAAATTAGTATATTATTATTGACAAAAATAATGAAGGGTACTTGGTATATTAAGAAAATCTTAGGCTTTTAATTGGTTGAACATTATTTAGTTCTTGAGACCATATATTAATCAGTTGTTTGCATTTCAAAAAATTGCAATTTGTTTAGGTGGTCTCATTGGAGGAGTAAAATTCATTCACATTGGCCGAAGAGTAAATTGTTATTTGCAATAAGACATACTTTTCATTAATAGTAATTTCTTTCTAAATTGAAAACCTCACATTCAAAGTAGCTCAAATATATCCCTTTCTTCATATGTTGGCCATGGATAGTTCCAAAAAAAAAAAAACTAATGAGTTAATAGTAGTGGGAACCAGCTACTGAGACAGGACTTTCTTCTTCGACCCTTTTTACTTTTACTTCCTTTTAAGACTGGAACCAAGATTTAAAGTAAAAGTTTATCCAAGTACAATATATTAACATTATGGAACCAATTATTTATATTATATAAAATGATTACTAAACAGTGAATTGTTACTTATCTTCATTTTTTAATTATAACAGTAAATAAATAATAACTGAAATTGAACTTAAACTTGAAGCACTCAAACAGTGTCACAAAATCAAGTATATATACATCAAGTGAAAAGGTAATAACAGTAAACTCCTGTAGATAGTTAAACTCACCATGAAATAAAGGAATGGAAAGAGAGATGATATAGGCAGAGCTGTACAGAACAAAACAGTGTGACGTCAGAAAAGACAAAGTAGTTTCAACTGATTGAAAAAGACAAAATAAATTGCAAATTGCTAAAACATAGAATCAAACATTGCCTTTTCAGAATACGAGGTACTATTTTTTGAGCTTACACAATTCCAAACATTCAAGAGCAAGATGGAATTATAACATGAATTCAATCAGTCATCACTAAGGGGTAACCTTTTTCTGATTTTCTCCAAGAAAAGAAAAAGAATGTGCCGAAGTTAGGAAGTGTACAACTTGAAAAAGACTAGCTTTAGTATTTTAGCTTAAAAGACTGTACTTAGTCACCAATTTTTATATGCCAACCTGGCTGAACTTCAAGCTTTTTTTTTTTTCTGGTTTCTTATGTATTCCATACTATATAATAAATATGAGCATTTCCGAACAACCAAAAATTTAAATATTTGTTCATCATATTATAATAATCTCTTTCATTAAAATTCAATCTTATTAGTGAACTTTTAGGTATTTTTACAAACTCTTGCAACTAATACATCTGTTTCACTACTCAATATGGTGAAATCTTAGGTATTTTAGCAAACTTCCGTATGCAACACCCCCACTACATATGTAAGCAATATATAACTATGTATATAAATTACATTCTCGTGATACCGGACTAACCAAATGCCAAAACACTAGGATGATCACTAATAAAAACCTGACAATTTAAAGCACTTTTATCTTATTCAGTGGAGTTGTAAACCACTCGTCCTCTGAACTTGGTAGAGATTAAGAAATGCAATCAGCATGTTAGGAAAGAATGAAGGAGTCAGAGACATATCTAGTATCAGATATATTCAGAAAAAATAAGCCACTAAAATAGCTATAAAATGACTATAAAGGCTAACAGAAGAATAAAAGAAAGGAAAGATTTCTTCTAGGCTTAGACCAAATATTTATGTAGACTCTGTAATCTAGATATCATATTAAAATTCATCTTAAAATAAAATCACATCATGTATATAAGTTACATTTGGAAAAAAGAAAAAATTAAGATAGACATTGGGATTTTCCAACACCTCAAAAGTCATAAGACGGAAGAACTGCAACATCCAACTTTTCAGAAGTTAAAATACAGAAAATAGAGTTAAATGCTTACCAGCACATAACACCACCATCCATATGATCAAAAGATTTCTAACTGGTACACCCTGTCCCTCACTAAGCTCTTTGGCTCGATCAACTTTACAACCCGGGCAGTCACTGTAGTACTTCTTCTCCAACAATGGCTGCTTAACAATCTCCTCTCCCATGTTTGTCAGATAACCCCACCACTTGTTTCACTCAGTTCCCTCTTTCTTCCTATATCATTTTACATGCATGATTCAAAGTTTCAAACCCAGAAAAGATTGTCAGAAGAGGGGAGGGCATTTGTTTTGAAGCACAAAATAGAAAAAACAAAGGACAAGGAATCAAACGTACACAGAACCAAAGGAGAGAGAAAGGGACTTTGTCGGTTTCAGAATGAAAAACTGAACATGAACGACACTAGATATGGCATCTCTCTCACACCTTATACAGAGAGACACATGAAGAATTTTGTTTTCTCCAGAGACACTGCTGTAAATTACTGTTTACAAATAACAAATGCCGTCAATGACACGTCAGACAGTAGAAAACGACCCATGGCCAATGACGAAGGAGGCAAAACCTTATAAGAAACTAAGAAATGAAGCTATTCAATCTCAATAGCTAACATCATGTTTAGGATTAAAATACAAGATTAAATAAATGGGAAAGAACAAACAAAAGTGTCTTACGTAACCGGAAAAGGACGAAGACATACCGACCAAGTGAATTAATGAGACGGAACAATCTGTCGGTAACGGTTTATTTCCATATTTTGAGCGTACCGCATACCTATCACTCTAATCATATTTTGATATATATAATTGTTATATATTTTTCATATAATCAATTAAATATTTTTATAAAATTATTATTATTACACTTTTATTACTATTATTTGTCACTACTTATATATATTGAATTAGATTTCTTTAAAATAAAAGATACACTTTAAAAAATAAAATATACTTACGATCTAATCATAAATTAAAGTTGTAATAAAAATTAATTACGATCTCAACTATTAATTTTGATTAAATTTTACTTTTCTTCTTATCATGTATAAATATCTCACATTTTACTTGTTTTTTAAATTTTTCGTTAAAATTACATAAATTTCTATTAAAAAAATTATTATTAAAATATCTTTTATAGTACAATCCTACCAAAATACTAAAATTATATTACCTTTCTTTTGTTAAAATACATCATTTCTATCCTTAATAAATACAAATATATAACACCTTACCATAATATATATATATATTAAAAAGTTAATACATCAAATTTATTTTTAATATTTTATTTAATTGTACATATTTTATTATGTATATAATAATTTATCTCTTAGTTTATATTTTTGATTATTATTTTAAAAGTTATGAATTACATTAAATTTAATTATATATTTAAAAATATTTCTCTTCAATTATTATTTCCCATATTTTAGAGTAGTCAGACTAAAAATAATATATATATATATATATATATATATATATATATATATATATATATATATATATATATATATATATATATATATATATATATATATATATATATATATATATATATATATATAAACTAATTACAAGTATTAAGATGATATACAATTGAGTTTAGTAATATAGTATATTTATAAATATTAAAATAAATTGATATTTTCTTATATAGTATTAACTATTATATTTATGAAATATAATATATAATTAATTTTAATAATATTATTAATATTATTAATTTTAAAAATATTAAATATAATATTTTTATTGAAATAAATGTAGTACAAATATAATATATTAAACGTGTAACTTTTAAAATGAGTTTATTTATATTAAAATTCTATTATTAAATAAAATATAATTGTTACAAAATTTAATACTTATATATATAATTTATCCCATCGTATTATTAAATTATTGCTTTAATAAATTATTTTAAATTTTATTATATTTCAAAAATATTTATCTAAATGATAATTTAGTAAATATTTTAGAATATATTTTAATTAAAAATATATTTTCAAATGTTATAATAAATATTTTGTAACTATATTTAATTAAATATACTAAATTAAATATTTTAAAATAAAAAGATATGACAATGCAATATTTACATATGTCAAAGAAGAAAATTATAATTATTTTCATTTTAATATAAAAAGAATGATAGTATAATATTTACATGTTATAAGAAAAGGATGTATAATTTATTTAAATAATATTAAATTAGTTGAACTAAATAGTATATTTTAAGAGAAAATTGTATAATACTCATGTTTTTCAAGAAATGAGTGTTATTAATTTTTTAATTAATAATTATTATTATATTTTATTTTTTAAACGTATCGTTGAAAGTCAAATCCAATTAAAAAGAGATAGAGAGAAAGCACGTGGCAAATCCCTTATTGTGATACCTTTTATTTTTAACTATATTTTAGTTTAATAATGGATAAATAATAAATAATTCAAAACTTAAAACCACACATCTGATGGTGATAAAATGTCTCACGTACACCTACTCATATGTATTAAGACTAAAAATAAATTTTTATTAGTACTCTAAAGACTAATTTAAAATAATAATATTCATCCAAAAAATGTAAATATAGTCATAATAGTAATCCATCATAAACATTTTTTATTTCACATGTCCTATCAAAGCGAAATTTCAAAAAAAAAAAAATAAAGAAAATAAAAACATCAAGGGAGTCTTAATTCATTCTTCATGCTCTTTATTAACGCTATCTAAATCAGTCAAAACACAAATAAACAGGAAGTGAGAAATACATCTTACTCAAACTCTATGTATAAGCACGATAGCAGGTAGTATAACAAAACAAAATCATATACTCAATCACAATATTACAAGGGATTCATTAATATGTGTATACAATGAATAAGATGCATGATATTCATGTTTTATACTCGATATCTATATAGTACCATCTTGATCGAAACAATAGTCACTACGTTAATTCTTGCCTCTTCGATTAGCTTTGATAGCACGCAATAATCTAATCATCTTTATCGTGTGTCCCACCTTGTAAGATCGGTCATGACCATTGAGATTTTTGTATCAAGTAGTCCTAGGAGGTTTAATGATTTTATCACTTAGTTCGCATTTACTTTTCTTTAACAACCATTGCATTAAATGGTGCATATTTACACAATTTGTTCTCATAGTTTCTCTTTTTCCAAAATTATACTGATAAGGGTCATTCTTGTGCTGCCAAGGGTATGCTGCTCATCTCCTAACCCCACACAAATCATTAAGCATTATCTTTGTCTCTCATAGGCCTAGATACATTAGACAAGTGTCATCCAAGTCCTAATCTTGTCACTTCATGACTAGATCATTCGTCATAATGACACTTGTCCTCGTTACTTCTTTTCACACTTTATATCTTATATGTTTCATATGCTCAAATGCAATTAGATATAAACATTCAACTAACATGCACACTCAAAATAGTCACGATAATATATAACTCAAAAAAAAGTCACTAATATATACTTAAACTTGAAGTACACTAAATTGTAAAATATATATTCGAACATATCCACACTTCCAATAGCACAAGTGTGTTTTTTTCTTTTTTAAGAATGTCCAATTTTCAATAATACAATATTAAAATGACAAATCAAATCTAATGAACTTAATATAACACTAAGAAATTTACATGTCCCCACTTTATAAACTCTCAAAGAAATAGGCTTTGTTGTTCCCTTTAACCGTCTAAAATCTGACCTAAAACATATTTTTTTTACTTTTACTCGTAAATTCTTCATTTTAAGTCCAACATTTATTTATGCAAAATATACTTTTATTTACTAGTGATAAAATATAATATAAATAACAAATTTATTTAATAGAATAACCACAAACAATAATACTAATATTAATATGATCATTTGACCAAATTGGTAATTAATTATTCTTAATTTAATTATCTCTTTACAATGAAATATAAGAAAAAAAATTATATATAGTGGATTAAAATATAAATAAATTTATCTTTAAATTACTCTTCATTTAATTGAGATTTTATTTTTATTGATATTTTTTATTCTTAATATTAAATTTTAGTAAAGGAAAATCTAAAAGGAAACTTAAATGGCATTAATAAAATTAAATGATATTAATTAATAAAATGTAAATCACTTTTTATTTTATATATTTTTGTGAGAAGTTGTTAAATACTAATCGAAGATCAATCTATTATTAAACTTTGTGAATTTCACGAACTACTAGTATTTATTATTCAGCTTCTAGCTAAAAACAATTATGACATAAAGCTCTTGAAAACATGGGGCGCTGAATCTAATAAGTAATTTGCAGCAAAAAACCAATTTGAACACGCAGGAGTACCAATACGTCAGCTATCATGCGTCCTTGTTCTTTACTGTTCTTTATTAGGGGCCCAACAATTTTAATAATTATTATTATTTTAATTTTTTATAAATATCAATTATTTTATTAAAAATGTTAAATTTAATTCACTTAAATAATATTAAATATTCCCACACAAAAAATAAACATAATAAATCAAGCAATAAAATATATATAAATAATAAAATATGTCCAATATTGAAGTTAGAGAATTTATATTTATACCAATATATAGAGAATGCTTCCTTTTAGTCTTCCTATTTTATCAAACTATTTTATTTTTTTAATGTTCTCAAAATTATTTATTACTTCATTATACTTCTTTCTATTTTCTATTTAATACCTATAATTAATTCATAAAAGTTTTATAAACAACAAAACAGTATTCGATTGCGGTCCAAATAAAATATCAGAGACATATTTTAAAATAAAAATAGCTTTACTGAAATAAATATTTTCTAGATAGCATGTTTGAAAAAACTTCAAATATTCCATAAAGATGTTAGAATAGATAGATGGTTGCCTTGCAACAATTTAGTTTCGTTGATTGTCAACATGTATTTTCTAGTCTTCGCATTAATTGAACACTCACCTGCATCTCCAGCTACATTAATTGATCCCATCATTCACATTTTCTTGATGCGAAAGATTATTCCAATTCAAAATGGCAATGTCAAATAGATTCATTATTTGGTATCTGAATATTGCACCCTTCAATATTAACATAGAGCAACTTCCATATTTACCCAGCTCCTGAAAATAGAAAGATAAGGCTAAACTCATACATAGAACTATAGATAAGATCAACTCATTGTATGTTAAACTTATATAGTAAAATCACGATATTATAATGATTTAAGATAAACTAAGCTCATTGATACTTATCCATTGACGCGACTTAAATCGCGTCGATCGGGACGGATTTGGTGGATGAGGTGGGAAACGAAACGCGAGATGACTCTTTGTCTTGGTGGAATCCTGATGGATTGAAATCTGAGAACGCGTTGGGTTGGAACCCAGCGGAGTGAGTTGGTATCGATTAGGTTGTCTCCAAGGAGGGATGGTTTGAACCAAAATGACTCGGATTGGAGTCGCCACCAATGTTTACTGGTAAACTGGAAATTAAAGGTGGGTAAGGCATTGTCTTTGGAGAAGAGAGTCTGGGTAAGGAGCCAGTTAGGCACGGAAGTGATGTATCATCCCATCCGCCTCCCATCTGCTAGTTACCCTACAAATTGCACACTACGTAACCTCTACTATGTGATCGACGATGCGGGGAGATGTTTTAGGGTGGGATGATTGACTTGACGAGGGTCGGCCCCTCACTCCTACGTACCTCCAAGTTGGGAGGAGTCAAAGCCAATATAGTTCTGGGGAGTGACAGAATCAAACTTTCCTTTAGGCGTCCTTCCCTCAGGGTGTAATAGTGTTGCGAGTCTCAATGCGATTAGACTTTCCCTTAGGCGTCCATCAGAGTCTAGGACGTGAGGACCAAGCTTTCCATTGGGTGCTCGGCCTTCGCTACTTATGGGCGGAGTCGGGACTGTCAATTGGGTGTCCCTCTTCAGAGCTGGATTGATCATTCGCATAGCTGCATGCTAGGTAGATTCGGACGTTCGTCCACTAACTCGAGGTCGGGTGAGAAGTGCGAAGTGTTGGGTCATAGTGGCTTGGACTGACTCGATTTTAAGTTGAAACTAGTTGTGTACCTACGATCCGAAGTGTTCTCAAGCTAGTTTAGTATGAAAATGGCTTGCCTTCCATTTGAAGTGGCAGACTCTTGGGATGGAAATGGGACGGGTATGGTCGGCTATTGGGATGGTTTATGTGTAGGGGATTCTGAGTGTTTGGACTAGATGGCCTCGAGGGTGCTTGAAGTTTAGTGAGAAATGGGGGGAGGGGGGGACTTGTGTGGCGAATTACATGTTCGTCATCTGAAGTGTTCGTAGGGTTTGATTGGGGCTTTGGCCAAGAAATCACTCGAGGATCCAAAGGGGTTAGTCGCTACGTGAGCTGGTAGCTAATTTTTAGAATTTGAGTCGTAGTTTAGCAGCAATTCCCCAGCGATTTTGCTCCCTTCTTCTTTGATTCTTGGCCCAGAGCTCCTTGAGCTGAGGCCTTTCATAGCCTTTGAGAGGGTGACGACGCGTCTGATTTCGCCACGTGGGGTTGTTCCAGCCTTCTGATTCAGTTTTTTAGCCTTAGTGATCCCTAGGTTGATACTCCAATGCCTGATCGTGGCATGTTCTCCTGGATTCATGGCGTCTCTCAAGGGTACTGGCTGACATGGCCCTTTCTCTTGCTGCGATTGGCGAGGATTTTTATTCTGTTAGGGACAATGGGTCCCTTGTCCCCTTGATGTGTTCTCATCAAAGGTTTTGCCCTCTTGGAAAATCTCACGGTTCAAGATCTTTTGAGCATGATGTCATGGCGTCTTTTTCTACTGAAGTGGCAAATTCCTTGATGTCGTTCAGGTGGGGTGTCGCGTGCCTGTCGTGACCAATTCTGACCATTCGAGCCTCCTTTCTCTATCTGCCTTGCAGGGGAATGTCACCTGCCCTTTTGGGCTTTGTCCGAGTCGTGGGTCGAGACGACTATGTCTTTACCAGTTCTACCCTGCTAACTGCTATCAAGTATGCTGTGTTTTTTTTCTCGAATGGGGATGTATCGCTGGCTTCCCTGACGGGTCCCTTCCTAGCCCTTTTGGACATGAGTCTTCCTTAAGCTTTGGTACCCTGCTTGTTAGGCCGGACAGATTTGAGGTCCTACACCCATCAATAGTTTTGAATTAAAAGAATAAAATGGTTCTTCAATGCCTCAAAACCTTGCTCTAATAGTGAAATATAACGAAAAAATCATTCATGGAAAATAAAAAAATTAATTAACATTTTTTAATTTTATTAATCTTATTTAAAAATAATTCTTTTTAAACTTCTCTTTATGAAAAAAAAAAATAAGTTATAGAAATGCAATCTTAAATGAAGAGTATTTTGAAGGTGGTAACAATAGTGAAATAGTTATAGTGATAATGGTAGAAATATTAATGACAATAATACTAGCGATAGTGATATTAGTGGTAATAGTGACAGTGATGATGATAACAGTTATGATGATAGCGGTAATGATAAAGATAGCAACAAAGATAATCTCATAAAATATATTTAATTCAATTTTAATTTTAATCATATTTTATTTTTTTAATAATGATTCAATAATTATAATTGAAAATTTTGATTTTTTATTTAAAATTTTTCTTATATAAAAATACACTTTATTAATCTTACCATGTAACCATCAGTTAAACAATACATATGTATTCTTAAAATAATCAAATTAAAAGTAATACATATAAGTAAATCAAATTAATCACAAGTATTAAGATAATATTTAATTAATATTAGTAATATAGCATTTTTATAAATATTTATATAAATTGATATTTTTATCATATAGTATTAGTTATTATATTTATGAAATATAATATATAATTAATTGTAATATTCTTATTAAATATAATCTATTTATTAAAATAAATGTAATGGTTATGTATATTAAAGGTACTACTTTTAAAAGAATTTACTTATATTAAAAATCTATTATTAAATAAAATGTAATTGTTACAAAATTTAATATATATATATATATATATATATATATATATAAAATATGCATATATAATTTATCTCATTATTTATATTCAAATTATTATTTTAATAAATTATTTCAAGTTTAATTATAATTTTTACAAAATTATTTATTGAGTGAGTAACTTAGTACATATTTTAAAATATATTTTAACTAAAAAATATATTTTCAAATGTTGTGATGAAATATTTATAACAATATTAAGTTAAATAAATTATATTATATATTTTAACACTAAAAAAATAATATAATATTTATAACTCTTAAATAAAAATATTAATTATTTTAATTTTTCATATAAGAAAGAATGGTATTATTATATTTATATATCTCAATAGAGAAAAGTACAATTTATTTTAATAACATTAAATTGAATAAACTAAAATTATATATTTTAACTTATGTGAAATGAAAAATTTAATATTCGCATCTTTTATTAAAAAAATATAGTTAATTCTTAATTTTTAATTAATAATTATTATGATACTTTATTCTTGGATGTTCTCACTTCACTTTTAAGAGTCAAATCTAATTTAAAAAAAAAGAAAATAAGTTACATACTTGTATAATCACAAATAATTATATATAATATGTTTATTGATTAATTTTTAAAATAATTATTTTTAAATTGTATTAATGATAATTTGTAATTGAGTAATTATATAATTTTTTTTATCGAATAGATAAAGAGAAAGAAGTTGCCCAAAATCCATGATCATTTAACCAAACTTATTAATGGTTAGTAAACACTGTTCTTAATTTAATGCTTCTTTTAGATTAAAGTATAAACAACAAATATTCCACATGTGACGGATTAGATAGTAAGTAAATTTTAATTAATTTTATCTTATTTAATAATATTATTTTTAAAATATTTTTTATTTAATTAAAATTTTATTTTTAGTAATTCTTTTCAATTTTTGATATCAAGTTTTCTAAAAGAAATTATTTTTAAATAATATTAATAAAATTAAGTAATATTAACTATTTTTAATTAATGTGAATTAATTTTTATTTTTTTATACTGCAGTCTGGAATAAGTTCTTGAATACTAATTGAAGATTAATTGATTATTAAACTTTGTGAATTTCACATGCTACTAGTATTTATTATTCAGCTTCTGGCTAAAAATAATTCTGATAAAACTTGAAAATATGTGTGATTGAACTTAACTAGAAGTTAGCGGCTAAAAAGCTATTTGAACACAGATCAGTGACGACAACAAATATAGACGTCGGCTATGATACATCCTTGTTCTTAAATATATCAGAGAGATATTTCAAAATTTACAAAAAAAAAATAGCTTGACCAAAATAAAATACTTTCTGGATAGCATGCGAGTAAAACTTAAGATATTACACAAAACATCTTTGGGAAATAACCTCAACTATAGATGGATAGAGATGGTTGCCTTGCAACAATTTAGTTTCATAGATTATCAAGATATATTTTCTAGTCTTAGCATGAATTGGATACTCATCCACAACTTCATCAAGTACATTTGATTGATCCTATCATTCACATTATCCAGCTATGAAAGATTATTCAAATTCAAAATGACTAATGCAATGTCAAATAGATAGATCCATTAGTTGGTATTTGAATAATGTTTGCACGTTAACATATGCAATATATTAATGACCAAGATTTTGGATACAAATGTATTTTTTATTTTTAAATTTTATCAAATTTATTATTTTTCTTTAAATTTGACACAATATATATATAAGATCACAAAACTAAAAACAAAAAATTGAAACTCAAGTGTTTGAACCCAAAAGATAAAGTATATGGGACAAGTAGCACGAGCCTACTCAAGGTTAATAAAGATGAACTCAAGCTTTTAGTATGGGTGTACTTAGATTTTTAGCACAAGCATGCTCAGGTTTTTAACATGATCTTACTTAGTTTTTCAACACAAGCTTGCTTAGATTTTTAGTATAGATATGCTTAGATCGTGCTGGTCCACAAGTAAAATTAAAGGAAATCACTCCCACCACCCATACCAAATAAAAAAGATGTAACTAAAATAAACTTCAAACCTTCCCTTTGAGACCAAAAGCCTTAGTGGAACTAATTTGTTCAAGTTTCTTTCCAAGTGAGATATCTATCTTACTAATGTAGAAAGCTTCTGTACTTGTTTCGTAGATGGTTTGGAAATGATGTGTTTGGGATGAGATTGATGACTTTAGTTAAATTTTGGCTAATATTGATCAGAATGAGTCAGACCTAAGTTTGAAATCTCCTAAAAATGATGGAATATTCTAGTAAGGCTTAAACATCATGAGTAAGGCTAAGGGTGTGTGCCTACAAAAGGAACTTTGACTCTTAAGATATTAACAAATTTATCAAAGTAATGATATGTAATGAATGCTTACCTACTACATGAAGTACCATAGGTAAACATAGAAGAAAGGAGATTGAATTGTGTGTGTGATTGATTTTTAAAAATAATTGTCAACTTTTTTTACAAAGGGTGAGTGTTTATCAAAACTGGACAAAGGTTGTCCAAAGACATTTTTCGAAGCGTCCAACATGTTTTTAATAGAAGTGTCTAGAAAAGCTAAAAAAACATTTACAAAAGCTTAAAGCAATAAAGAGAATAAGGATAGAAAGATCACACAAATATTTTTATATTAGTTCACTCTATAACCCTAAGCTACATCCAGTCCCTTCAACTTGAAGGACTTCACTAGGTCAACCTGGCTTAGAAGTATTTTTCACCTCTTCAAGTATCCAACCGCTTACAATCAACAACCTTAATTGCAAGACAATAAATATTCTTAACTTAGCCTCTATTCTCTTTACAAAACACAATTTTGAAATAAGGTTACTCATAGAGTGAGCTTACAAGAAGACTTTAGCTAAAATATTTTACAAACAAAACAGAGCTTTAAAAGGCTTTCTAACAAAGAAAGTCCAATAAGGCTTAGAATCAAAATAGAATAATGTTTGGATATAAAAAGAGCAATGTGAGTTTTTTCCTCTTATGTGCTTATCATAATTTTTACTTACACATTACAAAGTATTGTCACTTTTTTTTTTCTATACTCATATGCTTCTTTTTCTAATCTCAAGTATATCTTATTTTCTTTTAACTCTAATCTTTTCCACACTTCTCTTGAATTGGCTATATTACTTTTCATCATTTCATTTCTTAGTTGTTTATCCTTCTTTAATTTCTCACTATTTGGAAAGGATTTTCTCTAGGTATATATAATCTTCTTCTTGAAAGGCTTAAAAAAGATTATTGTTAAGGTAGAGAAACTTCAATCAACAGCTGACATAGAGAGTGTGTATGCAAGTCATACATAACAGATTATGTGCAAAAGAATATTTTCAGGAAAGAATGCGCAAATTAGAGACAACTGACATAGTAAAACTTTGTCCTTTTATGAACATGAGATTGAATTAAATCTTTCTTAGATATCCTTAGTTAGATAAAAAGAACCTCATGCATAGAAGTAAGTGTAGTTAATTTTTTGAATGCATTAGGTAAAAATTAAAGGTTAAAAATTTACTTCTTGAAACAAAGAAGTCCATTGGACACTTCTCTATTGAACGCTTTATTGGTCAAGGATTCTTGGACAATTTGCTCAAATGCAAAGATTGAACACTTTGATATTCTTTGTGTTGGACATTTTGTTGCAAAGCGAACTTAAGCATAAAATATCTTAAACACTTAGACTTTCAAATGTTAGTAATAAAGGTGGATATTTGTAATCATCAAAAATCTTGAAAGATTGAACGCTCTTTACAAGAGAGTTCCAGCACTACAATGATGTTAACTATATTTATAGCTGTTTGAGAATTGGGCTAGATTGTTTGGCACAAGGCCCAAGGTCTTTCAAGAGAAGTTTTACTCTATATTGGTGTAGCAATAAGGTAAATTTACTTTGAGACAACGTATAATATACTGTTTATGAATGCATCTTAAGAATTCTATATTTGAGTATCGACATGCTTAGTTTTAGGCTACCATGTTATGAGACGAGGTGGCCCATATATATAGATTAGGCCTTAAAGCATGTTTAGAATAGTTATTCCTAGCTCAACATTTCTAGGGGTCGAGTGTGTTAAGTTTAGAAATCATCATAATCTTTTAGATTGTATTCCCTTTATTATAACCTCAAGAGCTACAATTCTTTATTTTGCATATGCTTCCTATACTTCTTCTTTTTTACCATTTCCTATTCTATTTAGTTATTACCATTGTTTGAC